>VYZM01004018.1:51011-61985 GCA_013398915.1 Dromas ardeola
GGCCCCGCCTCCCGGCGGAGCGGAGCCGGCTGCTATTGGCTGGCGGCGGCGAACAGCTGTGCGTGGCCACGTGGTGATGTTGTGGTTGCATCAGACGCGCCCGGGCAGATGTTGCGGGGGGGGGGCACATCTGGGGGCTCCTCGCTGGCCACAGCGGCTTCAGCGGCGTCACGAAGCTGGTGATGACGCCGCGCCCTCGCTGACCGGCGAACAGGCCAGCCCTCCCTCCGCCTCCTTGGCTAAATAGAGCCTTGAAGAGTTCAGTTTTTCCCTTTTTTGACAAAATTTACACTCTAAATTTACGCTCTGAACTTACTTTCTACTGCACTTGTGCACAGAACAGCTTCCTTCATGTGATTAATGCCGCTGGTACCTTGTGTGTGCCCCAGCGGGGGGGAAAATACAAAGAAAAACCAAACCCCAGAGGCAGTCGCTAAATGACAAATGTTCTAGAAGTCGATGCAACGACAGTAACGGTGCGCAGAAATGCGGGGGCCGAGCTGCAAACCCCCTCATTAGATGAGTAATCCTCATGTGAGTGCTGAAGTCATCGGCCCTGGATCACTTGATGCGCACCGCAGGACTTTTGGAAAAAGAGCCACATGCAATACCATCTAAATGAGGCAGATTCCATGTGGACACACATATCTGCCTGGATTAATCCCCCTTTGCAACACGCAGGCCTTCGAGTGTCTGTAATATTCCCCTGTTATGGAGTTTAAGACCTGCAACTGTGAAGATGATTGATTTTTGGGGAGGAATTATGAAAACACGCAGCTTCAAAACAACATTAGCTTGGAGTGAGGCTGATGGCAGATCGTCCCTAGGACACAGAGCACATGAGTGATACTGCAAAGGCAACAGGGCAATAATTTTTAAATTCATCAGGTTTGGGAGAAAAACTTCTTCTATTCATAGAGGCCTAGTGGGAAGCTTTAATAAAACCCCAAAATGAAACAGAAAAGCTGTTTTTGAACGTCCCGAGACTGTCCCTGTGGATCAGCATAGTTTGATTTTGAAATAGGGATGGCAGATGGAAAATGGGGTTGCAGAGCAGGAAAAAGTTTAAAAAAAATAATCCACAATAAACCAAACAAAACCAAGCAGGGAATCAGTGCCCTATATTTTGAAAAACAAAAGTTTCTAAGTTCTAAGAAAAACAAAAAAGTTTCTAAGCTGTTGGGTGTTGGATGCTTGCTGCTTGGGTAATCGCCATGAGCTGGTTTTAAAATGAAGCCTTGATAAAGCAGAGCCACAGAAGCATCTGAGACTTGGGCAACACAATTATTTTTGTAGCCTGATTGATGCAACCGTGTTGGTCAATCTTCCTTTCAGCCAGCTGCCTACGGTGGCTATTTAATTACCAGAGGTGGGAGAAACAAATGGTTTTGTCCTCTGCTACAGCGTGATAACCTTTGGTGGCCCTTGGAACGGGTGTTGCTGTTGAGTACAGCCATGGCAACCGTAGTGGCTGTAAGACCAGGGCCAGCATGAGGACAAGCTGTTCCTCCGGCTGAAATAGCTTCTGTGTGTCGGTGAAGCTCAGCCTGATGAGAGCCCTTGGAGATGTCAGGATCTCTGGCAGATTGGGGCACTTGGGCTTTGGGTGTGAAGTAGAAGCTGAGGTGCTGTGTGTAGAAACTCATTTCTGGTAAAGAAATGAAGTGTCTCTGATGTCTCAAATGTTAAGAAATAGCTAAACTGTGATTTTTCTTCGGGAACACAGCTTTGGAAGGAGGTAGTAGGGCAGTCGTTAGACCACAAGGTCTTTCTTGAGATCTGTGTATATGTCACACCTGGGGAAAATGGTCTGGCAGAGACAGCAGAGAGTCACACCAGACACCAGAAGGACAGATCTTCCTCTGATGCATGCATGTGCTGGGAAGAATATATCAGGAGCTGGCTTTCCTTTCCTGACAGTCCTGTGATTGCAGTAACTCTACTTGGTGTGCGAGTAAGCATTGACAGTAACAACCTCAACTGAGTCATTAACTCTAAAACCAGTCCAAAGTGTGGCCATCTGGTCATGAATATTTTTCAATGCAGAAGACTTTGTATGACAGATGTTGGTTTGTGTTCTCCACCCTGGGTGCGTGTATTCAAGCCTGAAAGAGGAAAGGGAGGTGAGGAAGCTGGGAAACCTCTCCCAGCCACGGCATCCTGCGTGTGGCCATTCGAGAAGGGTTAGGTAGCTTTTGCTGGTTTTTAGGCTTTTCCTTGGCTCAGTGTTTAAATTCCAGCCAAGCTCTTCCCTCTCAGAAAAAAGCCTGCTCCTACTGATGTGTCTGGTATTTGAATGAAATCTGCTATGGCAAAAAAAAAAAGGTCTTGGCAGGGGCTAAATCTGCTAAATATCCTTCACTGGTATTCACGATCACCAGGAGCCTGGTGAGGGTCTGGAGCTTCCAGGGGGAAAATAGGCAAAAGGCAATAGGCAAAAGGTGAATGTTTAATGACAGCAAGTGTTTCTCATAGCAAGGAAACCATATTTTGCATGTGAAAGGAGCGGGGAGAGGTGGCACGTACACCTTGGCTTTGCTCTTATCTGCTCCCCTCATCAAGCAGTATCATGATCATTGAAGCAGAGGAGGAAGAAGAACTTCTTTGGGCTTTAATAGCATGAACTGCCAAGCAGTAACCTGCAGGTCCCGGCTGCTCTGGGACCTCCAGACAATAAATGCTGCCACCTGGTGCCCCGAGCCCGGCTGCACACATCGGTCCTGCTCCGCCGGCGGCAGCAGCAGCGGTGTCTCGGTGTTTCTGCGCGGCACTTGCTAAATGGAAAGAGCAGTTTTTGCTTCTCTTCGGATTATCCAATGGATTACCTGCGCCTCCACTAGCTTTCAGTACTGATGCAGGAAAAAAAAAACCAAACACCTGACTTCAGTGAGAGTTGAGTATTCGTGCTAATAAAATGCTCTAGGAAGGCATGCGGAATTTATACCTTGCATTCTCCTCTTGCTCCGATGAGTTACTTCTCGTTTATGTCAGGACAGATTTTTTTTTTTTTCTCTTATACAGTTGAAAAGTGAGAAGAAAGCAGAGAGCTGGACTGTACATGTCAGAGGCCAACCTGAGTTTGAACCCTGATCACAAGATCTAGACACCATAGAAGTCATCAGTTCAAAGCCTTTTTTTTGGTTTGATACCATGATGCCCATATCAAATATAAAAATATGGGAAAGAAAAACAACGGACAGAACATATTTGTGACAGTCCCCAGCAGACTGGCTTCTCTTGCTAATTTGTCTGGACAGAAGCAACCTGGTGTCAGGAGGGGAAGGGGTACAGCGTGAAGCCTGTGTGCCATGCGCATACGAGAAGCTTCATTGCACTGTGTTTAGGTACAGAAATCAGGAAGGATGCACTGAGACCTCGAGAGCCATCTGTCGGCACTTACATCAATCAGGGTGACAGAAGGACACGAGCGTTTGTGCCCAACTCCACAGCCAGTCTGAATGTCACCAAAGTTCAGAGCGCTTTGCTGCTTGTTTTCCCTTTTCAGTTTTCAATCTGAGCCAGATTCTGCCATTTAACAAGCTGTTGGTTGTGAGCAGCCCTTTCGGAACTGCTTGCCAAGGTCAGGGAAGAGCTTGCAACCTAATGCTGCGTTTCCTTGTCAGTTGGATTAACGCTCCTTTATCTTGTCCTCACTCTGGCAAACATCCCATTTCCCTAACCAGGATTAGGACATCGCACGTACCTTGGTAACAGATTATCTCCCTGGAGGCTTTCACGAATTGGTTTGACACCCTGCCCACAGGAGTGGTATAGGCTGAGGGGGGCTGATCTTCACGTCTTTTTGGGGTGAAGAGACTTTTTTGGAGTCTCTTCAGCTGAGAACCTTAAGACCTGCATCACAGAGAGCAAAGAGGTTAATATTGGGAGGGGGGAGAGAGAAACTTCTGCCTTCCCTTTAATTCTTGGATACAGCACTAATTGTAAATTCCTCTGTAATTATCTAAAGATCAAAGAAAGTTCTGATATGAGAGATCAGAACAAGAAACATTGTGAGAGGGAGACTGGGAGCAGACAGCGCTCCCGACAGACAGGGGAACGTTGGGTTTCTGCACAGCCTGGTGGGACCATTCCAGAGGAGCCGCTCTGCTTGGCGAGGCTGTGGAGGGACAACACGGGGAGAGACACGCTCCTTGCCCGAGCTCCTCGCCGTAAGTCTGTCTCATGACCTGGGTGACTTTCTCCCCTTTCAGGCTAGAGGATACAAGGAGGGGCTTTGAGGAGAAATGGCACAAAGCATTGGTATAATAAATACATTCATAGCAGAAACAACTCGTTTCTTGTTGAAGGAGAGAATGCAGGGAGGCATCTACGCTGCCCACGGGACTGTGGCGTGCACGGAGCCGAGGTAACCGCAGCCACTGCCTCCAAGTTCATCCGGATGCAGCTTCACGGCTTCTTTTGCAAACCATACTGAATTGGTTCTCTCGTGACGGCCTTAAACCTTGACCAAGTAATTCAACTACTGATGCCCATTACTGGAGCGTGCAAACATCTCATGGGCTTGGCTCCATCCTCAGCCCAGAAAGCGCTTTTACCCGCACCCTGCTGGGGGAAGCGGAGATGGAGCGAGGCTAACAAACTTCCACAGCAGAGGCTGGAAAGCAGTAGCAGAGCAGGAAATTAGACCTGCATCTCTTAATAATCTTACCACTTCAGTTTTGAGGGTTGCAGTTGGAGAACGAAAAAGGCTGTATCGTATTCCTACAGCACAAGCCTTAGCTGACATTTCAAAGACCTATTGTTTTTAAAGTGGGTTCCTTCCATTTGGGAAAACGTTCTGTTATCTTGAGGAGGCGGGGGGGGAAGGGAGGCAGAAACTTGCATCAGAAATCACTTGATTCTGTAGTCAGCTTGTTAGATGTTGGTCCAGACATTGTTTGGATGTCAGTCCAAGCCAAGAATAGTGGATCTGACCGACTGCATGATGTGTTTACTTTGCCACCTGCTTTCAGAGACAAGCACATAAGCAAATGGCTGTTTTGAAGGCTTTTATGTGTCCATTTATCTTGCAACACAAGTGTGTCAGAGATGATGCTCAGAGAGGGAGCTCTCCCCAGACTGCTTCTATGTTAAAAGCACGGGAACTGAAGATTCTTTTCAATGGGGGTATTTACATTCTATTACAAAACAAACACTGGTAGTATTTCACATGGGTTCCTGGAAAATAAGTCAACAGTAGCCGCACACTATCTCAGTGCTCTTTAATTCAGTTTGCGTCAGAGAGATCTTAAAGTCAAGCATCACATTTGCAGATGTTTGGGCTCTTCATGAACTGCTGGAGCTGCCCAGAGGTGGTATAAAGTTAACAGTGCAAAGCAAATACCTGCTGCTCTCCCATCTCCTTCCCTCTCTCTGGAGGACTGAACCTCGCAGGGTCTTTTTTATGGTGTTTGAATGCTGCTTTCTCTCTCCCAGCTCTGGCAAGGCAGCCGAGCACCCTGACCTGCATCTGTGCTAGTCCCTGTCCTCACCCAGGGTTGAGGAGAGGGAGAGTCCCTGAAGTCCTTCAGACTTGTGCACAGCCACCTAAGCAAGGAGTTTCCGATAAATATTCTCAGGAGGGTGCTTCGAAACTTCTTGCCCCGTTGTTGAGGTGCAGGTTAATTGTGGACACAACTCCTTAGGTCAGAAGAAAGAGAGAACATCGCGTTCAGGTTAAGCACGGTTGGACAGCAGACAGAACACCATTATCTGTGTTAGAATTTAATCAGGATATCATGGCTTTTTCAAAGTGTCATTGAGCCTGTCCTTAAGCAAACACAGGAGAGCTATGCCACATACCTCAGATAATGACGGCACCCCGGCTGGCTGCGCTGCCTCCCTCGCCCTGCCGAGCTGTGGAGCATTTACTCAGGAGGAGAAATGTTCCCCATGTTGCCCCTTGGGTGCTGGGAACCTTCCAGCTGGGAACCACGCTGTGTGTGAAGGGCTATGTTGCAGCAGGCACGTCTTGCAGATGGAAACGGATTCCCCTGACTGGCCTGTCATAAAGATCTGGGTGCTTCTGGGCATTTTTTCTTCTTGGCTCTTGGTTGCTCTGTTTTGAGTCTTAGCAGTCATTTTCTTCTTCAAAGTAACATATGGAAATGATTTGAGATCTGCTGCTTAAAGCAAACTCATTCTGCACTGGGGACCATTTCACACAGCTGTCTGCCCAGTTGCAGCAAGACCAAAGCCAGCTTCTGTGCGCCATCTTTTGGGGTCCAGAGTGGTTTTTAGCCCATGGCACAGGTCATGATGGGGTTAGAGAGGGAAGCTCAAGAGCTATCTTTCAGACCGCATGGTTTTTGATCGCATCAGTTCCTTGCTTTGTTCCTTTATCGCCTTTCATGTGGGGAAATTACAGACGTTGATGCCAGATTTATTTATGCTGCAACTCCTCCTGAGGCTCAGACTGCTTGGCAAACACTGTGCACTGCTGGGTACTCTGTGGCAAGTGCCCGTTTCCTCTCCTGGCGTGCAGGTAAACTGAAGTATCACACTGAAAGCTGTCAAGTTCGTACAGTCAGCTCCAGAGTTTGGCCTCCAGAAGCCCTCAAATGGCTTATTGTTAAGCAGGAATATGTTTTTTCTCTCTTTTGGCTCCTAATCTATGGACCTTCCTATGAATCACACTGTATAGTCTCAGTGAAACGTGGTGTGCAGCAGCAGTAGGCAGTTATTTTTTCTGCTAGTTCAAGCTTAAACAAAATATAAGAAGACATGTCCAAAGGACACAGCATGAACTCTACCTTTGACATCGTCACAGTCCGCAGTGAGCTCACAGGTCTTAGTTTCACTGACTGATTGCTGGTCGTTGTGGATTTTAGGGCTGTTGGGGCTAAGGGCAGCTTCTGTTGGTAGAAGAAACCTTTCTGTCCCACTAAGGCTTCCTCATTCCCCCTACCCCAGGGCAGTAGTCATCCCCGTCAGGACAGTGTGGCACGTTGAGCTGTGCCTCTCTGGACCCTGCTTGTACATCAAGGGTGATAGATTTGCATGATTTAACAAGTAAAACTGCAGGGGGGAGATACAAACATTGGGTGTTCCAATCCGACGCTTGTTTGACTCACTTGCTTTCAACCCCGGTGGCTTGTCCGAGGTGGTGGTACCTCATGGGCAGAAGATGGTACTAAGCTGGGATGGTATCTTCAGCAGAAAGTCCTGTGCAGCACAGCAGATACCCACAGGTGCTGATAAATTTGCTGACACAAAAGTACCTCTCAGGAAGCTTTTTTTGTTCTGTGCACACAGCAGGGGTAGGCGACTTCTGTGCTCTTATTTCTCATCTTGGCTGATACAACTTTTTTTCCCCTGAGCTCCCCAATCGCTGCCCCGCTGTTATTCCTGGCAGAGTGCGATTGCTCATGGAGGTATTTTTTCTGGCCTTGCCCTGGATCTCCTTCCCCTCACCTAACCCGCTGCGCTCTCATTTACTTCCTCGGCGGATGCTGAGGACATAATACAGAGACAGTCGGTATCTCCGTGGGGTTTATATGACTGCCTGGTGGTAAGCAGAACAGAAAGCCTTGACTTCTTTCCTTCCCAGTGACCATTCTTAGCTTCTATTACTGTTGATCACCACGTTGATAAATAGCACCATAAAAATTAGAGTAATAAATTTAGTCTTTGTAAGGACTTCTGGGAAGCTTTGTTAAAAAGCAAACAAATTATCTTCCCACTTGGGATATTTCAGATGCTTTTTACAGACAAATTTATTGGTCTGTTATGAGACCAGGAATATGTATCCTACACGACTTAATGCAGAATGGAGAGGAGCCAAATGCCTAAGAATGATGAGGTGGCGTTATCACTGAGTTGATGAAGGAATTGGGATGATCTTGAAGAGAGCTGCTGGTTTTAATGATGAAAATAGTGCTTTTGACTCTTCCTTATGAGGCTGAAGCAGAAGTGGTTAAATACATAAACCTAACAGCAGAGTACTTGACAAAAATGAGTGGACATACTGGTCTAGGTTCTCCAGGGGAGGGAGGTAGCCAGCTCCTCTTAACGTGCAGGGATCTAAATATTTGTGGACACTTCAATGCAGAATCTGCCTAGAAATATCATACTTCAGGCAGTGTTTCTTGGTTTAAAAATGAGAGCAATCAGGCTGCTAAAAGCCAGGAAGTCCTATTTGCAGCTTTCTGCAAGTCCATGCTGTGACACATGACGATTCACAGCCCCTGCCTGGGGACTCATCTCGTCTCGTCCGCGCTCAGGCTCTGCCAGTATTTACCAGTCTCGAAAACTGAATGCCCCACCACTGAGGGCATGTGATGGTTACCATCACTGAGATCACTACAGCGCTAACCCTTAGTGCTTGCCATTGGAGTTTGAACCAGGACTGACTACTAGATTTGTCTAAAAATGAATTTAAGGGTGCTCTAGGACAGCCTCTGCTAGAGGATAGGAGATGAAACTCAATTAGAAAAATGGTTCTATGGAGTTGTTATTAAATGTAACCAGAAACAGCCAGTACAGTTCTCCACCTTGGCCCTCTTCGTGGTGACTCGCTGGCGGTGTCACGCTGTCTCTCATGCTTGCGTTGGTATATTCTGCTGGCAGACGGGGCAGCTCTCCCCTGCTCTTCAGCAGCCACAGCCCCAGGCAGCAGATTGCTTCATGAGAAACTCTAATGCATAAAATTGTTTGAACTGAAAGTTGTGGGAATAGTGCTGACGGTAATGCAAGTTAGGAATGTTTATTATTTAATTAGACAGTTAAGACGAGGGTCTGACTGTAATTCAGTCCAGACCAAATGGAACAGGGCTTTGTTTGTTTTTAATTTCTCTTACGTCCTTAAGAGTGCAAGAATTAACACATGAATATGTACCAACATATGCTTATGAGAAGCATGATTTAGCTTGCAAAGATAAATCAGTGCTGACTCACAGTGGAGGGACTGTACATAGGGACAAGAGGGACCTCAGGTTGGCATCACGAGGCTCCTTTTGAAAGCCTGTTCTGTTCCCTTTATTCCTCTCCTCCTCTGCCATCTGAACTCTCTGGCTCCAGAGCTCAGGAAAGGATTGCATCAAGAGCGCCCCGTACAACAGTATACTTGTTTTCTTAATAAGGAGAATGTTGCGGAACAGGTTTTACCTATGGGTCTGATGTTTGTTCCAGATGGGATCTATCCCAAAACAGCACCAGGACTTGCCCAAACAAGGAGGAGTGAGACGTGACGATAGCAGACAGCTTGCAAAAAGGGAAGACAAAAAGCAAGGAAAAAAAGTATGTAGGGGAGAACGTACACAGCTTTTTTTCCAGTGTTCAGAAACTTCTAGTAGTTTTTAGTCACAGAAAGAACTACTGTGTTACCAAGCGAGCAGGTAGATTTGATACCTGACAGCATTTCACAAATATTAATGATTCCTTACAATTCATATTGAGATGGACTTTTTTGTAAAAGCTTCAACTTTTGGCTTAGTTTCAGAAAATCCTGGACCCTGGCTTCTAATTAACCCATAACAGCAGCTTTCAAACATCTAAGGAATGTGTACTCAGGGGCTAGCTTTGGTCTGTCATAAGTGCAGACCTGCGATCTGGACCTAAGCTGTTATCCTTTGTTCCTTTAATATGTGAAATATTAAAGAAAGACCATGTAAGAGAGTTCCTGATGGCTTGTCACGTCACTGCAAAAGCTTCTACTCTCAAAATACACATTAAACTCATTACTGGTTGTACGTTATGTGATTCTCCCAAATGAGTTAAGCGCTGATGGACTTTGCTTGAAACCCTCTTGCAGCAGTTGTAACATTTGAGTTGTAAAACCGCATTCCAACCCGAACCGTTCTATGATTCTCCGATTCTCTTCCCAGCTACAGGGAAGATCTTCGGCGACTTCTTGCATGCTCCAAGGATGCACAGCGAAGGGATTCAAAGGGGGGCTGACCTGCTGGAGAGCAGCTCGGTGGAAAGAGACCTGGGAGTCCTGGTGGACAACAGGATGACCATGAGCCAACAATGTGCCCTTGTGGCCAAGAAGGCCAACGGCATCCTGGGGTGCATCAAGAAGAGTGTGGCCAGCAGGTCGAGGGAGGTCATCCTCCCCCTCTACTCTGCCTTGGTGAGGCCACACCTCGAGTACTGTGTCCAGTTCTGGGCTCCCCAGCTCAAGAAGGACAGGGATCTGCTGGAGAGGGTGCAGCATAGGGCTACCAAGATGATGAGGGGACTGGAACACCTCTCTTATGAGGAAAGACTGAGGGAATTGGGTCTATTTAGTCTGGAGAAGAGACGGCTGAGGGGTGACCTTATTAATGCTTACAAATACTTAAAGGGTGGGTGTCAGGAGGATGGGGCCAGGCTCTTTTCAGTGGTGCCCAGTGACAGGACAAGAGGTAATGGGCACAAACTTGAGTGTAGGAAGTTCCACCTGAACATGAGGAGGAACTTCTTTCCTGTGAGGGTGGCAGAGCCCTGGCACAGGCTGCCCAGAGAGGTGGGGGAGTCTCCGTCTCTGGAGACATTCAAAACCCGCCTGGACGCGTTCCTGTGCCACCTGCTCTAAGGTGACCCTGCTCTGGCAGGGGGGTTGGACTAGACGATCTCCAGAGGTCCCTTCCAACCCTGTGATTCTGTGATTCTATGAAAGGGCTCCCCTCAGCCATAAGGCCACATGCACTAATTCTGCACGTGGATTTTAAATAGATTACAGTGAAATCTTTGCCAAACTTGAATACAATTTATTTTCCCCCCTTAAACGTGTATCCCGCACGACTTAATGCGGGACGATGAGCCACGCGCCTGAGAGCGATGAGGTGGCGTTATCACCCGGCTGATGAGGGAATCGCCACGACGTGAAGAGGGCTGAGGGTTTTACTGATGAAAATAGCGCTTCAGCCCCGTCACCGGGCGCTGCCCGGGCCGCGCTTCCCCGGCTCCCGCCCCCCGCAGCCCTGTTGCTGGTTAATTAACGCCCCGCGCCGCCGGCCAGGGCATCTTTCACCGTAAAAAAAAAAAAAAAAA
>VYZM01004027.1:0-80684 GCA_013398915.1 Dromas ardeola
AGGCATTCAATAACTCCGCCTTTGACAGAGGAATCAAAACCTTTAGTTTAAAAATCCTACTGAAGACTTTGTAATAGGTCCAGATCAGGCAAAATTTCTGATTATCATGCTCAGCTCAGGTTCTCACTACCATTAATACTACTGTCACTTCAGGTTGAATAATGAGACATTTCAGATATCTTTACCAACAGATTTTGAATAAACCAAAATGATAAACTCACCCAAGCTCTCAGGTGATCTCATCAGTGTGACAGTGTGAGAACAGAGCCTGTCTTGAAGTAGAGAGACTATCAGAGCTAAAAGCACCTTCAGCCTTCGACTTACCTGCAAGGCAAAATTCTGACAACATCATTGGGCTTGTAGCCTTCAATACAAACAGCGCAGTTATCAAAGTCTGGCTCAGTTTCCTACAGGGAAGAGAACATTCATCATTTGCATTTTTTGATTTTGTCAGGTAATTTCTTCATACAAGAGCCTATGCGACAAAGTAAAACGGCCACTGATGCATGCTGCAAGTCCAATAATACATTTCAAGACAAGCATGTCAGATTTTCCACCACGTTCCCAGTTGGAAACTTGCCCTGGGAAGCATGCAGATTTAGTTAGCATGTTTTAACTTCCAGGATTTTCTCCATCTACACAGAATCACCTTCTCCACTCCATTCCATCTTTAAGTTGCTTACCAGTATTCCTCCCCCAGCTATGTGCCTGAAGGACACATAAGTAACTAAATAAGCAATTGCCTCGTTGTCCCAGCGGTCTGAAGGAATCCTCAGCACAGAGTTTCATTTGGTAATGAGCAATTTGAAAAATTACCTTATCACCTTTCCTGATTGTTCTGACTTGCAGCTTGCTGATTGCTTTCTTTGCAGCATCTCCAAGCCGGCGCTGTAACAGAAAATTTGCTCTTAAGCAAAGAGTATCTCTTCATGCAGAAATCGTCACCTTTTCTCCCTAGGCTTCTTAGTAATCTGAAGTGACTGTGCATGAAACAGGACAGTGCTGTATAAATATAAACAGATGAGGTCAGTCATACTGTTATTCACAAGAAGGGCACAGTAGGTATTCTAGGCTCGCTGGCAACCCACGGCTGATGAGGCAAAGCTACTCCAATGGAGTTCCAGTGGATACTGCACGTGAGCCCATCATGACGCTACACTGCCTTTACTATTCCAGTGAGCAGCAATGTATGTATCAAGTCCACTATTTGGGTATCCTTCCCCCTCTTTTTTTTATGACACTTGTAAAATACACATTATTAAATGAGGCCTGGGATAGTAAGTAGAGTGAACACTAGACTTAATATTCAGAAGGTCTTTATTCTTACATTGTTCCAGAACTAGTTCATGGTCTTCAGCAAGACACAAGTGCTGAAAAGTGAGCTGTTAATTTGTTAACCATGAAAAACATGAATAATCCTTGCTGTTCTCTTTTCCTGCACTACAGAGTTGCCTACTTTATAGGAGCAGTGCAAGGTATAAAAATGAGGCGAAAGCATCTGCAGTTTCTTACAGGTAAAGCACTATATAGTCTTGCAGTAACATCCTATCCATACATAAGCATTTACTTGTTCTTTGCCTTTCTATCTTTCCCTCCAGTGGACCATGAACTGTTTACCACGTGATGTTTCTGACTGTTCTCCCATATTTCCAAAACACTGTTACTGTGCTGGCAGGGTCACAGACACTCAGGATTAAAGTATGTAATAACAGCCTGATGCAAAACACCCACTTCTCAAATGCTGAAGATGGAGATGCCTGCCTCTTGCGAGAGGCTGAGGACATTACGGGGCAGTTCACACAACCACTGCTTAGCAGAGCTACCTCTGCGCCCTGTGCTACTGGGCTTGTGCCTGTATCAGTTCTCCAAGGACCTGGCTGCTCACTTGTGCTAACCCAACATCGAGGCGATCTGGAGACAGACTCACAGGCTGGAAAGGTCTTTGAGAAGTCATGTACTCCCACCCCCTGCTCAAGGCTGGGTCAACTTCAAAGTCAGAGCTGTGTCCAGTCAAGTTTCTAATATCTCCAGGAAGGGAGATTTCACAACCTCTGTGGATAATTTGTTCCAGTGCTTAACCACTCTCACAGTCCTTTTTTTTTTTTTTTTTAAACATACAAATGGAATTTCCCTTGTTGTAATTTGTGACCATTACCCTTGTCCTTTCCCTGTGCGCCTCCAGGAAGAGTCTGACTCTGCCTCCTCTCCAACCACGTGTTCGTTATGCAGCTGAAGGCTGCAAGCAGAGCCCTTCCTCCTCCTCTTCTGCTCCCCTCCCGGCTTAGCAAGCTGAGCTCCTTCCGCCTCTCCTCAGATGTCGTGTGCTCCTGTCCCCAGACCATATTGGTGACCCTTCTCTGGACTCTCTCCAGTTTTTACATGCCTTTCTCGTACAATTTCATGCAGCAACACCTACTCCGATGTCTTCTTGTCAGTTTTATAACAGTTCATGATACAGTGCATCCCAATTTGCCACTAATAAATGACTTAAACTCCTCTTTTCTCCACCCCCCCTCCCCATCCATGTTTCCAGCCATGTGTTGTTAGATAGGAGGGAGAGTTAGGAGCTTTGGTGACTCAGAAGACATTCAACTTCTCGGGCTGGGAACACCGCCTCTGCTGGAGTTCAGAGGGGCCTGTCAGCGGGAAGGGTTTCCAGCTGGAGGGGGTGAGAGCATGAAGCCAAAAATGGAAGGAAGCTGGATGTAGTTTGTAAATTGAGACCTAATCACCATACAGATACGATTAATAAATTACCACTTTGTTCTTCAGATTCAATTAAAATCACTGAATTAAATTTAGAGAGTAAGCTTATTGGATTGGAAAGACATGGAAGACTGACAAAATGCGTGCAATACTGAAAGCAGAGAGCAATTTCAGATCTGGCTAAGGAGGTGAAAACGATCTTGGCTATCGTATGAGAGTTACATATGAGCTCTCCAGCATAACTAATAATTACATGTGAGGGAGTATCTTGTAGTTATACAACATCTTTTCTGTGGTACATTTTTCTCACAGTCTCCCTTAAATAAAGGGATCAGACGAGAGCTGGAAACTTTTCTTGCCAGCTATTTGTTTCTTTAATGTAAATCAAAGACAGACTGATAACATACAGAAAGACAAGAGGCATTATGTCGTGCTTCAGGAATTGGTTGTGATTCCTTTTTATCATTATTATTACTTAAACTAATGAAATGTCTCAGTTCTTTTTTACATGTTCTTCAAGGGGAAAGGACAAGATTAAAGACTCATGTACATCTTTGATCTGCTTGTTTTCATGTTTGCTTTCTCTTATCTATCTTAAATAGACAAATTCATGACTTACACGCAAATGAGAATACTTTATTTTTTGAAAGAACAGGAACATCTTGGAGTAAAGTCATACTTTCAGAGCATTCTTCCATTTGAATGAAAGGCATGCTATCACTAACCAATGATTTCCTCTAAAAGATAAGAGGCATTACAATAGTTTAAGGGTTTAAAGTGAGGCTTAGAGATTTACAATCATAAATCTCATAATCTCATAAGCAAGGCCGCAACATTCAGTACTGGACCAGAAGGAGTTAAGCATATCAGATGCAGTGGTCCTGTGGAGATGGCGATACTAGTTAAAAAGAAAGGACAGTAGCATAGAAAGCATCACTTCTCTCTTCCTGAGGAGGTAAACGACCGTAGATGCTGTGGAAGAAAAATTATGGTAAGTGCTTCTCTCTTAATGGCTTTACTAAACTGACGCCTTTGCAGGGAGGAGATGGCCTTGTGCCTTCAGAGAATGAAGTGCACCATCAGGATGACGTATCACACACATCTCCTGTACCACAGATAAAATTTCTGGACTCTATCATGGGAAGCATCTTCCCAAGACTGCTTCAAAGATTGATGCCTCTATTCAATGGCCCAAAACTCTCATTCAAAGCCACAGCCAGCAGTCTTCCTTCTCAGATAACTTCTTGACCCTCCACCTGCTGCCAGTCACATACTGAAGTAGATCCTTCACTGCAGGTTAACCCAAGATGCACAGGACCCTCCCTCAGCCCCAGTGCGATCACTGCCTGCTTTGGCTTTCACTATCCTGCAAAACCCACAGGCCTCACCAGGTTTCAAAATGGCTTTACGGAAAACTCAACAAGAAACCAATGGGAAGAAATGACATAGAAGAAATATGGTCAACAGGTCTGGCACCTACACCTCATCCCCTTGCCATCTTCCCGTCTCATGGATGACAAAAAGAGAACTGTACTATTACTTGTGAAATATGAAATCTGACACACTGACAGGGTGTCCTGGCTGTTACAGGGCTGAGACAGCAAGTCACATTTTGCTGAATTATCTCCAGGACTTAACTTCTGATGTAATTCCAAACTGCTTTCAATTAGTTCTGCAACCTGATATCTCTTGATGCAAAAAATTCCCAGTCTTTCACAGAGAAACTCTCTCATCTTCAGGAGGGCTCCAGGAACAAGCTGCTGAGAAAGCACGTTGTCTACACTTTCCTTACACTAATTTATCCTCTTCATATCAAAAAGGTGCATCATCAGGGCAATCACTTACTTCCTGGACAGCTTGTCAGGTGGGGAAAAAAGAGGAGGCCCTGGATTTTCATCCACGTGAGTATTACTACCTATCTACTACTTCCACATATACTGTACAGTTGTCTGGCTAGAGATACTCTTAAGAATTAAATGTATTAAAATAAAAATTGAAATCTAACTATATTGGTAGCTGACATCCTGGCTGCAGGTGCACAAGCCCATAATGGAAGACAGTTTTTGCGCTCCATGCTTTAAATTCCCAGCCATGTTGGGACGAATGGGCCAGGGCATTCAGCGAGAATCCTTCAAGTCCTGATTCTCTGCTTATCGAAATCAGGCACCTAACTGGAGCGAGCTGTGTCTTTTCCTTTTGGCACACGAACCTCAATTTGCACACACGGTGAGGAAGAGTGGTGGCTGAAGATGTACATGCTGTATGTCCAGGTTACATCTCACTGGGGAGTCACAGGAAATGATTCCAGGAGATTCTCCAGTCTTTCTAGCTGCCTCTCTTACTACCTGGACTTGTTGCTTCCTTGATGGATAATTAAATCAGTTCCTTTTGGGTATACTGCTTAATCAGCAACTTATGCTGTGTGCAAGAAGGGAAGTGGACCTGTAACGGAGGGTCACCATATAAAAGAGGACAAGGAGGTAAAGGTGGTTATGAGGCTTGACAAAAGGACACACGATGTTTTTCATGAAAAGAAGTTGCAATGGGTCAGCTTGGAAGAGGCAAAATGGAAGATGTCTTAAGGGGATTTGGAGTGACCAAGGAAAGGCGTTCAGAAATTTTGCTGTCATGTAACTGTACAACACCCCTGCTGCTCAGAGATAATGGCTTTTTCTGCCAGTCATATTTTGCGGTCAGCCACTTTGTCCCATTCCCTCAGCACAGTGCCCAGACTACCAATCCAGAGGAGCCTGAACTGCTCCCGGCAGCAACTCCAGTATCAGCCAAACCTAGGAAGGGCATGCATGACAGAGGTTAACAGAGAGGTAGGCATAGGTTCGTAATTGACACAGAAAACACAGGCCCTCACAAGCCCTTGTTTTAAAACTGTGGGATTTTAAATCATTCAGATGTCAAAATTAATTTAAGCCTTTAAATTTTTTTTTTTTTTTTTTTAAACTGAAGTCTAACAAATGAGTCAGCTTTTTGCACTTTCAGAACAGGGCAGTCAGTCTGCACAGTTAAATTTTATCGCATTGTGGGGTAGGAACTGATAGCACAACTTTCTCTGAATAGGCCATCTGATGCTCTGTTTATCCAAACATTTCAACCTTTGGATAAACTTTAGCCTAAGTACATCAAATACAAATAGAAGGACGCATCCTTCCTCAAGCTGGCCAGCAATGAAGGTGCTTACAACACATGCAAGGCTTTCCAAGAAGTACGCACAATACCTTCATACAAACAGCCACATGCAAGTTATAACGGCAAAAGCTTTTGAGCGCAATGACAAAAGAATCTTGCTCCAGCAAAGCAACACAAACAGTTTTTCTTGTATGTATTTGAATATCCAAGATATTAATATAGAACTTTGTGATCCCATCCTTGTGCCACAAGAAAATGTGCCAAAGAAAAAACAAACAAGCAAACAAGCAGAACTTTAGGGGAAACAGAAAGGAAGCCTTATGGAGAGGGCAAGAACAAGATGAGCTCTTCTGAACATCATTATATTCCATATAAATCCACATATTCCAAAAAAGAAAAAAAAAAAAAAAAAAAAAAAAAAAAAACCACTGCAATTCATTAACACAAATGGTCGAACTTTTTGTGTATTTCACTACCATTTTTCATATGAAAAGAGCTAATAAAGAGATTAGAGGAGATGTCAGGCAAAACTGGATGAAGAAAGTATATGAAGAAATCCTAGTTTGCCCCATATCATTATTACAGCTTCGGCAAAAAATGAATAATAAGTAATTGCTTAGGAGGCATGTTTTCTTACTCTTCTGAAGAGCAGAACTAGTATAATAACAAAGTTATTAAAACCTCCACACAGGACAACTGCTTGTGCACATGTTAGTCTCGTTCAAACTTTGTAAAGAAAATAGTGAAAAGGAAATCTGCTTGAACATATAAACCTATCAGTTCCAAACTATAGCATAGTACCTGAATGAGCTTCTTATTTTGCTGGGTTTCATATTTATATGTGTCTATTTACACTGCTAATCTGCCTGTATAATTACTTGATTGAAAGCACACTTACGGTACTCACACACAGAAATTAGGCACACATGTGCTTTTGCAGCCAAAGCATCTAAAAATTACCACAGCCGTCACAGTCACAGCGAATCCGCTGCCAGTGATGTTCAAATTCCAGCTGGGATAGTCTCGTTCTTGCTATCCAAAATTTCATACTGTATATTTAAAAGGAAAATATATTCTTTCTGTCTGTAAATACAGAGCAGCTGCTGTCTATCTCAGAGGATGCCTGAATTTCAATGGGGAGGGTGAGGGATCCCTATACGTTGAGTATATATTGCAGAGCGCGTGGCAGTACTTTTCTCTACAAGATGATTATTAACACTCTCAGCTTTACCTTTTCTGCAGATCAAGCAAGACAACCTTCCCCCTGCCCCGACAGTAATTTATTAAGGGTCCAGAAACATCTCTGAATTACACTGCATTTTTTCCCTACAGTAAAATGGTTATCTCCTCAGATTTCATACATTGATAACATTTTCTACTGTACCACTAGAATGAAATGTAGAAGCTTCAGTTCTGCTGATGCCGAGATAGTTGCATCCAGACAAGAAAAAGATTAAATTTATTATTATCATTGCTATTATTATTCATTGCTGAACTACCATAAAGATGCACAGGGATTTATAAACCCAGAGGGCCTCGGGACCTAGGGCACATTCCCACTGCTGTTGATTTCTCTCCAGCTCTATAGGTTTTATATCTCTTTCAGGGGGGTAGGACAAGATGCCAAAACCAAAAGCAATGGTTTAATAACATTGGTGGCTATCACTACAGCACTTATATGTTCAGTGATCATTTTCAAATGAACAGGGACATGTTTGCCTTTCAAGCCCAAGACGCTTCTAAAGAAATATTAAACCAAAAACACTTTCTGTTCTTTTTTGCTTTCTTATCGCGAACCCTGGTTTCACACACAGACATTCACATACCTCACTATATTTTCGTCATCATTTTGATCTCAAGGGTCATTAGTTACATGCATTTCTATATCACTTGGCTATATGTATCAAGGCAATCTTTTCACTAATAAACATTATCAACTTTCTGTCTATTTCTTGCGTGTTTTGCATGGGAGAAAAACTCCATAATATATACACTGTATTTATTAATTTCTTTTTTCCCAAATCCCATCTTTATAGACAGAAGTCTTGGATTAGTTTGGAGAAGTGGAGGCTGAGGGGAGACCTCATTGCCCTCCATGACTACCTGAAAAGAGGTTGCAGAGAGGTGGGTCTTGGCCTCTTCTCCCAAGTGAATAATGACAGGACCAGAGGAAATGGTCTGAAGCTGCAGCAGGGGAGGTTTAGATTAGCTATTAGGAAGAATTACTTTACTGAAAGAGTGGTCAGGCACTAGAACAGCCTGCCCAGGGAGGTGGTTGAGTCACCATCCCTAGAGGTATTTAAGAAACATATAGATTTGGCACTTCAGGGCACGCTCTAGTGGCAGAGATTGCAGGGGTTTTTTTGTGCGTGTATGGTTGGACTTGATGATCTCAAAGATCCTTTCCAACCATGAAGATTCTATGATTTTCCCAAACACAGGCATTTTTATATCCCCATTCTTTTAACTTTCTTGTTTTTTTGTTTTGGTTTATCTTTTTTACCACACATTCACAATTTCCTCAACTTTTACTTTCAAGTTGAAGCCCATGGCAATTTTTTGGAAACACAAACAGCCATTCCAGCGCTGCTCACCTGATTTCTGTCTCTGGCATTTGCGTAACGGAATCGCTGGATGTAATAGAAGACCAGCCACGCCAGCGAGATGATCATCAGCACAATGAAGGAGATGGAGACGAATACCACAGAGGTCCGGCTGACGTACTTCTGCAAGTTGCGTGTCCCGATGGTTATGTACATCATCACAGTAATGTTCCTCTCCAGGAGGCTCACTATCTCTTTTCCTTTGGGTTCAGGGATCATTATTGCTACAACATCTTCTAGGCCTATCAGACAGGAGAGAGAGATAAAGAAACCTTAAGTAAGTAAAGTGTAAGTAAGTAAACTGCCCAGAAAAGCTGTGGATGCCCTATCCCTGGAAGTGTTCAAGACCAGGCTCGATAGGGCTTTGAATTTTTTTAGCAGCTGGTCTAGAGGGAAGTGTCCCTGCCCATGGCAGGAGGGTTAGAACTAGATGATCTTTAAAGTCTCTTCCAACTCTAACCATTCTATGATTCTAAAACAAGTGAATGCCAAAAAGCAAAACAGTAGCAAAAAAAGCTCTCTTTTCTCCTGCTTTTCCCTCCTGCTTACCAAGAGGTAAGTCAGATGGATCTTGTGAATGTTTCAACTGGAACCAGTTACACAATGTGTTCCTGTAAAGTAACCTTGGTGAGATACGTAAAATGTGTTTCGTGGGTTGACATAAACACAGATTTCCAGCACTACTGAGGCTTATCTAGACGATATTGCTGTAAGCACTGCAGAAAAGGAGACATGCTGCTGCCATCATCCTTCCATCCAACACTCCGCATACATTTATCATAGCCCATTTTGCAGGGTCACGAGTCTGCCAGAGAAGCCCCTCCAAACTCTGCATTCAGATCAGAAATACTTCCAATCACAGATCCCCCCCATGGTTTCATGGCCTCAAGGCGCCAAAGCACCACTGCCCTCGTCCGGGGCCGGCAACAGAAGCAGCCTGCAGGGACAAGAGCAGCTCAACACATTCCCAGCTCACCCGCTGCACCATGCCGCCTGAGGTTCCCCACAGCCCAAACCCATGCAGACATTTTGAAGCCCCTCCTGGGAGCTGGACTCCCCAACTGATGCAAGTTTAAGGTCTGAAGCAGTGTTTTATTCCACAAAAAACCCGCTACTGCAGCCCAGATCAGCCCCTGACACAATTTGCAGCATGGCCCCACAAGGACATGAGTCAGCATAGCCAAGGTGGCAAAGGGGTGTCCACTAATGGCATGGGACAGGGACCTCCTACAGTCCTGTCAACCTTTCTGAAGCCACGACCCTGTGAAACGGGCCCTCCACTAATCTATCAAGCCTCTACTCTGCACCAGCTTTCCTTTCTGTACAGTGCTGCTTCATTTTACTTGCATTACACACTGCTGAAACTATTTTTCTTTCATAATTTTATGTCCCCTATGTAGATGACACATATAGTCTGAAATTATTTGGGATTGGGCAGCTTGTTAAATGCCTTTTTTGGCTTTATAAATAAACTACCGCTGCTTTATGGTTTAATATTAGGGATATTCTGTTCTTCCACTCACAAAACAAGTACATAGACAACTTTTGCACCTAGGCTATGTTTTGCAATCATCGAATCCTGAATTGTACTAAGTGACTAAGGATAAATAGGATGTATTTTAATGTAGAAACATGCTAAAAACAACAGTGTCTGAAATGACCACAAACTGGCATTTAAAAAGAAAAGTACAAACTGGGAGTGTCTGAAGTCAGAGAGACGATGCTGGGGTGGGGTTTCAGAATTTCAGCTGAAATCCCAGGAAATCAGCATGTTGTTACGCCACGGCTACCTGCATTTTGAGTGTGGCAGGAGGACAAAGTGCTGCCTGCCTTGGGACATTCATGGAGGTGGGAAGGGATTGCTCAGTCATGAATGGAGACCTGAGAGGGCGACTTGCGTTTCCAACGGCAACCCCCTCCAAGCTAATATCCAACCCAGCTTCACCGGTGCAGCACTGTGCCCTGCTCCTCATGGTCCAGCTCAAACATTTCTCCACCAAAAACCCCTGGGAGGTATAAACCAGGTTTTCAAAGGTATTTCAGATGCTAGCATGATTTCAGATATACTAAAGCAGACAGGTGGGTGGTGTTCAATGGAAAACACTAACCATGGTGGATTATTTACCAAATTCTGCTGGGAGCCTGGATCAATTGGAGGCACTGAAATAGCTGTGACAGACTGCTGCTACTCACACATGAAATCTGCTGCAAAGCTGGGAACTGAATCCTCCTCTCTCAAGTTTTGGAGCAGAAGTGCAAACACCACCACTCTTCCTCTCGTGAGGCTTTCCATCATAGCACCTTCCTGATTATGAACAGACCAGTAAATGAACAGGGGGAGTTTTGGATATCCATGATAGAAAACTTAACCTTTCTGCTGATACTCTTCCATAAAGCATTAATAATTTTCAGCTATTTCCCTTTATTCATCTCGTAAGAGCTCACCTTCAGCAGTCAAGATAAATCCACCTTTGCAACTCTTCTGCTACCTGTTTATTACAAAAGGCTAATGCAAACATTACCCTAACAGCCTAGGGAGAAATTGCCAAGTCCCAAAGTGGCTGAGAAGGGCACTGGTGCCATGCCAGTAATTTTCCTGCAGTCAATAAGACAAATTGTCTGGAGCAGTGCTTAGCTGTTCACATGCCTGCCTTTGTTCTCTTCCCTTTCTTTAAAGAAAATAAAAATTTTCAAATCACTCTACAAGAAAACCAAAGCAAACCCCTCAAACATAGCCAAAAAGAACCCACAGGCAAAAGGCCCACAGCCAAAACCACTTCAACTCCTCTCAAAAGCCACCATTCTGACCCACTCATTTGTCCAGTACGGACCTCTTAACATCATCTTCAGTACAATCTGGGATACTGTACGAATGATGTTACCTGAAAGCCTATAAAAATGGGAGATGCAGACAAAAACATTTTCCGTAGAAAATATAGGTAGTATCTTAACTGTTTAATTATCTTGAATCTTAAATTTATTTAAAACTTTAACAACCCATTTAATTATGTTTAATTCAACTGAATATAGCTTAGCATATTTCTGGAAAACTGTAAATAGTGGGCACAGGCCAGATGTTGCAAACAACAACAAAAAACCCACATTCATTATTCAATTATGAAATTAATATTTTTATAAGAATAAGATAGGCACCCCACAGCAATGTCCTATCTTTCTTTAACAGTAAAGTAATGAAAAAGAGGGAGAAAAAATTTGTGATCTCCTGCAGAAATGTAACCTCATTCCTGTTTTTCATCACCTGCCTTCTGATTAAGCTCCAGCGCAGCATTCCAGCATCAATTCATGGTGCAAACATAACTGGTTTTGAATAAGAGTGCAGCCACACGCCTCCCTTCTCCACTCTCTCTTCCTTACATCTCTCTGCCAGGATGGTCTACTGCCACCTTGGGCCTGGGGCCTTCTCAGATACTTTAAAAAGCACAAGATACTAAGTAAATTGCCATGGATATATGCTAAGTAAAATTGCATTTGGAAATGCAAAGCAGACACACAGCTATTGCAAGAGGAAGGCAGCTGCTTTTATTTATTCAAACCCTTAATATATTCAAATTTCAGGCTATCTGGTTATTTCCTTGGAAAACATTACCATTTGTAATGAAGCATTCTTGGAAAAAAATAACCAAATCAACAACAAATAATAATCGTGAATTATTTTTTAAACATTTTATTGAGTTTATGATAATTTCCCCAAGGCACTATAGAGTATGCTATTTGATCAATCAAGTCATTAAGCTAAGTTTTGAATCTCACATATGCTCAATATTGGGAAGAAAATTAAAAAAAAACAAAGAAAGAGAAAGTAATTTACTTCTCTTTCCTCCCTTACACAACAAAATGTTTGTATTATCTCAGTTTCAGTATCTAATGACACACAAGAAGCTCCGACATACGTGAAAACTATACACGTTAAAGAGGAGAAATAACATAATGAGACATCAATGTTAGAGATGCATTTCTACGCCCAAGTACACATTTGTTCAACAGACTTCAAAAAAGAGAAAGTATCTGGTAATCTGTACTGATGTTTCCCTGGCGAGTTAAATGCTAACGATGCCTTTCATTAAACACACCCACAACGGTAACTGCATTTTGTGGCACTCTTGTTACCTAACACATTTCTTTTCTTTTTCTGGCCAAGATTAATGCCGAGTTCGACATGAATTTTTAAGTAGCTGTCAGGGTGAATCAGAGATTCAGAAATCAAAGGTATTCAGGCTGCAGTGAATGGATTTTTTTCCTTCTTTTTTGGCTTAGGAAACATTTAACATATCAGTACTCTCTCCTAATGAGCCAATAACAAAACAAGTAAGGTAGAACTTACAGGCATTTGGGATGATTTAAGTCACTTTAACTTGCTGAAGCGTATTCGCCTAGTCAAATATTTCTGTGTGGAGAAAATGTGCTGCTGCTCTTCAAGAGCCTATTCAGCTTTTGGGCTCTGCACCCCATGGAACTGCACAGGAGAGCCATCGGCACGGTCATCGATGGGCGTTGGACCATCCTGGGCATCGGTGGCTCCAGAGGGGCCATGGCAAGGAGCTGTGGACAGGCTCAGCTTGTTTCCCAGTCACGGGGCCAAACATGTAGCCCTGTGGCCAATCCATTGACTGACAAACAGCCGCACCAAGCTGCGGCTACTCTGTTTGCTCTGAATTAATAGTTCTTGGTATACTGAATCTCCCAAGTACTACAGCTTCCCCTGTGGGTCATCCTGGGCTCTTCCTCACCTCAGCCTGCAGAAGGAGCCCCATCCCCTAACGAACCGCCAATAGCAGGAGGAACCACAGAGCAAGGGGAGATGGAGAGCGAGTCTGCTGCAAGTACCGGACGCCCGCCAACACCTACACATGGCAGTGGATGTGAGTGTTGTGGACAGCAATGAAGTGAGAGAGTGTTTCCAATGGCAAGATACACACTTCGGGAAAAAGACCTGGAAGACCCTCTCCAACCCTTCATCCTCCCCACAGTGCTTGGCTATGGAAATACACTTCAGCTGGGATGCCTTCTAGGCCAAATTGTGAACTTTTTCAAGTGTAACAACCTATTCACTGGTGACAGTGGGAAAAGAAAGCCTTTAAGTTCTGTGACAGTGGCTTTTGTAGAAGAAATGAGCTGATTTTACAGCCAGAAGATGTACGTAAATTCTCCACCTTGGCCACAGGCTGTGCTGACAAACCTGTGATATTTCTTGATTCTGCTGCTCTGGGAGTTTCAGGGATGATACTGAAAACGGTCCTCTGTTCTCCTAATTAGCAGTCAGGCCCCACAGTGGCAGGCTGCTGCTTTAATGCTTTGTCAAGTTTTGATGGAGGCTTTAAAAAGTGGTATGTTTCTGACACATCTTAGAAGAGATTATTTAATTCTTTATGCTTGGCAACTGCCAGAAGTCAGAGAAATAATTAATTGAATTATTTGAGTAGAATTCCATTTTCAAGACATAGTCTTCTCCAAGAAATCCTATCAAGATGTAAATAAGGATTTCTCTTATGTTGTACATCAAATTCTAGTACTGACGTATTTCCTTTTACAGGTTTTGTAACTGAAAACTCAAACACTATTTTAATCTAAAACAGAGTTCAAAAATTGCCCTGATAAAACAGACAGTGTTTGGTCCCACTCAGAGGCCAGGAACAGAACCCTCACAGGAGAGCGTGAGAACCTAAGCAACTCTTCCTTTATTTCTTGAAGAAATAATTTCATTTTTAGGAATCAATTTCAGTAACTACCAGCTATTGGAAAGAAGCAAACCAAACACAGACCTAACCAATTCGACAGCCATCCCGTGCCCCATGAAATTATATGGGAAATGGTATAAAGGTTAATCAGATGGCATTTCAATTGAATTTTAATGCCACGTAAATTGTTCTAATATTATCACAGTTGCAACAAGGGTTCCAAGTCTTTAAGACTATCCAATGAGAGTTCAATCTCAGTTCTTCTGTTCTGTGTGGTGCAAATATAAATTGACCGGAATATCAGCTGTTACCTGTTTGTCTCCTTTAAAAACAGACATAGGCTTAAATTACATTGTTTTGAACTCAAAAATTACTTGTGGAAACCAAAGCAATATTTTAGAAAAGCTGGTTTCTGAGCTTCACCCATTTCAGAGAAGCAGCAGTGTAATATTGTTTAAACATCCTAGACTCTTATGTAGGCCAACTGGGAAGCATTACTGGTAAGAAATCAAACTGGGTAAAAGGACTGTTCCCTGCAGGGATTCTCCTTTATGGGGCATTCATGGCATTGGTCTTAAATTGAAACATCAGTAAATGAGAATACATAAAAAACTGGCAAAGAAAAGACCAATATATAGTAAGTAACAGCAATACATAGTCAACGCATCATATATCATAGGTGAAATGACTACTGACTGTCATCTATAATGTCTTGCACAAACTGTCTCAATGCCAGAGGACTAGAAAGGACACCAATTTCTAATGAGCTTTCATAACAGATATGGGCAACTACAGATCAGGTTGTCCAAAGTTATTCAGTGAGGTTTCTCACCAAAGACTCTTAAGCTAAAAAGGTGGCTCTGAATAAAATAGGAAGGGTCTCACATGAGAAAATAAGGGGTTAAAATACAGGATCTTGGTGTTACAAAACATCAGAAAGCCACCGAATAGAAAAGACACCCAGGGACGACAGACTGCTGGGAGAGCGATTCTGGGGAGACAGGACTAAACATTCACCCCGTGCTTATACTCTTTCCCACACAGCTGTTGTTTGCCATTTTGAGAGACACGATGCTGGGACAAATGGACCTTTGGTCCCAAACCGTAGACTTGCTTTTACATTAACTGGGAACTGAAAGTTGTATCTCCCCTAGAGAGAAGATTAAGTCAAGTCATGACAGTGAAACAACGGGGCCAAAGTCAGAGGTCTGATTATGCCAAAAAGTCCCTCTCTGAGCTGGAGTGGGGAAACTGTGCCTGTTTCTGCGACCGGTGATGTACAAGAAAGGAGTGGGGCTGAGGCAGGTGGTGCCTCTTGCTTCTCAAAGCCCCAGTTAGGGCTTGACCCAAGGTATAAGGGTGGTTTGATGGCTCAGAGCCGTACGCCACATACGTGAGCATCAAGTGTTCACCTACCACCACCGGGGTATGAACACATGCGCAAAGCAGAGGAAAGCAGTAGCAAGATGGGAGATGCACCTGGCAGTCTGGAGATATGGACTGCATCACCCTCCACAACACACCTGGGTCCTGCAGATGGGCCCCTCCATCTCTTCTCTCAGTGCCCACCCCAGAAAGGTATCACTGGTCACCACAGGCAGGGGCTTGGCGAGGTTTTGGGTAGGACTCCACCCTACAGTGAGGGAAGGCTGCAGAGTGGGATGCAGAAGTCTTTGCCCACCCACTCGTGGTGCCCACGGGCACCGCCTGCCCCCAGGTGCACTCCAGGTAGCAGCCCCCCTCTGCACTCCCACCCTGCCGGGTGGAGGAGCAGGGCTGGAGCTGGGAAAGGAAAGCAGGAATGTGACCGTTCCCTGTCCCCGCCGCTCAAGCTGAGACACACCAGGCAGGCAGAGCTAAGCTCCTTCTACAGTGCCCAGCCTGAGAGGAAAAAAAACGCAGGGGAAGGCCAGAAGCAAAGACAGCACAGCAGCACGTAGCCCCATTTTTGTGGCTATCAAGCTACTGAAGTTATCAGAACACAAGTTTTCACCATATGATCTTTTTTCTTTTTTACTCTAGAACCCTTGCTTTGCAATGACGTAGGTGCTTTCATCTCCCCCCGCCCACACTTCCAATTTGTTTTCCTTCTCTGTTTAAAAGCAGAGAGATATTTCCTTCGACTTACTCTCTCCCTCATTTCCCGCTTCTCCTTGGCACCGTTAGCACTTGCCTTGGTCCTTTGCCCATCTTCCAAAACATTTAACTGTAAATCAGGTTTCCTTAAAAGGCAAATGCAGCAACCACGGAGAGAGGCGCGACACCTTTTCCCTACAGCACTTTTCCCATTTGTAAAAGAAGGAAACTCTTTTACGCAAACTATTTTTTTTTTCCTTAAGACAACCTTATTGTCATGAAACACTTCATTGCAGAGGCACAAATATCTAGTAGGATAATTAAGTGAGCTGCAAATTAAAAAAGACCTATTGATGTTAATGACTGGCTACAGTATTTAAGTAACGGATACAAAAGTTTTCTATTTGGTCCTGAAGCGAACAACAATAACCTCCAGCAGAGCTGCTCTCGGTTCATTTCTTTCGATGCTAAAACCAGGAGAGGCAAGATGCTTCTGGCTGTGATCTTTCCTGTGAAAAGCAGTCTCAGCCACTGTTTATTACCGTTTAGGGAGAAAGAAATTTCTGTTCATGTTTTTGTAATCAATGCCGATCTTGCCAAGGCTGTAAGAGCTCAGAATATATTGACTTCCTCTGATTTTATGCAGAAACTGCAGCAAAGGAAAAAGAAGTAAAAAGCTAGAAACCCCACAAAATCCAATTCAGCATGATAGCTGCATTTTTCCTGGGCTTGGTTCCCACAGTGTCAGCTCATCAGTCTGCTGAACCAACCAATGCTAATGACCCAACGTGGTGTTACCTATTCGCACTTAATTACAGAATACAGGCGGTTCTCTGAGAGGCTTCCTCAGACCCCAACCCAAGGCACAAATTTTCGAGACTCCGTTATCATAACCAGGATAGTACTTCATTATAACTGCTAATCATTTGTGCTGAAGACTTCCCCAAAAATCTCCCTTGGTTTCTAAACAATATATACTGTTAATGGCCTATGCCACTTGTTATACATTCTCTTCTGGAATGTGCACTGCAATGCTTTAGGATCTTTTCATGTGCAACGTGCCCAGATTCCTTCATGGAGGCCTTACAGCCAAGATATGCTTCAACTGATAGCAAAATATGCTATGGGAATAATTTATTAGTAAAATACAACCTTTTCAGAGTTGTGGCAAAACACACCCACTGTCTAAAGCAGAAGCTGCTTTGCTATCTTCAGAGGAACTGTGCCAAAAGAAAATATGTCTTAAATAGCATCTTACGTAGTCAGGGTAGAGTACAATGCAAACACAAGCTAGTTACTGTGCCTGGCGCTCTTAGAACACGTATAACTATATTTTCATTTACAAATGGGGAAACTAGGGCAAGTGTGTTGAACGACTCGATAAAGGTTCATGAAAGATAAAGGCAGAGCATCTAAATCCCAGCCTTGTCCCCGACAGGCAAGCAGTGCCAATGTTTCTCCAAAAAGGTCAGATGAATAAGTAGAAGGGCTGGAGCAGCTCACATCTTCCTTGGAAACAGGGGCAAGGTTCAGCACGGCCCTGCCTGCCCGAGGTGCCCTTCCTTCTGCTAGCAGGGCAATTCGGCAGGAGCTGGTAGATGCTGTTATTGTCCACTCCCCGCATGGGGACACGCATGCCAAGTTTGTCACTGTATTCCCTGATTTAAACCCTCCCTCCTTCAAACTATGGATCCCCCCCCAGGTAAGCCCGTTTTTAGGTGAATCGGGATGCTTGCACAGAATATGGCATACAACCAGCTGGCGGATCATACTGGAATGGCTTAGGAATGCAGTACCCCTCGCTGTCTGTGACTGCTCCCACAACACAGCGCACAGGGAAGTGCCGGTGGCCAGGAGAGGCTGGAGTTGGTGAATCCTGGCAAGAAGCACAACTTCCAGTTGCAAACGCCGGGCCAGCTACCTCCACCACAGCTAACTGCAGCAGGGATCTGCAATTCCTCCTTCCAAACTATAGATGGGATATGCCAACCCCATACACCTTGGCAATACATGAACACGTTTGGTAGAAATGCAACTTAGAGTTGTGCAAAGATACAGGGAATACTCAAAGATAAAATGAGGGAAACAAATTAATGACACTGGAAGCAACTGGAGCTGCTTTTTGCATAATTAAATAACCTGGGTGGATTTATGTCCTGCTAATAGAGTTATGTGCTGTTTGTGTTTTGCAAACTTCATGAACAAAGAATATTGAAAACACACAGAAAATTAGGAAATAAGCATGAGACTATACACAGAAAAAATGTAGTCATTATTATGCAGATTAATTACAGCTTTTCATCTATATTTAGAGACAGAATCATGATTTTTTTTTTGATGTACTGACAAATTTTCCCCGTTTACTCATAACGTCAGAGAAGGCATTAAAAAAGTATTAGTGCTATATGCAAAATAACCAACATTTGACCCTAGAGAGTAAAGTATCATTAGGAACTTTCAAAGCCATTAGAAAAGGAAAAAAAGAGAGTCAGAGAAAGACACGTCTGCAAAAGTCTCATTTCAACTGAAATGCCTGAGTTCTAAGATGACGTTTTGAACACTTTTAACACAGCTGAAAATACCTCTCAAACCCATGAGGCTTCATCTGCAACTCTTGCTGAAAACTATTCATTAAAGGAACTAGATGGGGACCAGATGAGGTTTTCTTAATTACCGGTTCGCATCACCGGTCCCCATGACTGGGACTACATCAGTTCCCAGCGCAAGTCCGAGCTGCTTCAAAGGCGCTGAGGTACCTGTGGGGTGCTGAAGGCCCACAGGGCACCACAGAACCCCCAACACGGTGCCGCTCTGACCCTCGATGTCTCCTGCACCCTCCCCACCTACCCCAGCACCTCCTGGGTGCAGCAGGTCACCCTGACAGTTAGCAGAGCTCCTGCTGAAGTTCTTCCACCTCAGCACTCGAATTATTAGGCAGGGACAGCTCGAGGCTGCCTTCATTTCTCCGCAATCCCCGTCTCCCCCTGTTCATGCTGAGTCAAGGACTGGGCACCACAGGCTGCAGGCTGGAGGAAAGGGGACATAGCGACACTGTCTGCTGCTTGGAGAGGCACCACAGTGCATGTCCTCCTCCTGCACCATCAAACCTGCCAGTCAGAGTAGCCTTACACAGCACCCATTTTTCTCCAGAGAAGATGAAGCTTCACAGAAGCGGCCTTCGGACACCCTTGCCTACAAATCCAACACAGAAAATCCCCAAACCAAGACATTAAGACAACTCCAGCTGAAGTCACGTACTACAACCCCGGTGGCTCTGCGTGGGCCAGACCGGTTTGTGGTTTAAAAAGCACAGACGACTGAAAGAGTAAAGAGCTAGAAAACAGCACAGCATACCTGGTGTGGTTTTAAGCAACATTGCCGGGCATGCTCCAGTTCAAGTGACCCCAAATTAGCTGGGCGAGAAACAGGTTTGGAGCAGCAATCTGGGAACTGTGTGAAATTACTTCAGGGGATTTCCACTTTCCTCACTCAGATAAAACTTCCCCCAAGGTACAAAACCACTAACTGCTTTTATCACTCTCCGCAGGCGGATGGGATTAAAAATAACAGATAAGAGCAACAAATTAAAATGGAGCAAGAGACAGACAACAGTGAAAATGAATGGTAAAAACAAAACAAAAGGACAAATAAACCAAATCTCAGGCAGAGGGCCAGGAACACATCATCAGAATGAAACAAGCCCAATCTGAGGCACAGTATCACCAACACATTGCCAAACCCTCCAAAACTGCTGAACATCTCTCAGTGCCGTTAGATTTTTGTGGGAGTTTTGTCGACCTCTACAATATGTGCCCTTAGTCATCTCTTTTTCCAAGTTGAATGATCCCCATCTTACTCAGCTGCTCCTCATATGGAAGCCATTCCATACCTTTGAACATACTTTCCCATATAGGGGATGGACAGGTTTGATTAATAGTGGAATGTTTGCCAACGCTTTTTAAGTTTGGCATCTTAAAGACTTTCCCAGGAAGAAAAAAGGCTTCAGTCATTATGCTTAAGGTAAGTTGTAGCCACAAACCTGAACCTTCTTCTTTTGTCACCTCATGTTAGTGTCATAGGGATGACTGATAACACAAGTCTTCATACCTTATGCTAAAGTGGTAGCCTAGCTTTCATGTAGAATTAGCGCTCATTTATTTTCGATCAGTGATAATAAAATCATTCAGAAAACTGCAAAGAAATGTGGAAGTGTCCTTATTTCTCAGTTCAAGTAACCCTTTGGTAAAACATACACTCCTATGGGTCCAGCAACAGCCCCACGCCTCTCCTGCAAAGCCACCTTTCTGCACACCAGCAACTCGGCACCGCACGTCTTCCAGGTCTGGGAGAACGGGAAAGAAATCACCCTCCGTGTGCTGAGGCAAGAGGGGCAGAGGAAGGAAAGGAGGGGAAGCTTGCAGCGCAGTACCAGCTGCTTCCCTCAAAATGTCACCCAACCCAATGACAAAAGGTTTCTTCACTGCCCCCAGCCTGGTCAAGACCTTACACCAATTAGAGGGGAACATCTGTAGCCTCTGTTTATGAGCTATTAAAAACACAAATGCCAGTGACTTCCTGAATTAAATAGAGAAACAAAAATCAAGCAAACACCTCAAAATAGAGAGGGGCATGTCTTACTTCATTTTACCTCAAACATAAACAGGAATAATAAAGTCTCTCTTGTTTTTGCTGGAGAGATCTTGTTTGCTCAAGAACCTTGTCAGGGAAACCTTCCATCCTGAGGATGGGGCAGAGCTGCTGAATCTTTGGCCTTCATTTTCAGGTAGTATGGTTAAAAGCACTTAAAACGAGAGCTATTCCCCATACTGAAGTCAAAAAGGTAAAACTAGTATAAATCAGACAAAAATCAGGGCAAAAACATATTATTCAGATAATAAAATTCACCCCCTTTCTCAAGAAATCAAGTTTTATTTCATTAGTCTCCAACACCGTTACTTTTGCAATTCTCCAGCTGTCCCTACAGTCCCTTAGGGTAAACAACACTTAAAATGTCTAACCAAAAAAAAAAAATAAAATCAAACAGAAGATAAACATTAGGTCTTTCCTACATTATTAACAGACAGAAGCTTAATGAAAATTGGATTTCAAACTGACATAGTTAAATTGCCTACACCAATACAAACCAGGTTAAAATTATTAATAACCATCAACTTCAGAGAATACGAGAGCTTTTAGAGTAAAATAAAACTCCCAGGGCCTCTTCGTACATTATGGAAAAGGTCTTGCAGGCAACAAATTCCATTTTTTAACGACGGTGTCAGGGTTTTCTAAAGACAAAATTCAGTTTGGTTTATGTGATTAAAAAAAAGAGACTGAATAACAGGAATAGAGACATAATTAAGAACAATTGAGATGAAATTGAGAACAAGCCATGTAAAAATGCTGTTCTGGGGCGGCGAGGGGTTTGCTTAAGTAGACTTCTAGATTTTTGTTTTGGTTTGGTTTTTTTTGCCCAAGTGAGCTATCTTGGTGTTAGCTAATATTCCTCTGACTGACTGATTCAACTGTCAACTCCGTAGTCTGGGTTAGGGATGATTTAACCTTGTCTGCTACTGTTCAGTCTAAGTAAACAACCAACCTGAGCCTTGACTCACATCTCAAAATAAGGTCTGGAAGCAGCTAAAATTCTCTCTTTATCATCACAGACACTGAGCGCTCTCTATGCCAGTGTTTAGCAGTACCAACAAGTTGAACTAACCTGGCTAGTACCGTGGATTCTGCTTTGCTGCATTTCACCCTGTCTAGAAATGATTGCTTCTGATCCCACCGAAAGGTTGGATGTTATTTTCTGCAGCTGTAACACCATCATCTTCTCTCTCCAGTGTCTGTAACGTAGTGAGTAAATATTATTAGCTTAGAGTGGGGCAAGGTACCCAAGTCATAGTGAAAATCCACATCAGAGCTGGGAATCATAGAATGACTGGGTTGGAAGGGACCTTAAAGATCATCTAGTTCCAACCCCCCTGCCATGGGCAGGGACACCTCCCACTAGTCCAGGTCGCTCAAAGCCCCATCCAGCCTGGCCTTGAACCCCGCCAGGGATGGGGCATCCACAGCCTCTCTGGGCAACTTGTTCCAGTGTCTCACCACCCTCACAGTAAAGAATGTCTTCCTGATACCTAATCTAAATCTTCCCTCTTCCAGTTTAAAACCGTTACCCCTCACCCTATCACTACACTCCCCAATAAAGAGTGCCTCCCCATCTTTCCTGTAGCCCCCTTTAGGTACTGGAAGGCTGCTATAAGGTCTCCCCGGAGTCTTCTCTTCTCCAGGCTGAACAACCCCAACTCTCTCTGCCTGTCTTCATAGGAGAGGTGCTACAGCCTTCTGATTGTCTTCTTGGCTCTCCTCTGGACTCCTCTGGAATGTAGCTCTAGGTTCCCTGACTTACCCATGCTCTAGTCTCCAAGTCCCTCTTTCTGGCTCCACCAAAGCACAGGAGAGAGCAATACAACTCCGGAATGACTCAATGCAGAATAAGGAATATCTTCTGATACGTTAGGTCTTACATTTACTTTGTGAAACTCTCCAACACATACCTAGAAGTGTTCCTGAGAAAAACCCAGCTGAGCAGTGCACACCACAAGAGAGCCTGTTTCTTAGATGAAATAGCGTAACGAAGCAGACTGAACGGCAGGGGAGGGTTGTCAGGGATCACCTGGGCCCCTGAGGCAATACATTTTTCTTAATACATGCCTACAAGCGAGGTAGTGTTTCTAGGCACCAGGAAGCCGTACTGGGCAAATAAACAAGGGGAAAAAAGAAAAAGAAAGAAAAAAAAAAAAAAGAGAGACTGAAACCTGGAAAGCAGTTCTTCTGGCAGGATAGCCAGCCAAACGCAGAAGTGCCACATCAGGATGGAGTTCAAGGGTAACCTTGTGGCAATAAAAAAGTACGATCCTGGGATTTATAAACAGGAAACAGCGAGCAGCAGCAAAGAGCAACTGAGAGGAAGAGCAGAACAACGCAATCGCTCACGGCTGCAGAGAAAGTGTTTCAGAGAGACCTGAAGAATGCCAGGAGCTTGGTTTATTGAAAACAGGACCAGGAGGTGACTTGATTATATGTATACACATCTCTCTCCCTCTCTCTGTCTGTACGCATGCTCTGAATGAGAGAAAAGAATGGTTAGTAAGAGGGCCTTTGTCTACCTGGAAAAAGGCGTAGCTTGAATCAGTAGCTGGAGTCTTAAGGTCGTCTTTTCAAATCAGAAATAAATCACAAATTTTTAAACTGTGAGGGCGTTTAGACAGGGGAAAACAGTATTTTTTGAAGGGGTGCATTTGAGCTGAATAACCTATTCAGGCAGTGCAGGAGAAACTGACTTAAACTTGGTTCTGTAGTAAACAGATCAAATTAGAAAAACGTTATTTCTGCTATTTCTCAGATGTGCACCACAGCTTCTCAGAAGCTTTGAAACTTAGGGATGGTAAACTTACCTGGTCTAATTTCAAACACACTCAGCTATTAGGAGAACAAAGTTTGACAAAACCTGAACTTTCCTGGGTTTCTTTCCTCGTGGATAGAAGTCCAAATAAGCATCCTGCAAGGACACGTATGTGCGTGTGTTTATTCGGTACAGTCACCAATACCTGCCACGGCAACTGTAACTCCCATTTGCATTTGGGCTTAAAGTAACTTGACTGCTGAAATGAGATTATTTGATGGGAAGTTCAAGATGGCCAGACGTTGCTGTTCACACACGACAGTCTCACTACAGAATTCCTTAATACTTATTATTGGATTGGTCATCCTTGGCACCAGGAGCGAGACTAGAGAGGCAGCACAAGCTGCACATTACAAAACACACACGACCTTTCATAAGGTGATGTTCCAACTCGAGCCCAGAGCAGAAATCCTAATTCACAACAAGAAAGAGAACAAACAAAAACAAACTGAAAAGAGGAAAAACTCCACAAATGAAACACAGGAGAAGTGTTTTTTCAGGCTTCAACTAGACGAATGAACCATGTGAACCCAGAAATAGTTGGCAGTGTTAACCAAACCTCAAGCTCTGCAAGATACACCCACCCTTAGCTAAAACTACACATCAAGCCTGAAAATGTTTTGAATATGCAGGCCTTCTCACAGCAGAAAAAACAACCCTCAACAGCATGTGAAACTCCAAATGTCTTGGAGAAAAATATTTATACTTCTATAGAGCCACACTCTTTATCTCTCCTGATTTCACATGAAGAAAGTCGCTGGAATGCTTTCTAGTGCAATACAAAACAATTATGCTCTGGGACTTTAAGATTATTAAACCTATGAGGAGCTTGGATATGCAGCTTCTTTTAAAAATCTTTATAATGCACACCTTACTATGACAGTAATATAAACACCTCAGAAGCGCACTTACAATATATGAAATGCAAATGCCTTATAAACCTTATTTTCCCACCTTACAACCAGTGAGGAAAGGTACGTGCTTCCATTCAGAAGTCACACACCTTTTCTCGGTAAGGCCGGTTTTCCCTGCAATGACTTGAAAGTTAAATCCCAAGCAGGCTTAAAATGAGGCAGAACCAGACCTTCAGTATGTAAGGCCAACTATGTAAAGCCTACATAAGAGAAGGAAAATAAATCTACCACCACTGAAAAACCTGGTGGTATTTGTACACTGCTCTTTAGACAACAGGTTTTAAAAGACTGGCTCACGGGCCTTATTTTCCTAGCACAGGATATGAGCAATTCCTATTGATTATATATGGAAGTTACAGACATCCTGAAAAAAGGGAACAGGGCCCCAAATGTCCTGGCAGGTGTCAGAGCAAAACATTTTCTTAAAATGCTACAGTACGTCCCAGCATTTTATGGGTTGTCATTATCAGCAAAATAGAACTGGAGACTTCATGAAAAGCCATTTTAAACAGCGTCTGAATGAATCACTGCCAGATATATGCCCTGGCTAAAGCAACTCCACAATCTCGTTTCAGACATGTTATTTCCAAAGAGTTACTTAAAAGGAGTTATAATTATTGAAGAAAGTTCCCCCTGCAGACAAAGAAATCCCTCTTCATCTGCTCAGCGAATCCTTTTTCCGCTGTCAAAAGCATGCGGGCATAATGAGAAGAAAAGGGTTATGGCTCTGATGTGCCTTTCAGATATAACATCTCTCTATTTCTTTGAAGATACCATTATTTTTATGTCACCGTTATCAAATGCTATAGAGCTGTATGCTTCATAATTGAATGATACAGAGAAATTATTCTGCTTTACGCTTACATGCAATGCTTCTTAGCCTTTTAAGTATTCTCACTGGACACGCAGACTTAAGAAAACACACTATTCAAATCAAGTTGAGATATCTCCAACCATACTAGGATATGCAGGATATACACACAACTGCATATTTCTGTTGGTATATGCTACATTGGGCAAAAGGGCAAAAAAAATCTTGTGTTTCTTAAAACCACTGTTTGTAACACTAGGGCAGCTAAGAGAAACCTCCTTTAGTGAAAATATCAGCCAACAATTTTGTTTCAAGCATTTCTCTTTGCAAACATTTTTAGTACATTTCTCCCGGAATTACCTTTATTCAGAGGCTCTCAAGATATTTACAGAGCAAAGGCTAGAAATGAAATCAAGAAATAAAACAGTATTTCCTGCCCCATGGGGAGATACTCTGGACTAATCGGGCAATTACTGCATCGCTTGTATCTACTACCAGGGATTAGCTTCATTTCGCGAGAAGAGTCATCACCTCATGGAGGAAACACCTAATCCTCATGTAGTACTTGAAGAGATATAAGAATCTCAAAGAATATAGATGATTCTTCCATACTTCATTTGGAAATGTAAAACAAAGTCTGCAATTATCCTCTGCAAAAATCTGGGCATTATTCCGACAGTTAATGTAAAAGGCTCAAAAATACGGCTTTTATGGCATCATTCTGCGCCCGCACAAGGCATGGGAGCACAGACTGGCTGCTGAGCAGGCAGAACCGATTGGGTACCACTGGTGCAAGCAGCGACGCAAGGCCAGGGCAGCAGAAACCAAGGAACATGTGGTCACTTTCCATCAAAGCTGCTCCTACATGAGGTGCCAAAGCTCCTGGAAAGCAAAACCGATTTCCTGAGAGTCCACATTCCTAAAGGATGATAATTCTGAGAATACAGTATGGGGTTTTTTTAATGCAAAGTTAGTGTATTATATACACATTTAACAATGATAATCTGTGTGTTTTGGTGTTTAAATCTGTGTCATAAGACAGAAGCGCTGTTAACCTTCAGTCTTTTCTGCTATTTTTTCTGATTCTGCTTAGGTTCAGCACGGCTTTTTTCTTGTAATTCGTGTAAACGTTCCGTAATTCTTGTAAACGTTTTGCGGTTCTTAGTATTTAGGGCAGTGCCTCAAAGTGCCACTTGCTCACATTAATGCCAAGTTTGAATAAATCCGCTCTCACTTCCCTTTTTGTTCCTGTTCACCCAGTCTTGAAGCAATTCTTGGGCAGCGATTCAGCAAGTTCAGTGTTATTTATGACATGAAATGAAGGAACTGCAGAAATAAAAGAGGGAAATACCAAAGACTTTAAAGGAATTTAGTCAAAAAGCAACACGCTTTAGGTGACGCTCCAATTATATAAAATTTCCCCAGAAGGCGAGCCTGGCAGTCTCAAAGATCGGTACATTCAAAGTCAACGCATACGAGTCTTCTACATCAAAAATATTCTCCAGACGCTTAAACCTGGACAGCCACTCCAGAAGCCAAAAGAGAATGAATATGAAAGACCCAAAACTGAACGAAATTCTTCTCTTATCCAGACTTTCAGTTGTCATTTTTAAATGTTCTTTCAACACAGCACTGAGATGCAAACAAAGTATATCAACAAAGATTTCATGTTTGTTAGTGCATTCTTTTAGACCTTCTTTCCTTCCTGCTGACCGACAACTGCTTTGCTCTATGAAGCACTGTCAGATTACTAACAATATAAAATGGAGTCCCACACATATGGCGCAGCCATTTCAGACAGCATTTATTCCACCTACAAACATAAATTAGTAATAAATAATAAATAATAATTAATAAAGATTAATAAACCAAACCCTTGTGCCCCGTAAGAACAGTTGCTTCTACCTTAATGCGTACAGAGATGGCCTAAATGACTTTTTGACGTCCCTTCCAATGCTATTTTTACGTGATTCTCTCAGTTACTAGTTTGTAGCACTTACAGGCATCATGGTAGTTCCTAAAAATATTTAGTGGAAATGTACTTACCAAAAAAAAAAAAAAACCAAACCGTAAGAAAAAAAACATAGAAACAATGCATTCTGCTTGAGACACTTGTGGAGATCAGTTGTTTGTGAGTTTCATCTCAAAACCTGAATACAGCAACCTAAATGTTAGAGGAAAGATAAAAAAACCCATAGAAAAGTTAAACCTAATACTCTGAACATGGGATGCCTCAGGTTGAGTCAGTTCCCAGAAAAGGAAAAGAGGGTGCTCAGGTGTGCTCCCACCAAAATCAATGAGCAGTCTGATTTAAAATCATAACATGGAATTAATGTCACCTCAACTCAGTTGGTAACAAGTTAGCTACCTTGTGGCTCTTCCTACACTCAAAAAAGATGAGATATTCACCCTCTGCAGATGCCTTGCTTTCCTCTTCGACAATAAATGGAGCCCACCTGACTCATTCAGATCAGTGGCCTCACTTTTAGATGACTTCGGTTAAAGAAAAAAAAGGATGAATGCCCTCCAAAGCAATCCACCCATTGTCATTAAACAAAACCTGCGTGAGACCAAGGAACTTGAACTCACACACCGAAGGCTGCCCTGAACCACAAAGCTGTTCATCTCAGAACAGACTTATTTGAAAAGTGGTTACCGAAAGCCCTCAGGGAATAATGACCATGCTAGTCAATACCTATTTGTTTACAAGAAGTGAGAGAAAGACCCAGAATGGAATACTTTTTTTATACCTGTAATCAGAGGTCAAGCAGAAGTGCGTGTTGTTAAAAAGACAGGCTTTGTCAAGGATCCAAAAGAAAGGTCACAAGGCAATTACCACAGCGAGCCGCACTGACCTCGAGGTTTGAAATTTAAGCCAGTTCATTATACTTTTATTCCCTGTATGTGTGGAGGTACACAGCCATCCAGAAATACATAAATACAAAAAAAATGCATGCAAAAATTTAAGGTTCTCTTCAGTCTGATTTCTTCAGACTTTGTCCTAGTAGGAAATACTGCGGACAGCTTTTAAATCAGTTGTTCTACATCAGGCAGATCAGACGGCACAAAGCAGGGCACAAAAGGACAAACAAAAGCTGACTTTCACGTAGCCCCACAGAAACTGGGCAGAGCAGTAACCCCAAGGCAGGGAGTCCTGCCTCTGACTGGAAGGTGTAGCTGGTGCAAGTTGGTGATAGCTGCTACACAAAGCTTCACTGAAAGCGCTACCCAAAATACTAAAAGCCAGTAGGACCCTTCACAAAAGAAAACAGTTCAGCTACCCCATTGAAGATCTATATCAGCAGCTTTTGCTGGGATGGCGATTCCCATTTCAGATTTAGCTGTGAAAAAGGTAACAACTGGGCCAAACGATGCAAAATTACTTCCATGGATCCATGACATTACTCTGTGACTTGGAGCGAAGTTTGGTTCACTGGAGCTTTGATTACAATGTGAAGTTTTTAGAGCTCTCCATTTTGTCAAGACCCTGGGAAGAAGTCACCCTGGAAGGAACTGGAACTCTCATGTCACTATTATGTGATATCTACAATGCTGACTGAAAATAAGCCGAATGCTGCCAGGTTGTATATTGGTAACGGCTTCTGTAGTTGCTAACACGCACCACTGCGGCAGCATAGCGAGCTCAGACGTTCAGTTTAGAGATTCTTCTATCACTACTCCTGACTGGGAAAGTGAATCCCAAAAGGTTTCAGAGGTTTGATAAAACTTTCTTGCGTTGTAGGAATAGAGGACTGCTGTGTTACTCTAATGTGCTTAACCACTATGGTATTATCAACTGCCTGCCTTGTTTCTCCCTCAGATATACTTCAGTGTTAAATACAGCTTTCTTCGCTTGGCTGCAAATACCTGTATGCATTAATAAGATGTCTGGATTACAGCAAATGCTGCCCTTTTCAGTTTTCTTATTTATTAAACCGCTCAACAGTTCATGTACATTATGTGAAGTCTTCCTGGGGAATTTGATTTTGAATTATACATGACTCTTCACATTTCTAGTCACGAATACAATGCTTTTTACATCTTTCAGTACTTGCTTCATTCATTAACTCCCTAAAACCAACTTGTTTACATTAAGAAGTACCATTTCTGCTCTTGCTATCCTATATTTTCTTCATTTTTAGCAAGAAACAGTAGGTAAAATTGAACTGTAGCTGTCAAAAGTCACTACTTAAAGAACCTGTTACAGAAGCAAATAATAATAAGTATTTACATTCTCCAGGCATGCAGATAGTTAATCTTCAAAATGTCTTTGTTTGGCAAAAATATTAGCCAAATGCCCTGATGGCAAAACCTTACCAGTTTTACTAGAGTTACACAGGTCAAATTAGAAGGAACTGACCCGAAAGGGCAGAAATCTGGAACTGTAAAGAAAAAAGACTTTTATACTTCTGTATCTTGGACCAAGGTAGACTGACACTGGGCTTCAAAATGAAATACACTTGGTGCCTCAACTACATACGGCCAAAGGGGTGCCTTGTTTCAGTGGGGGTTTCAGAGCAGCTTGCCAAATCAGAGGGAACAAGGGCTGGGGCTGGATACCATGTGGCACTGCACAAGGTGTCTCTCCACGTTGAACCCTTCAGAACGACAGATGCTGACTTAGAAACTAGATTGATTGACTATGCTAATCAAAGAAGAGTGAAAAGGTTACACTTACAACAGTGCTAAGGGTTGCGGCAGGAATCAAGAGTCATACATAGGGCAGACCCGAAAAATAACATGAGGGGAAAAAAGCAAGCTCAGAAGAGACAAATAGAAGATTCAAGAACCTGGGCTGCTCAGGCCACTGCGGTTAGCCATCCTGTGGAAATGGAATGGAGAGAAGATGGCAGACCGCCACCTTTGATCTCAGAAAGAGGTTTATTCGTGACCTTTCTAGCTATTTGTCTGGAAGGTAAAAATCCACCTGTATCGATCCGGTAGTCCAAGGGGACTCTTTTCTGACTATGGAGGCTCCCAGATTACTCACAGCCCTGGACAATCCCTGAAGCCATCACATTCATACTGGGACACTATGCCCTCTCTTTCACCACCAGATTCAGAGCTTTTCCCAGCATTTTGCATCACTGAGACCTTTCAAAAGGCCACTTGGCTTCTCTCAATCTATTGCCTTTAGGTTCTTCTAAATACCATGGTGAGAAGTATCATGCAATGTGTACTTTCTCCATGGACAGAAATATCCAGATACAAATAACATAGGTATATAATGAGACAAGACGCTTCCCTACAGCGGTTAGGACAAGTTTAGCAGGTCCAGCTAAGCAAACACAGCATTCCCAAATAAAATACACACACTGACCCTGTGACTCCATGCTGAAGTTTCCTGTTATCCTGGCAAGATTGTCTAGTTCTTGACTTGTCCCCTATGCTGTTACTAGCTCAGCCCTGTCTGTACTGGCTGAAACCTCATCTCTGTGATGTGAAAATATGTTCTTATACCATTTACATACAGACTGAAGTGAAATGCAGTTCTGGAAAAGGCAAGGTATCTGCAGTTTTAGTGCCTATTACCAGGTTCTGATCATCTCTCAGCTTGCCCATAGCAGCCGCTGCAACCTGTGAGAACTGCACATTGTCTTAATTTCATTAGGCTTCTACCTCCTGACAGTTGCTACAGGTTAGCTAAGATGATTTGTTTTCCCCTTGTGAAGAGGCTTTGTGAAAGCTGAAGCTGCAGAGTCTGGATTCACCCTGCACGAACACACTGCAGTAATCTATACGGATAAAGCACTCAGGGTCCGCACCAGGGTGCCCTTGTGATGTGCTCCTCAGCTGCGACGGTAATATGGATAAGAGACAGCAAAGCCGCTGAGCAGCACGTACGAGAGACAGAGTCATTCACTCTAATTAGACTTAGGTCTTCCCTGCCCCCCTTTATTGTAATGAAAAGAGAGAAAGACGACTACAAGAGGATTCACCATTCAGACATTATACAAACTACCAAGCACTATATAAATTGCTACTCAGGAGCCATATCAAGATCTATAGACTAATGGACTTAAGCGAAACAAGAGAAAGTGCAACAAATTTTGACAAAACAAGACGTGTATTCCCACCTTGCCTCTAGGTGAGGGGGAAAGAGGCTTGCTGCATAGCGTCAATATGGATGGTTACATCCACACATATGCTGAGAAATAATAATAATAATCTGTCTGGGAAGGAAAGGAGTTAACAGTAGCATAGATCAATTCCAGCTCACTTCAGAACTATTTTGTATATGCTGAAAAAAACCCACACAGAGATACAAAGTAAAAAAGCGAGGGGATTGTGAATTTAACCACCTAGGTTTTGGTCAGGTGATGAAAAATGGTAATCACAGCCTTATAAGCTGGTCAAGGGAGACTGATGGTGATAAATTACAGCTCTATTTTTTTTCCGCAAGGGAAGTTGAGGAAAAAAACTAATGTGATGAACGCGTTGGCTGTTAATGCCAAGTTCCATAGGCAACAGCCTGAAATTTAATCCTACGAATCACTAAAAGAAAAATGTTTGGTTGAAACAGCTTGCTCTCAAAAGTGCTCCCCCCTCCCACTCCGAGTCTGTTCCTGAATGAGCTGCTGTCGCTCAGCACATCAACAAAACAGATTATCTAACAGTTAATCTGATTTATGGAAGAGGGGGGGGAAGCTACCCACTAGCCATGCCACACTCTGTTAAAAGCACATGGCATAAAGAGTCAGAAATATAAGGCTGTACAGTCTGGTCCTCCTCTTGCCTTCGCACTGAGTTTGGAAGCATTTCTTCTCCAGCCAAAAAAGGCAAAAGGATTTCATGTGGTGACAGTCATCTCTCTGCCTAAAATGCCCACATAGCACACGGATGCTGCTCTCTGATTTAAGAAATTATTCTAGACCCATAAGCATTGCATATTATAAAAACCTGCCTTAAAAAAAAACCAAACCCAAAACACCAAAGCAAAAACACTGAGCCAAAAACAAACCACCAAACAACGTTTTGCTTTACTTTTAAATACATAAAACTGTGTGTATGCTTTTTGTGTTCTGAAGTAGAGAGTTAAACCCCGGTAGCATGTCGTCTTTTTTTTTTTATTTTGCTTTCAGCAGCTTTTTATTAGTTTAGCCTATTCTTCTCTATCCTTGCAGTGATCCTTTTCAATTGTTTTTTTTTCTTGATGTCAAGTCAGTGTAAACGGCTGTTGCTGAATTCGAGAGATCTGCTTTTCTCCACCCAAAGAAGTGATTTAAATCATAAAGCACCTTCCAGGAAAGAAGCAGGCAACGAAGCAGAGCAGCTGCCGCTTTTCCGGAGCAGCTGGACAGCAACAAGCTGAAAACATCCCAGCAATACATTGGCTTTTCAAAATTAGGACCTCCGTTTGCTTTTCATAATTTATCACATTTACATAGGTGCTAAGAATCTTGATTTGTTTTGTCTAGGCTTCAGAAACAAACTATTATTCTGTGTGGCTTTAAGCGTTTTGTAAGTATTACAAAGTAACGTGAGGTCTACACTCCTAAGTGCAAATGGGAAAGGAGATGTGCACGAACATACTGCGAAGTACCGGCTTCTTAAAAGTCATACCCCAGATTATCCCATACAACGTTTCATGACAGAGGAAGTTTTTATGGATTTAAGCAGTCATTACAAAATTATTTAAGCGAAAGTTTCACCTTACTGATTTTTATTTCAACAACTCATTTATTGTAATCCTAAACTGAGGATAAGGGCCACTACTTTTAGCTCACCAAATGTCCCATTTATTAGTTTCCTTACCAGCAAGCGACCTGCCTGTAGGCTGTGCTTCCTGGATTTCTTTGTTTCACTTTAATATTATAATGCAGATATGCCAGAGAGATAAAAGCCAAACATTTTCACAGGACTGCCTTCCTGCTACTTTGCACCTGAGGAAAGCTGTCAGTAAGAGGTCCTGCCCCGCTCTGTCTCTGTCCTGAGGACTCAAGCAATGATGTCTTCACAACCCAATATTCTGGGGCTTCACCCTTGAAGATCCCTACAGCCAGGAGACCTACTGCTATGCAGGCACAGCGTGACACTTGGCTCTCTCTGTACAGCAACACTCTTTACATCTGCACATGTAGGTTCTCCGTGCAACAAACCTGCACGCTTGCTGGAAATCCCCCAAACACCTAGGAAGGCCCTGGCCTAAACTGGCCCACAGAATGTGTGGAGATGAGGGAATTTCTCTCTATAAGCTTGTTCAGCACCTTGAGGGCAAAGGCACAGCTTAGCACAGATACCTTAACCATCACAGCTGGTGGAGAACGGATTGAGAACAGCCCTGAGGAGGACTCGGGGGTGTTGGTGGACGAGAAGCTCAACATGAGCCAGCAACATGTACTTGCAGCCCAGAAGGCCAACCATATCCTGGGCTGCATCAAAAGAAGCGTGGCCAGCAGGTCGAGGGAGGTGATACTACCCCTCTACTCTGCTCTGGTGAGACCCCACCTGGAGTACTGCGTCCAGCTTTGGAGACCTCAGGACGTGGACCTATTGTAGCGGGTCCAGAGGAGGGCGACGAAGATGAGAGGGCTGGAGCACCTATGCTATGAGGACAGGCTGAGAGAGTTGGGGTTGTTCAGCCTGGAGGAGAGAAGGCTCCAGGGAGACGTTATAGCTCCTTCCAGCACTTGAATGGGGCCTACAGGAGAGATGGGGGGGGGACTCTTGATCAGGCAGTGTAGCAATAGGATGAAGGGTAATGTCTTTAAACTGAAAGAGAGGAGATTTAGATTAAGTATCAAGAAGAAATTTTTCACTGTGAGGGTGGTGAGACACTGGAACAGGTTGCCCAGAGAAGCTGTGGATGCCCCATCCCTGGAGGTGTTCAAGGCCAGGCTGGATGGGGGTTTGAGCAACCTTATCTAGTGGGAGGTGTCCCCGCCCATGGCAGGGGGGTTGGAACTAGATGATCTTTAAGGACCCTTTCAACCTAAACAATTCTACCATTCTATGATCAGTGCAGGTTACAAGAGTGAGATCTGCACTGACTGGGCTTGGTAGGGGTATTTGAGGCCTATTCTCTGCAAATGTCATTGCCAGACACGGACCGTGATTTGTAGAGCACCTCCTCCCCGAGCTTGCTTCCCTGCAGTGGCATTAAGTCCATCTAAAACCAGAGAAGTAGTGCTCCAGACCCTAAATTGTCAGTGCAAACTCTTTTGCCTTTGTTTAGTCTGTAATGTTACATGCTGGAGGGCATGGAAGGCGTCTCAGAACAGAATCACTGAAATTCTGAAGAACTGACAAATACTGACAAAACAGTTGACTACATTGTCTAATACAGAGCAGTAAGTACAAGAAGAATTTAAGTACAGCATAAGGAACTGATTTAGTGCATACACAGGGCCACCAGATTACAGCTGAATAATAGCGCTCGCATCCTGTTGCGTGCACGATGTGCCCAGATGTGTGAAATAAAACAGAGCTGCAGGAAAAATGACCTTCAAGCTACAGTACAAAACAACTGCCCATCAGATCATCCATGCAACATATTTATGGACAGGCTAGAGAGAGAGGTGAACAGGTGCACATTTGGCACTCATTAAGAGTTAGTGCCTGCAATTAGTCAGAATCCTTGAACATTAATCCCAGAAATTCCCTGTTACAAAAGATGTTCAGTCATTTGGCCAGATGTTTCTCACACAGTTAAGAGGAACGGCCCTATGTCTGCATCGTAAATATTTGACTGTCTTAGTCATTCAACAATGGAAATATATTTAGCCAATGGCTTGTTAATAAAAAGACAAACAAACATACAGCTTCCTAGGGATGTTTTGGTTCTTTGCCACACAAAAATTACAGGCAACATTTAATGAAACAACACAGTTTCAGATTTTTTTGGTAGGGTAGCCACGAACTTACACTGTCATAAAACCAGCTCTGAAATCAAAACAACCTTCTCTTTAGTTCTAGCTAAAGTTCTGTAAATAATTTTCTGATGCCTTTAGTAATATAGAAATGTATTCTTGGAATTACGTCAGGCAACTAAATAGCTCTTTAAAAATTAATCACCGCCCCACCCAGTGTAGCATGTATATTTTTTCTAACAATGCCAATAATCATTTTGAACAAAAAAACCAAAAAGATTCAGAAAGTGGAAGCAGAGATTTCACTAACTGGAAAAAAAATCCCTAACAATGCTTCACAGAGTTCAAAATCTGAGACACACTCATTTCCAGTGTTGAAAGGAAAAACAAACCAGATCCTATTCTTCTTGGAATGAAAATGCATTAACTTCAATGGAAATACAGTCAAGTTCAACGTGTGCATCTTTTCTTCCACTACAGTTTAAATAGCAGGGGCCTGGCCGAATTCTCCATAAATACATAGTTCAGTTGTTCCTGGCTGCAAAGAACCTGCAAAGTTCCTGCACTTTTGCATCATTAATATACAAAATGGGTTCTGAGCCAAATCCTTGGATCTGAACACAACCAGCCTCTGAGGATTAAGTCCTTACCTAAGCAGAAAGGAAAGATACCATCTACGGGGCCAAATTTCCAAAGATCCCCCAAACTTATTTTAAAAGCTAGTCCAAAACAGTCTATTTTATGATCAAATGTCAGCTGCAGTCAAGATGTTCTTACGCCATTTTAGATATATCTGTAGACCCACAAAATTTTAGCTGGGGTTCTAGTCCAACATCTTCTTGGTCAAGAAAGATTTTAATGCTAATTTCAGTCTCAGCCAGGAGAAATCCTGGATGAACCCCTACTACACATCTGCCATGTCACACACCACGCCTCAGGCACAAGGACTCGGGCATTCTGCATTTGAGGATCCATATGTGAGTCACCGTTGCCAAAAAGCACAAGTTGCCATTTGACTCCCCCAACATCTGTGTGTATGTGTGTGGCCTTCAAGGTTTTCTATACTAGTTTTTCTTCAAAACATTAGCATGCAACGTCTCAGATACCTCAAGTCTGGTTAAGGCATTGCATTTTTTTCCTGTTTATAAAGTGATTAATCAGCCAAAATGCTCAATGAAATCAGGACCACCACAGGTAGAAAACCTGCCATCCTCTTCTCTCCTAAGCTAAAGAGATTTATCGCATGTGATTCTTCATCCCCATAAAAAGTTACTTTTCCTCTATAACACACTACAAAAATCTTTTCAGTGCTAAGGCTCCTTGTATGTGATGAAAGCCAAAGGGAGATACAAAACCTAATAACAAAGAAGCATGCCCTTTTAATGAGGTCTCAGGGAAAGCGTTTAAGTCCCTCACTCTCAGGGCACTGGTTCAACAGAAGAGAAAAATGGAAGCAGCCCACTTGGCTTCTCAACTTCATTTCTTCAGTTTCCTCCTGTCTGAACTGCCTAGCAGGACAACACAGGTAATTAGACAGGAGGCAGCTGTACTGAAAAAGGATCTGGACCACACCTCGTACAAAATGCCTTACATTTTCATCTTTTGTGGGTCTTCTTCATAATGCACTTCAAATAAGTAAAGGCATGAGGCAGGAGGAAAAAAAAAAAAAAAAAAAAAAAAAGAGGTGGTTACTTGTGTGCCCACTACCTCCACGCAGAGGTTTGATATCAATAAATGAAGTTTTGTTAAAGCCAGGAAATGGAAGGCTGACAGAAGTTCTGAGATAGAAAGGGTACATTTTATGAAAGATTTACAAGAGATATATTCAATGACATTTTTCATCACATTGTACTCCGCTGTGGTACACTATGCTCTCTAAAAACATCCACTGTAAACATGACGTTTTCTGTGTTTTACTTTTTGAAGCTTCTTACGGTGCTGTTTAGGAATCTGCGGTTTAGGAGGTCCAGTGTCCCCTAGAGCGCAAAAAGCCAAAGTGCTGTGCACAGCAAAGACTTTCCCAACTTCTGCTAAATTGCATTTGATAGACGACCTTGGTATCATGTCACTTTGGCCACTGTCAGTAGACTTGTTCTCCTCCATAACCACGTAAGTATTCGGCGCAGTTTGCAATTTCAATTTGTATTGAAGTACATAGTCTAATTATTCTCTCTCATAACAAACAGTTTTCAAGAAAGAGCTTGTGATGTAGGCTGAAAATACCAGATGGATCAACTTCCATTTAAACCATAATGTTGCAGCTAAACACAGCATAAGGTTGTCATTCAAATTTTGGGCCTAATCCTGCCACCTCTGCTGTGCTCCAGGAGGAACCTGACTGACTGAATAACGACTGAGCATGAAGCAGGTGGTAAAATACGACATTCTATGACTAATAAGTAGGAATTTATCCTACCTTTGTGTTTCTTTGTCTGCAAAGCTATTGTTAACTGAGTATGGAAGGTAGTTTTGCACACATTTATTTTCCTAGATTTACGATACAACCAACAGAAATCAGTTTTCCAATGTCCAGTAAACAACGAACAAAGAAAACCTATATACTTCCCATTTCTCTGACTACTTTCATCCCACAATCCTCTTATTAGTGAGATGGACTTAAAGGCCAGTTTTCTCTGTTGGGACAAAGCACAAACCAAACATTTCTGCACCACCCAGGCATTTCTGACATAGTCCATTTATAAATCAAGGCTGCTTTGCAGGGTTACAGCTTATTGCATCCCTAAAAGAGTATGGGAGAAAGCAAGCATCATTTTGTGAGCATTACTACACTAAAAAAAACTGGCAACAAGCAACCCCCAACTCAGCTACTGGCACACATGTAGCAAATTACATTATATTAGAACCACATTCCATATTAATGGAAAATATAGGTGTATTTAAGTAAAACCATCATTTTTTCTCCTAAGCTGATTTCAAGTATTAGTATATTTACTTCTCTGATGTCTATTCTCATACAGCATTTAGACATAAGTAATTTCATTACAGCCCATCTCAGGAAACTCGTTAGAACTTCTAACATCATCATTACAGGGTCTTTTTGCCAAGAACAGTATTCTTCATTCTTCTCTAACCAAAAAGCGGCTCAAATCTAGGAGCAGAAACAACTGGTATGAGGATTCATAGATCTGACGACAGATCAGACAACTAAAAAATTGTTCCCTGTAGAATCATCCACGTCAATACACATAGAAAAAACCAGTATTTTAAATTTTATTCAAAATATTAATGAAACATTACTGGAGAATGAAAAATGAAACTTTCTGCAAAAAGTTCTATGAAATGTTCTGCCATTTCCATGCATTTTCCTATCAAAAAAATCAGTCCTCATTCGATGTGTTTTTTGGTTAAAAATGTCAAATAAAATGTTTTCCATGTTCTAGATTAAAAAACATTAGTCCCTCTTTACTAAATAATTTAGCCTTCAAAATAAGATGCAGTAGAACTTGGCCTTTTAATACCAGCTTAGATCAGGCTTCTCAGAGTGGAGGGCAGAAAACAAGGAGGGGATCCAGACAAAGAAAACAGTTATGGGAACTGTACTATAATTCTAATTACAAAGATCACTACTCACAATGGACATATGAACCATATTAAATATACAAATTAATATTATAATGGTTCATCACATTATGCTCTAGTGGCAGAAGATCTCTCCTGAATTTTGAGTCTTGTAACTGAAGTACTCTGAAAACATTGAGCCAAAAAAATTCATGAGATTAACGAGAAGAAAAAGCATTTATTGTAGAATTACACTAAGAAGGAAAATAACTTTCTGCACTCTCTAGAATCAAGTCCTCTAACAATATTTTTAGATCTACCATGGGGCACTTTTTCAGCAGAAGGAAAAAAAAAAAAAAAAGGCAAGGTAACTTGCAGCAGGATTCAATAGCAACAGGACTCCCTCTCAGATACTAGAAATTTTCTTCATGATCAGCTTGAATAATAGTTAAGGGCCATAAAATTGAAAAGGCCAAATGTATCCTTTATGAGCTGAAAGGATTTCAGGGTTTTTGTGTTAGGAGAAATAAAATTCTCAGTGCCTTTATTTTAATTTCTGAAGCACGCACACAAAAAAATAAAAAAGCAGGGTGGTACAAATGCTGACAACTCTGTAAAGCATCACATTTGAACCTTGAGACTAATTTACAAGCAAATGCAAAAAAACTTGCACCAAGACAAAAACTTCACAATTTATTTTCAGTGATGGCTTTTCTTCCACAATAGCTCTTTAGACTAAGAGAAGTCAGGTTGTCTTCAGAAATGATACTGTAAGTCAAGACAAGAAAAAAAAAAAAAAAAAAATCTTTAAGTTCCTTCCCCCCCCTTCCTGATTTCCTAATTCTCCTGTTTTAACAAAGTCTTAAAAGCATGAGGCATCATATGTGACACAATCAAGCATAAGGTCTCGAAGTAAATATTCTAAAAGACTTCTCAATCATCAAGCAAGCTCTTTTGAAATTCGCGTTGGTCGCAGCGGAACGACAGATATTTCAAGCATGCATAGTTATTGGCTTTCTACTACCATCATTACCTATCACAGGTTTCTACATGCAAGCACTGCAAAGTGGGAAATAAGAAAAAAATGAAGACAAGTAAGGGAATAAAAAAATAAAGAGAAAAGACAAGTATAGGTTGGCAAAATAAAAAAAGCTCAGCTTCTTTCCACTGAATTGGCTCTTTTATATTCAACATATAAGGCTTACTTATAGAATGTTTATTACCAGTAGCTGTGTTTTTGAAGTCAATGGCTCCTGCACTTAAAGCACACATATGGATCTTCCCAGGATCACATATTATATATTCGATAGTGCTTATTCACAGACCTAGATGTATGTATCACTTCAGGACTTTTTTTTAGTAAAAAGCAGTGCAAAATGAAAGTCTAGGGGAATTCAGGTATTCTTCCTTTTTATGCCTTGTTTTCAGAGAGTTTTGGATGAATAATTAATTAATACTACACTGGGGAGAAAAAGAAGAAAGAAAAAAGGTACAAGAGCTTTTTCCTATTTTCCTAGCACGTACAAAGTGCGAAAGAGTGAGTTTTTGGAGCAAAAACAACAGCTCATCTTTCAAAGAACACATATATCCATAACACAGCAGAACTGTAATAAGTTATTTGTTGAAAAAGGACTATTTCACACTTAATTTGGAAGTTTCATTTCCTCAATGTAAAAGAAGGTTTGGAAAAAAAAAAAAGCTTCAAAGAAACACATGAAATGACTGAGAGGGAAAAGGCAAGGCTGACAACACAGTACAGTTAGTGTCTTAAATTTCTGTTGGGATTCTGTAACAAGCATAGTTAATCTTATGACCTTGAATCATGTTGTGGAAAAGTAATGAAAATCTAGAATTTACCCAGAAACTCCACGTATTGGGCTCGATTAACTTCTCATAAACATAACTGGAAAACCCGCCTGTGATGGAAGGTCTGATTAGGGTTGGAAAACTCATGAAAGTATATAGCAAGCTGGGGGTTTTGCTTTCTCCCTCTGGACTTTAATACGTGCCCATCCCTTCCACCTGCAAACATCACCACAAAGCGGACCGGAGGATACACAGCTCTGCAAGTCTTTCCTGAAACAAAACCTCACCTTTTTAGTATTCTGCCTCAGAAGCTGTACATCCTCACACCTTGTTGAAGCTCGGGGTAGCGCCTGTGGGATGGATGAAAAAGCATCAACGGCTGTGGGATGCTCCTGGTATGGGATGCTCCAGCAACCTCTTAAAACAGTGAGGGTGCTGGGCTTGTCCAAAGACAGTGATGGGGCTGAGGGGAAGCCATCCAATCTTTTCTCCAAAAGTAAGTCCTCAGATCAAAGATGATCTACATGTCAAGCAGCTAGATAAAAGAGCTAAGGGGGTGAGAAGACACTACTGAGAAACGAAAAATTAAGTAAAACCTCAGCTTCCCTTAGAAAATGTTTCTGGGCCTCAGAGCTTTTTCTGTGAAAAAAGAGGAAAAAAAAGCCTTAAGAAAAAAAGCCAAAGCTTGCAATGACCACACTTCCAAGTCTCTCACATGAAAGTGACAAGGAAAAAACCTACCACACTTTTTTGTCTCAGGACTGGAAACGGGAACTTAACTGATGGAAATTTGAATGCTGAGGGCTGAAAACACTGCATTTGCAAAAGGTTGGAGGCCTGAAATATGTGAGGATGCCTAGGGACATGGTTTAGAGGTGATTTTGTCAGCGTTAGGTTGATGGTTGGACTCGGTCTTAAAGGTCCCTTCCAACCTAGACGATTCTATGATTCTATGAACTGTATCAGTGTAGGTAGAAGAATATTTTGAAATAGACACAATAAATGGATTACAATAGAATTCGTAACAGGGGACTGAAATACTCACCGTGGGTAAGGAAGGAAGAGGAACATTAAAAAAATAGTTTTCAGCTTTTCCCCTTTTACTTTCTGACATCCCTGTGCCGTCATTCACCAGGTATAAGCAACGCTACATAAACACATTGATGCATGGACAAATAAGAATAAGAATCTCACTCATACTTCATTAAAATCATATCTCAACTTTTTTCTTTATTTAAACAAACTTAACTATATTGGAATCAGAGCTCTTACTGTATTTTAAGGAGGATTAATTAGTATCACTACTACTACTTCCATTTGGGGAGATCATTCAAAACTCAAACTTCAGAGGACTATTGCAACAGTTTTGTCCTTGCAACACGGATCCTGGTTTCTAAAAAGACGACATTACAGCAGCTTCCCTTAGCAGTGCTGAGGGTGAAAAAAGGCTTCTGTAAAGCACCGAAATGGAGAGTTCAGAACTAGTGTGACCAAAACAAGAAAATAGCTTATTTAAAAAAAAACCAAACAACAAAACTAAAAAAACGAAGGAAAACAAAAGCAAACATCCTCTGTGCAAATACTTATGGTTCTGCCAGTGGAAACTGGAAAGCTCAATGTTTAGTTAACCTGTCTTCACACCTGCCTACCATTTCTATTAATGGTTTGTTTTTTTTTCCTTTCATACCTTTAATTGCAACGTGAACATCCCAGGCATGTCTTTGTTCTGGCAGGTGTATGTCTCCCTCCCCCTTCCAGCCCAGACTAATGCTGGTTAAGATTCATGTGAATAAATTCTTAGATGATGAGATAGCAACATGTACCACAGGTCTTCTCACCTGACAGCAATGATCAGTAACAAGTAGACAGATATACTAATGTTTTAGTAGCGCTAGACTTCATCTCCAGACATCTCCTCTTACAGGCTGTAAATAAGTCTTAATAACTTCACCTTGTCAAGGACAGGAACAGAATTTGTAAGCGATATTTATCCATGACTGTAATATTAGCAAAAAAAAAAAAAAAAGAACCTGAAGTTCACAAATGACATGTCAGAGAGGCAGTGGCTCCAACAGTGAGCTCTTCTGCAAGAGTTCCTCAAACAAAGCAGGGAAGTAAGGGTAACCCCTATAACGAATATGCATGAATATAATGTTTGTGTTTAGTGGGAGAAAAAGGGAAAACTGGAGAAGAGAAGGTAATCAAATCAGTCAAACATCCATGGCCATTTAAGGATATTAAAGATTTCTCCCAGTGTATACCTGAAACAAACAAGATGCCTAAATACCAGGCAAAGAGGGTAACAAATGATGCAGAAAATGCCTACGTATCAAAATTAACAAAGCTGAGTAAATTTAAAAGCTCATTTAGAAAGAATAAAATATTGTACGGTCAGCTTCATGCTGATCCTCTGCAAGTTTAGGAAAAGTGGCATATGGAATATATTAATAAAAAAATGAAAGAATAACAGCATAACAGATTTAAAGAAACATAGTTTTCTTTTTAAAAAGTGGTTACATAGGCAGATCTAAATTTTATGGTATCACAAGGTTAGTAATGCCACTGATATGCAAATATTAGTCACCATCTAATACATGTTTTTTGTCCAGAAACAATAGCACTCAACAATACCAAAACTATCCTTGCAAAGCAGACTCAAAACTCAGTCATAGTGTCTTTATATTACCAAGCAATATTCCCAACAATATTTTTTTCTGTGATCTACAATTAGCATAAGTTTTGTGACATACTTATTTATGGATCTTGATTGGATGCTGATTCAGTGTGCTAAATAACTAATTTGATTGCAAAAGTTTTAATCCACCTTTCTTCCTCATGGCAAAGTCTTAATTATTCTTCAGCCCTGATACCTTGCTAATACGAGCCTTTGTAACACCTGTTTCAAGTATGTGTGTCCCATACACTTTGTCATTTAGAGCTAGGAAAAGAAAAAAGATGACCAGAGGGCTGCAGCACCTCTCCTATGAAAACAGTTTGGGTTGTTCAGCCTGGAGAAGAAAAGGCTCCGGGGAGACCTTATTGTGGCCTTCCAGTACCTAATGGGGGCCTACAGGAAAGATGGGGAGGGACCCTTTATCAGGGAGTGGAGGGATGGAGTGAGGGGTAACGGTTTTAAACTGAAAGAAGGGAGATTTAGATCAGATATTAGGAAGAAATTCTTTACTGTGAGGGTGGTGAGGCGCTGGAACAGGTTGCCCAGAGAAGCTGTGGATGCCCCATCCCCGGAGGTGTTCAAGGCCAGGCTGGATGGGGCTTTGAGTAACCTGGTCTAGTGGGAGGGGTTGGGTTGGAACTAGATGGCCTTTAAGGTCCCCTTCCGACTCTAACCATTCTATAACTCTATGATTCTATGACCCTGGGGCCTTGTACAAGCATATACTGCACTGCCTGCAGCCAAAATGACTGATATTTTTCACAAGAGCTTCTAAAGTCACTGGCTGCAAAGAGTTGGACCTAAATGCAGACTTGGAGAGACTTTGAGTACTGCTGCTCCCCATCACTCAGCAACCTCCTCTCCAGCTGCCCTGTACCTGCTCACCATGTCGGCATATCAACTCACTGCACACAACTGGAGGAGATTTGACACTTCTCCAGGCACTGAGACGTCAGCTCCTGGGCATATCCTGCAGCACCTGAATGCCAGTGGCCACGGAGCATTCACAAAACAGAACAGGCCTGTTTTATTTTTCACTTCCAGATATTGGAATAGGAGGATTCGGCTCCTACGGCAATGGCCTCCCTTGGTGAGAGAAATCATCATCTTACCATTGTGTAAAAAGCTGCAAAACTTTAAGATGTTATTTTGTAGTCGATGCTAAAACTAAAAAATACCACAGAGGTAAAGGAGAACATTAAGCGATATGGCAGTGCTAAAAAGGAAATTTCTTTTTACCATCAGAAGAAACACAACTTAAATAATATATTCAACAGCCTTCTTTCTTTACAAAGTTAAAAATAATAATTCAAATGTACTGACCACATGTTGCTGGCTAAGATCTGAGCTAACCTAGCTCTTGACAACTCATTAAGAGTAATAATGAGTAATTCACTGGGTAACTTAGAGCCAGCTCTAGGCTTAGACAAACCAGTCAGATGCCCAAGACGGCATTAGGTCAGGGAAGGGCAGAGCCAGGCCAGCTGCATGGTGGCTCGGCAGCCAAGTGCTACACGTGCACCGTCCTTCTGCAGCTACGGCCCTGCAAAACACTCTCACTGGGGTCTTTGCCTCTTCGTTTTCACCTGCTCCCTCCTTGCCTCTTCCTTTTGGGGCCCCTCGCCCAGGCTGGGCTGCCAAAAAGCTGTTTTGCCGGCCACGCTGAGCAGCACTGACCTGGCTCGGCTGCCCCCTGAGCAGCGCTCGCCTTCAGCTTCTGGCCAGGTCATCCTGTCTACAGCCACATTTTTACATGCATGAACTTCTTTAAATTCATAAACCTGGCACTCACTTCTTAGTAGCTTATCTAGATATTTCTTCCCGCCGCAGCGTACATATGCTAGATTTCTTTCCGTTTGGATTTTTTTTTTTTTTAAAGCGTGGCCTAGTTAGTGACATCATTGCTAATGACTCCAGTCATGGCTCTGCCGCATATATTTTCTTTACCTCTATTTTTGGCGTTATACTTCCTTGAAAATCTCTCTTTATGCCAAGACCAATCTACTGCAAACAATTTTGAACCATCAATTTGGTTCATATTAGTCATGTATGGTATTGACAAATTAAGTGAGTGTGCAGACTGCAAAACCTTGGGAGAGAAATTTTGTTAACAAACCTAATCCATAGAACAGCAACATATTATACCCAGGAAAAGATCTACAGAAAGACAAATCCACTCTGAGCTACTTCTCTGTTACTGCAGGAGGAAAGTCGCTAACGTGATTTTCTGTCAAGAAACACATGTCAATGTATAAAAATCAGGCTCCTATATTTTAAGTTTCTTTAATTATCTGCCTGCTCCTCGGCACCTACACTCTTCTTTTTATCTGCCTCACTCACATCCCCCCTTATCATGTGCTCTGGCTGTGCTTTCATTGCTGCCCAACACTCCTGCCATTCCTTAAAGAAGCCCCCCCCCAAGCCATTTCCTTCTCCCCCCAAATTCAACAGCCTGAAGAGAGGTGCCCAGTGCCGCTTTACACTCCTTACGTATGTGACAAACCTACACGGGGCCAGCAGGTACGACGTAAGACCTCTGGGAGCCCAGTGGGCAACAGAGTCTGCTACAACACCCACAAGGGTACTAGAAATCTCTGTTTAAGTGACCGAATCCACCTCTCAAAGACAGGTATTTTTTTGCTTTAGAGAACGGACACTTAAGTGACCCTGGTGGCATGCTTTCCACCTGAGGCTGCACGCATATAACCCATGTTTTCTGGCGGTACAATGCCCTTTTAATGGTTTGTCACCTGTTTTTTTTCAAGATCCGCGCCTTTGCAAAACTAAGGCATCATACCACCAGTAAGGGTTTAAATGCCAGTTCAGATGCGTAAATAGCAAAGCAAAGCCTGGCAGAGCAGAAAAGCAGGTCTTTTTGGTTCAGTGAACAGATGCTGTCCCATCTCATTGGGATCTCTTTTTCAGGTACCCATGCGTAACTCCAGGATATACATCTGGAACTTCTGGTCTGTATCTTTAAACTAGTCTCCTCTGTGCTTTTGTCTAAAGCATACCAATTGCAAAACACTTTTAATTATTTTAAACTTACCTATTAAAATGCAGCATTTCCAGAATTGAAGCTCCTAATTGTCACTCAAGAACATAAATTAGCACACAAATATGCAGGGATTCAAGAGACAGAATGCTAGGAAACAGGAGTATAGTTACTAATTATCGTTCTCTTAAGAACTACAGAAAAAATACTCATCAGGACATGCCTGTTGGTGTTAAGCAACTGTGACAGAGACGCACTGCTCACTGAATGGGGACCTGAAAGACAGTTTCCCTCATCAGCACACTGCTGCAATTCTAACGTCGAAATCCTGAGAAACCTCTCATCTTCCTGCTCCTCTGAAAGGAAATGATGGAGCACCGGACCTTGGAAATTTCTCAACGTTCTTCTGTGAAGCACGTATGCGCGTGTGTGCGCGTGTACAGGAGAAGAGAACCAAGTTACAAGGAAAGCACAAAGACATGAGGAGAATTCAGATAGCAGAAAACTAAGAGAGAGAGCAAGAAAAAAAAAAAGATACCTGATAATCTTCAAATGAAACAGAACAGTGAAATAAATTTTCAACCACAGTCATCTCATTGGTCCCAGGTAATGTATTATTCAGCTTATACTCAATTATTTTTCGAAACAGCAGTACTTTGGCATGGCACAACAACCAAACAGCCTGATTCTTCCAGTCACACACCTATGAACCTTGTCCTTTTTTCTGACCTTCATGGACTTCACCAGCACATCAATCTGCCCATGAGATGGGTTTCTGCTTAAACATGAGATGAAGAGTATGACTGATTGGCAAAGGGGGCACAGTGAGAATGCAGTTACAAAAGCAACCGGGAAAATACATGTAAATAAGCATGACTCCTGTTGGAAGGGAGAGGCGAATCACTATGTGCACAAGATGACTCTAATTTTCTGTTTGTACCAGCTCCCACTGCTGCCTTTCCCCAAATGGAAAGTGGCAAATAGTGTGGCCCAGAAACCAGCAAGACACGGTGAGCGTTACCTAGACGAACTGCGTTTCGTTTCCAAAAGGCTGCAGGCATGTTCCTCATTGAACTGTCTAAGTATATCTGAAGCTCACACATGGAACAGGAGACCAAATTCTGGGACTGAGACCTACCTCATTAGTGGAGCTATATATCAAACCACAGAAAAAGCAGTCCCATAGACAAGCGCATCAATTATGTAAGTATCCTCCTGGCAGCAGTTCAGCCTCTTCTGCTTCCACTGTATTTATATTCAGTTTATTTAAAAACTTCCTGTATGTCTATTTCTCCATGCATTTCTTATGCATAATTGCTGTTTGCTTTATGTTAGTTAGCTTTTGCACTCTCCTTACCATGACCTGTTTGTTTTTTTAAAAAAAAACAAACCCACAAAAAAACCAACAACAAAACTTGCAGAGCTTTTGAAAGAAAAATATCTATTCAGGGAAGGGGGAAAAATGCCATGTATGCAAAACAGTCCGCTGAAAAACACATGAAATTATTATGTACTCATATTCTGTCCTGTAACTACCCTTGTATCTAGCTTTTGAAGAAGAGAAGCGGAACAGAAAGGTGATTTTTCTAAAGATCACTCCCAACAAGAGTAAAAATGAAACAAAACCAGCTTTTGCAGCCAGATTTTTCTTACCAAATCCTTTTTTTTCCCCACCAGCTTTGCCACATCACTACTGAACACGCTCATCTCTTTCTAAGACTCCAGGCAGAGGGCATGAAGTCCCTCTCCGCAGTGTTCAGATTTAGCTGGGAACGGTAACGAACTGGCATCTCTCTTCTCTGCCCCTTCATTCCCACTATGCTGCATCCGAGCAGATTATTCTTCCAGTGGATGTTTTTCAGACAGTCTTTCCCCGCAATGCTCTTTTCTGGCAGAGGCAGCGATTGGTCCATCCAAACGCCAGGAAACGAAGCAGCAGTTAGGCAAAAACGTGATTGCAGCTGGCAGAGAGCAGCAAACAAAGCAGGCTCATAGCATGCTGTTTGGAAGACAGTTCTCACAGCTTATGCTACTGTCATATTTAGATTAATGATGCTTTTTATTTTCTAAACAAGCTAAAATCCCTCCCTCCCCCTCTCACTTGTACACACATACAGATGCTTCCATCACACAACTCCCTGTCTCATTATGTACAATTTAGCTACAGCTCATCTACAAGCTGATCAAGCAATCCTTTACCCTGAACTGAGGAATTTGATCTGAAGTAGGGTTTCAGAGAAAGGAAGAGTACTGTGCCTTTATACCTAACTAATCAATCTTTGCTTGTTAAGCAGTACTAAACAATCTCTGTTTAATTCTATCAACTCAGATTAAACCTTCATCCAAAGAGAACACCTTTCTGAGGGAAATGCAACCTCTTCTTTGACCAAATACACCTTCACAAGAATTTAAAAGCCAGATGTGGTTAAAAGTATTTTATCTGCTTTTAGAAGAGGAGAGGGGAAGACTGGAAAAAAAGGTTTTTAAAGGGTGATTAATGAAACATTCCAGTAACTATACTATTGCATTGCTGAAAATACAATGAAATTCAAATGTTTCCCAGCTGCACCGAAATCACAGTACAGACACGGAGTCAAACCACAGCCAGTACTGGAGTCTATTGCCCCAGTTCCACCTTACAATCTGCTAGCAGAGCCTCTTGATTGTACCAGAAGTTCTGTGAACATCTGCAAGCTCTGACGTGAAAAGAGAGGTCCAATATGAGAGATATCACTTTAATAACATCACCTAAATTGGATTTTTGGACTGTAAATCTGTGTAGTTCCCAGCCCGAAATCTCTTCTTTTCCATGTGCACCCTCCTGCAGTACTTATATCCCATTAGCTAAGCAGCACTGAGGTCTTCTGACTGATCTGTATCCAGCATATTTCCCGATAATACAAATAATGGAATGAATTTTTTTTTTTAACTTAAGTTTTAATAAATAAAAATGTATCTCTGATTTTCCTCCCAGTCCTCACCACTGACAACTGTACACTCACCCCGGCAACTGGGAAGTGTGTAGCACAACTCCAAATGGGGAATACCAGCTCTCCTGAGTCGACATCTCCCTGATTTTGGTGCTCTGTGAGCTGATTACAGGCTACAGCCGAACTGCCCAAACTTTTCAGAGGAATTATCGAAGTGCAAAATGAATGGGTATCAAGGATCCATCACTATCATCAGCCAAATTACCCACCAGTAAAAACCTGAGAGCATGTTTTCAGAGAAGGCTAGATCCTTTACCTCTATCTTCCAATTTTTCCATTTTAATCCTGTTTAAAGAGTGTTATAAAAACAGACTCTTAATACACCCAAGACATTTATTCCTGACCACCAATATATTGTACATCTCTTGCCCAAGTTCTCATCTCACCTGTGTCCTGTCCTGTCGATAATCTTTTCCAGATTCATCCTTACCATTTCAAAGTACGGGATATCTCACGAGGGAGATCAGTCTTACAAGGTTTTAATTTTATCCCCCTGGGACTTGCAATCATTTAGGCACTTTACATGTTACTCAAATCCTCAGTATGCAACAGAAAGAACTCTGAAAATGGGACAAAGCTATTGCACTGGAAACTCTCCAAAACCAGATCAGTAAGTATTGGGAAGCTCTTGGTGTCCACTCTACCCTTAAGGGACTGCAGGTCAATTCATTATGACTGCTATGATGTTACAAGTGTTCCTGGTACCTAGGCCTCCATGCTACTAACGAGCCTTGTTACATCTTAAATAACAACTCTCACAGAAACAATAAGCACTGCACATGCCTTGGACTTGCTAAAGGCTATTTGGTCGATGCTAAAATTAAAGAAAAGGGACAATCCAAAGACGCAAAAAGTCCATAACTTAGTGATTTACAGAAACTCTTCCAGCAACAACATGCCGCTGGACAAGCTCATTTTCCAAATTTTCACCACCATTCTGGTCTCCTGTTAACTGCACTCCCCTTTTTAAATTTATTTTCAATGCTCCGTCAAGCAGAAACTCATTAGTTTGAGTAAACAAAAAGATCTTTTGCTTGCTATCATCCATTCTTGCTTGTATTTTTGTTTTAGCTGCCTTTGCAATGGAAGATGAAGAAAGTGATTTTTGCTTATTCATAGGTATTTGTATACGCCTCTGAGTAAGTTTGAATTAAAATTATTCCATTGCTGTAATAACCTCGTTAACAGGCCTCAATCACTTGAGCACATCATTATAGGTAAGTAGTACTAAGGAAAATATGCTCAGGGATGGGAAAAAGGAGTCATTTGATCCAAATGGTACAAAGCACTAGCTAGCAAAACTTCAAGTTTAAAATGCTTTTGCTGCTCAAGGTCTGATATTATTAAACTTATGGCGATGTTTTCTGGGAGAAGGCAGCCTGGGGATGTGCTATAGCATATTTCGGGATCAAGATCATTCTGATTGTTGAAACACTCAAAACTATGCTCTTAATTGTACACTGGAGCATTTGCACAGAGATAATCACCTTCACGTTTTTAACAGTTCTGAATTATGTCAAGAAATGGGCTTCTGAGGATCATGTCTATTTTCAAGCAGATTTGTGACACGCTTTTCAAATGTCCTGAGTAGCCACTGTTTCCACTAAAGGAAAAGAAGAGCTGCAAGTGCTTAGCATCTCACAAAAAAGGCCATGCACACATCCAAAGTTAAATCACTGAAGGTCATAGCTGTTAACGATTTGCAACTTTTCATATCACATTAGAGCGTGCATAATAATGTAAATCTTCTCATTAAAATTGACACAATCTGGAGCAGTGGTATGCAACAGAACAAACCTGCAATGGCTCAGTGTGGTTAAAGCAAACAAATGAAGATCCAAACCTATGCAAAAGGATGTGTGCTTAAAATGTAAAGTTCATTGCACTTTTATTTATTTATTTATTTCAGTCAGTACTGAAAAAAAACCACACAGAGAAAACTGCCAAACTTTTAACCTGAACTTGGCCACAGCAAACCCAAACTATTCCAAATACCTCATTACTAGATTTCTGTTCCATAGGACAGAGCAGTTCAGCAAAAGAAAGTATTCCTGATGATTCAGTTCAGAACTGAATAAAAATAGCACCTATATTATTAGCAGAAACAGGTTTCAGCTCCCAAAATGTGCCATTTTGTCACCTGTGGTGTGAGGCTGTGCTGCACGCATCGTACTGCATACCCCCGTCTAAGTGATTGCTGAAGAGCACTGCAGCATCCTTTTGGAACAGCGTGCCCTGACTCTGCCCATTCTCTGTAAAGAGATTCAAGAGTAAATTCCTTCTTCAATGGGAGTTGGTGAGGAATGGCCTGTGCAAAAACTTACTGCGTAACTAGAGAAAACACTCACATTTACGTCATAAAGTATATGATACAGGTTTGGGGATTATTTTTCTCCTGAAGCTCTCTGTGCTGAGGTAACTCACTATATTTTATCTGTTCCTAAAAGACAGCATCAGTTACTCTGTGACACGTTCTGCACTTGATTGGCTCTTACTTTAATATTTCTTGTTCAAATTCTCCAAGTGTGTTCATTTCTTCACTTGAGAGCCCCAGCTGGGACCGGAAGGAGGAGGGTAAATCTGCAGAAGTTTCTGCCCTCAACTCCACTTGCATTTTTCCTGGTAATTTTAGGCTGGATCTGAGCACAACACGGTCAAGCCAGGCATCGATTACTATGGGACAAGTTAAACTTTCATTTTATGAAAAGCATACACTGCTCTCAAACATATTTCTCTATCAAGAAAATGAATATTGCCATTAAATAAACAAACAAACAAAAGCAATAAAAAAAAAAGCTCTCTGCCCCAAGCCCCATTTAAATGCCTAAAAGGATAATTTCTCAGAGACAGAAGTCACCGTGCACTCCAAATTCTGACTGCACTAATCTGCAGCACTTCATTTTGCATCTCACTCCATCAGTGAACATTTTCTCTACATTCCAGCAATCAACTAAAGTGAAGAGATAGACAGGATCTTTTTATGGCAAGGAAGTGAGTGCGCTGGCATTCAGACAGTAAAGCTTAATCTGGAATTAAAGTCTGCGAGCGTGCCTTAAATGCCACTTCCATTGTTCGTTCACATTATTTTCTCCAAAGTTTTTCCCTCTGAAGCAAATATAATATGATTTTGAATCATCTACCAGCATGTCAGAGCTAGAGTTAAGTGCACTTGGTTTAGATCAGGTTTTTTTGTTGCTGTTAAGATGTGTTCCGATCGTTCCAGAGCTAACTAGTGAAACCATCCTAAAATAGCACTGTCAAGAGCTTACAAGGGCAGACGGTCATCGCTGCAATAAAAAGGACTTGTTGAAGAGCATTTCTGATTGAAGCAGAATTCTCAATTTATGCTAGACAAGGCACTTACAGTTTGATTTGGAGCCACAGGTGCTTAGCACCTGAAAAAATTGTTCCAGTTAAGCATGAAGGGGGGTGGGGTGGAGAGGGAGAGAAGATACTGTGGCTTTCATTACCAGATTAAATGGCATTCAGAAATAGATCAACAGTGTTGACAGACTGCTGAATTTCATTTTAGCTCGTGATCAAAATATATCCCACTGTTATTTTTATCCCGGAGCCCAGATATGGATTATTTTTTCAGGTCTGAATTTGATGAAATGTCTGATAAATAATACTCTTACATACTTTAATCTATTATAGCTATGTATTATTTTATAGGTACTGCCTTTCATGTATTTAAAAAAAAGTTATTAGATCATGAAATAGATATATATGTAATAAACAGTGTTGACATCATTTATTTATTTATTTTTAAATAAAAAATAAAACCCTCTGCAAACCAGCCACAGACCTACACAAACACACCAAGGCTGCTAGGCTATACAAATGAAAAACCCATAGCAGGTCCATGGATTTTCTACGCAAATTGCTTTCTTTGGCTGTTACAACAGAAATATATACTAATGCTAATACTAACATTTCAGACTGCAGTAACAGACTATTTTTTACAGACAGTTCTATTCTGCAAAGAATTTCAGAGAAGAGAGATGCATGAAGTTTTAACTAGTTCTTTTCAATAACTTGCATATCAAATGTTCTTAATCTACAAGTAAAAATATATCTCACATTTAGTAAATAAGCAAACGGATAAGACAAGCTTTTTTTCTAGCTGTTAAGTCTTGGTAGACCTTCAGTACTCTCCAGTTTTCATACAGGGCTTCAAAGGACAACTAACTTCACCACCACAATAACAGACATGGGCTTAAGCATACAGGCAGCCCCAAGTGAATTTAGTACCGACAGACAATTACTATCTCCTACGTTCATTTTTTCAAAACCTTACAGAAAACTACTATAAGCATGAATTAATTTGACTGTATACAGGGAAGATGTCTTTAGTAGAAGAAGACATGGCACCAAAGCTACTTTACACACCAGAGGATCCCTTCGCAAAGCAGAATGGAATACTTTCTCTGCCTGTCTTGCCTCACACACCAACCTGCATCTTTCCAGGACTAAGCCACAGTTTTTACAAACTCAGGACTCTGATTAAATGGAGATAGAATCTCAGTATCTTAAAATTGCATGGATTTTGAGATGCAAACTTAGTATTTTAAAATCGTATAGATTTGAATGTAACAAATCAGTCCATCTTGCTAAAAAGCAATGTTGTTTTTACCCAAGTAGTACAGGAAGTTGCATCAGGTTGTAAATATAAATTCATAATAAACTTCAATTGCAATTCTAAACTATAAAAAAAGCAAATAAAATGGAAATGTTTTCTTTTTAGAAACTGAATTCTTTAAAATATTTGAATCTTGATTTTTATCTCAATATGCAAATGGATACATAAAACCTGGGCAGAGGTTTTTTTAACTTCGATGCATGAACATTTTCCTGTGAGGACCTATTTGCAAAATAGATTTTTCAGGTTCACATATACAACTTAGGAAACAGTTTACTGACTTTGCTACCAATTACATAATTTTTTTCAGCAAAGCGATTGCCTCCAGAAATCCAATAAAAATGCCAACTGAAATTTTATGCTTACAATTATGGATATCACAATTCTTTCATGATATTCAGTACTCTAATCTCACGTATTTCAGAAATGTTAAAACACAGAACAAGACTATTATTCTTTCGCTAATCATAAACCTCCATTTTCAAAAGCCAGGCGAGCTCTAAATTAGCCAGGTGGGACTTCAACCAATTATCAAGAGAAATTAGGTGCTGGACTAAGAATAAGAGTGACAACTTGAAGCTTAAAAGACACATTTAAAAAAAGTTACAAAAACCAAATACAAGGGGATTAATGGAAGTGCCTTGTCTACACTATTGTACGGACAGCATGATGTTGTAACTAGCACTGTAATTCCAGCCAACAGGCAAAGGACTTTTTTTGTACCATGTACTGAATTGCTGTTAAACACGTTCACTCAGAGTACAGTAACTGGAATTGTAAGAGGTTATAATTGGAGTTCTTGTTCATCTAAAATGAAAACCTATTTCACCCTATTAAATTCTGACAGTACAACATTTGCATGTACAGAGAGGCTGACAGCTGTAGCATTAGAGCACATCTCAGAGACCTCCATCTCTGAAGTATTGTGTGATTACCTTCTTTTCATATTTCACAGGGAAATTCAAACTCATTTTCTTCTTATTAACAAAGGCACAATGTTATAGTTACACGCACTGCAGAAAATGAGGAGTTTGTGATTGGCCTACACCGATATTTTGCATAGAGGAGATAGGAAATAACCTGAAGAGGCTGCTGTTTAGGATTCTGCTCTAGCTTTATGGAAATGCAACTTGCAGCATTTTCTTCCTCGCTGAGGACAACACACGCCTTCCGAAGGTTTCTGCATTGGAGGACCTATCTGCACCACAGCCCCCAACAAAGGCTTCAGTGGGCACTAGATAGGGTTCTCCAACTGGCATGAAAAGTACAGACAGGACAGAACTAAAAATACTAAAGACTGGATCAACAATGCAGACAGTTCCATTACTTGTGCTTTGCCTTGCTCAGGGTTAAATCACGACCTGGGGGACCTTTTCATAGCATGAAGCAACAGCGTGAAAATACGGTTAAAGAGCAGGATGGTTAACAGATACCTGTGCTCTGTGTCATTCCGTGGCTGCTGCAATGGCCTCCTTTTGCCACCTCCCAGCTGGGCAAGCCACAAAGGTTGCCTAGAAGTAGGTCTGCATAGCGACACAAAGCTGCCTACTTGTCAGGCTTTACTCCAGCTAGCACATATAACAGTAACACTGAAGATACGGGGAGTGGGCGTTAGCGTGCATTAGTAAACAGAGTAGGAGAGGCCGGGAGTACACAGTCTTGCTGCTGATGCAGGCACTACTGATGCTCTTGAGCACTCACTGCTGTTATCCCCAGCCCAGGGTAACACTGGCCTCCAGGGCCTGGAGGCCTCCAGGGTTATAAACACACCTCTGTTTTCTTGGTGAGCATACCTTAAACTGGCATGTGGGACGAAGCTTGGCCCTGATTTGTCATTGTGTATTCATTATATTAGTGTTACATCCGCATATGCAGAGCAGAACTTAATTCCATAGATCTAGGGAAGAACGGGTGCTTCTTTTTAGAATAGTGATTAAAAACCCAACTTAAAATACTTATAGAAAATTACATTTCAAGTATGCCAGACCACCAGCTTTGCTTTTCTAATGAATGTTATCAAACATTACAATAAAATAATCCCATATAAGGCTATAAACTCATGATACTTTTGCTAGGTCACAAGCATTCAGCTGGGAAAATGAGTACAAACAGATGTAAAATCACCTTATCAAATATAATCAAATCACCAAACTGTGGTGAAACAGAAAAGACCTTAGGAAATGCCATAATCCACTCACGGTCTGGTGATGATTCCTATCTTGACAAATACTTCAAATCTTTTTCCTTCATAAGGATTTCTACCACATCCCACACTCCTGTATTTCTCTTCCACTTGTTTTTGCTGTTCTCTCTTCTTTCTTTGGCAGCTCCTGTGTTAGTCTTCTGGCTCTCCAAACATCTGTAGCTTTTTGTCATTTCTATTTCTATTTCCTCTTTCTCAGCACTCATCCTGTTTCGAGCTCTGAATAGCTCCACAACATGCACGCCTGCCTTTTCACGAGCTTGTTCTCCTGGCAGTAACAGATGAAGCACGGTGTTGGCAACAAGCCTCTGATGAGTCAATGAAACCGTGCGAAACGATGGCACAGCACATGTCATTTTCAGACAATGTGCTACACAATAAAGAAACCTGGAAACTTGTTATTAGCCTCCTTCAGAAGGCTCCTTGTCATAGGCCCTGATACAACAGGGTACTTGACCATAAGCCCAACCTTAGAAACAAGTTGTCTCTGACTTCAGACGGGACTATTTCAATGCTCTAAGTCTGCTGTGCTGCATGCAGGTAGCCTTACTGAGCTAAGCTATGTATTGGACAGTCAACTGTAATAATGATTAAGTTTAAACAAACAAAATAAACAACTGCCTTGAGCCATAAACTGCTCTCCTATGAGCAGCTACCAGCGCTGCTAGCACTGTACGCGATGCCTTTGGTACACGTGGCACTGAGAAATCTAATACTGGAAGCAGAAGTGAAGTAGGATCACACAATACCATTTAACTATGTTCGCCTGTTGTCTCTTAATGCGGTAACAAATTCTTTTTCTTCTAGAGCCAAAACCAAAGAATGCATTCTTCTTGTATTAAGATACAATAATTGCAGCCTGAGTATGCGCCTCTTTACAAGATTTTATGATAACAGATATTTTTACTAACACTGCTTTCTAGCCGGTGATGAACAGCCTGACAATAAGCCTATACTGATACTGGAATCCAGTACCAGCTTTTTAACTCCTCATCCATCCTCACTGACCTAAGGGGCAAAATACTTCTCTCCTAATCTGTACCTACTCTGTAACATTTGATGTATTAAAAGCAGTATTTAATGAAGGTAGCTGCTATTCTCTGCTATCACAAACCTTTGGGTCAATTTTCCTAATACACAAAAACCCGATCTGAAATGCAATGCAAGCACATATTTTACACGTAAAGTATGTACTGGACTCTGTGGGAGACCAAAACAGCCAAAAAATAACAATCCATGTTTATGCAATGCTGAGGCCGAGTACTCTGATGCTATACAGATCTTCAGCTTTGCTTAATGTCTATTCAAATGAGATGTGGAAGTGTATGAAGTTGCATTTTTATCATATTACATCTCCCATCTTCAAAATCAAATAAAAACCTTTTCATTTGCTGAGAAAAATGCTCTTCCACTCTTTATTGCGGTCAGTGAATGCCTCCATTTTTATCTCCCCTTTTCAATTGCTACAATTTTCACCTTTGCCAAAATTACAGAGAAAAATCATATTAATGAATTAATAGTACATCTGTGACAGGGAGACAGCACAGGACTAAACAGAGAGTCTATAAACGGATTTTAATCTTTTAAAATGCATTTTAAAAGGTCCAGAATCTTAATCAAAGATAGATTTATTCACCAAGTCATATTCAAAGTTGGATATCTCCTTTAGAACTAGATTTTCTATTTGTTTGCAATGATTTAACATCAGTTCTGTTAACTTACAAGAAAACTCACAGAGAGAGATGTGAAGAATGATAAGGAGAAGATGCTGTCCATTGCCTAGACAGTGTGATACGGACATAACTTCATCAGATAATACATTGTCATTAGCGACAGATGTGCAGTTTGGTACTCAGGTACTAGACTGATCAGATACACCTCCATAAAATATGGTGTACCTTATTATTACCTATACCTCTAACAGTTCAGGTCTATGCAAAAGAGAGTGCCAACAACTCTAGGTCAGGACTGACCTGAACTTCTGAGTTTCTGGCAGCTTTTCACAATCCTGACGTGATTTACAATGTTCAGTTTCCGCTATTTAAGTGAACTTCTGGAAAGTCTGAAGAGCATCTGATGATCTATAGAGGCTGGTGACTACAGGAGGGCGGAGCAGAAAATCATAATGGCTCCTTGAAGCTAAAACAAGGAAGTAAGTTGTTATGTGCATGAAAAGAAATGCTTAAGAAAACTGTTTCTAATTTTTCATTGAAGTCATAAAGGACAGAAGGAAGACGCATAGAGAGAAAGATGCAACTTTTAGCCTCAACCAGAAAACTTACTTGGAAAGAGTTGCACTTACTATACAACTTACTTATAGCTCCTACACATCTGACTGGGTATGGATAGGAGATGAACAGCCATGTCATGTGAAAAATGAGCATGAACCCTGCATTTGTACATGCTATTAGGAATTACTAACATCCCCACCAGCACCAAGAAGCCACACGCAGATTTACCTGAGATGCATTCACAGATTTTCCAGCATAAGTAAACGTTCTTCCCTGACATCAGCTACCTTTCCTTGAAAATCTTCCCCTGCCCCTTAAAATGTTTTGGATAGAAAGACAGACATTCTACATTTAGTTCTACTACATGTCAGAATATTACAGCTGTTTCAACAAGCTGCAGCTACTGAAACTATGCAAGAAGATTAGTGACCACCCTTAGGAACAGCATTGATTAAACGTGATCAGGCAAGCACATGGCTAAGAGAGTAGAGACATGCCCTGTAACAGCGTGGCATGTGACATGACTTGAAATCAGAGTCGGAATAGAGAGGAAAGAGACTGGAAGTGAGGATGAACTGCTACGGGACAGGAGGTCATCAAGGATATGATAGATGTTCTACAGGAAGAGATGGCTCTGCTGGAGCAGGGAATATCATCCAGCCAGCCAAACCACAGGGCATGCCAAGATCTGGGGAGCGGGAAGCTGCGCTGGTGTGATAGAAGTGCTGTCAAAAAACCCCAGCGTGAACAGCCTAAGGATGTATGGCAAGGAAGGACTATGTCAGCACTCTGAGCCTGGGAAGCTGGGGCATACACGTTATACGGACAGTCCCACACCCGCATATGACATGAAAGTTATTTACACTAATTTTAGTCCTTTGGTCCTGTAACAAAGCTATCACCTGTTTTTCTGTAGCCCAAACCACTTCAAATGACATTTGAATATACAGCAGGTTTATGTACAGGGCCTTTCTCTAAACTGGAAGTTGAATCCTGAAACAGGGGAATCCTTGCTTGACTGACCTCAGATTAGGAAGCCGCTAAGGGGCTTTTGAGCTTTGCCTGCACACTACTGCTCTATTTTGCAGACAGTGTAATAAACACAGCTGCACTTGATGCTCAGCTCGAGATGTAATCCATATGCAGTTTCACCATGCACTTTCTTTGGGAACAAAGCCATTTTACAAAGTTACTGGCCCTCCTCACCAACAGCTGCTTGTTCCTGCCACGGCCCCACCACTCACCTGTCGTTCAGCTGGGCCAACACCATACTAAGGGACTGCAGGGTCAATCAGTGCCTGACATGATCTAAAAAACAAACAAGACTTGTTTCTTTTTTAATTTTTAAATATCTTTTTAAAGCCCAGCTCATTTTGGAACAGTTAAGAGGACAGAAAACTTCAATATGGGAGTGGGAAACAAGTAGCTTGGAGAAAGACAAGGAAGGAAGAGAGCAAGGGAGAACAGGGAAAGACCCATAAGACATCTGCGTTTCTGAAGAAAATACACTGGTTCATTAACTCTCCTGTTGTCTCAGGCCTTCTGCAGACAAGCTGTGGAATATCTCCTACCTGGGGTCTTCATGAACACAAGAGAGCAGAGCCATGGACAGACTAATGCAAACTTCTAACAGTATTAAAACCCATGCTTATATATGAACGTCCTGAAAAAATTTAAAAGTTCATTAAAATGATCTTGCATATTTTTTCCAAAGGACATTTTCCCTTTCAACTCTGTCCTCTCAGAACAGTGACAAAAAATGTTTTCTAAAAAAACGAAGGCTTTATGCCAAATGTATAGAAATTACAATAAAGACAGAGCCACTGCTGTGAGTGCTATGACTAAAGAGGCAGTATTCCCTTTTTGACTGCTTCCCTGTAACTTCTAGTGTCTCCTAAATTAGAACTAGTAAGTTACCATTAGCTTAAAACTGGCAATCAGCACCTCATAGCATCTGGCTACTTGCAGAGTCAAGTTATATGCAGTGCACAAGCAGCTATATTAGAACCTGAGATGGATTTCATTCATGTTACAGAAATATATTAATCCCCCCACCTTGAACTCAATGTGCTGAATCAATGTGCTAAATAGTTCTGATCAAGCATCAGATTTGTAATGCTAATAATCCTACTGTTCCTTTGATGTAATCCCAATCTAGTAATTTATCCTGTTAAAAGTCATAGAAAATACTTTGCAATCATTGCGCCCAAGTAAGTCATTACATTTGTATTTTCAAATGCTTTTAAAAGTACCGAGCTGCACAAGAAAAGTCCGCCTCCTGATACTTGCTGCACAGGAAAACAAAACAAAACAAAAATCCCCATACTTTCTGCCTGGACTCACAGCGAGCTTTCATTTGTAACCCTCCCAAAGACGGCTGCAGGCATCCTTACACAGGCCTAATATCTGCCCCTGCAAATGTTTAAAATTAGCCATTCTAGGTGTGTTTGTATGTACCAGATGCCTTTCACAAGTATCAGAATATCAGCAGATGAAACACCATTCAGTTGCTGGAGGCGTCCAAAAAAAAGTGTACTATTCAAATTTTGTATTTAACATAAAATGTATTCTTTCAATAGGAGGGGAGAGGCACAGGGAAATGCATTTGCTCCCACACTAGTTTAATGTAAGCATTCGTTGCCCGGATTATGTTCCCCCTTAATAACTATGGGCTTTTTTTTGAGATTTACAAACCTATGAATTGGAAATGCATGAAGTAGAATTTCAGAATTTATATTAAAATGATTTTTTTTTTTTTTAAATCGAATTACAAGAATAGCTTATGGAAGAAGCGAATACAAATAGACTTCAGTTAAGCACGGAGGAAAACCAGACCAATCTTGGTGGGAGTTCAAGCATATGGAAAGAGTAAACTTAAAGAACCACAACTAGCAGAGAACAAGCTTGGAGAAGTAAGGTGCTGTGGGGATGGGAATGATCTATTACTGATGAGAGAAGGGGACTCTGGAAGGTTGGAATCTACTCCTGACACACCACAAGATTTGGCTACTCCACCCCTTTTGTCAGTTTCTCCATTCTTAAAATTGAATGTTATTTATTTATCCTCATAAACAAAGTTATCCAAAATTTTAAAAACAAGTAGTTAAAAGCAATCTGAAAAATTCTATTTGTTACAGATCCTTTTTGCAGAGACATGAGTAAAAAAAAAAAAAGTCTTTAAGTATTTTAAGTATTGTATTAACAATTGTGAACATCTACTTAATTAAGTGTATTTGTTTGCTGCCTGGGTTCTTGTCCTGCATTGTGATCTGCCATGTGAACTGCTGCTCATACACGTAGCCCAGGGAAATTTAAGGAGCACCATCTGGGTACAAATACACACTGAGTAAAGCTATAAATAGATCAAGCAAGTTCATTACATGCATGAGGTACTTGCCCGCATGAGTATTTTCAGCATGAGGGACTAAGACTGTTAAACTAATCTCTACAGTTTTCCTACAACCAACCGTGCGTGTTTAGCTGAGAAGCTAAACACTTTAACAGAATTTTTTAATTTCATATCTGAGCTTATCATGGAGTATACATGTCCAGATGGAGAAGAACACAGAGACCGCTTTCTGACTCATTTCTAATCAAGCAGTTGGAACAATATGGGAACAACATTTATTTCATTTTTTGTACCCAGAAACTATGAGGAACTCATCTCCAGATGGGATCTCTTGCTTCTAGTACTCTGAAATGCTAATGAATAGACGACAAATTCCCATCCCCATTCTGTTACACCTATGCATACACAAGCTGCAGGATAACGTTATGAGTTGACTGTATAACACATTTTATTTAAATTCTAAGACCTGAAAGGTTAAGGACTAGAGCTGGCTGAGACATAGTTTTTCTTCCTCCCTCTCTCCTCAGTCCCTCCCAAATCAGAAAAGCGCACAGAAAAAGGACATCTTTAAAACAGTCTAGACATTTTAAAAAAACCTCAATTTTTTTTTTAATTTTTTCCATGTTCTGCACAACTGCAGTTGAAATGAACCCCAAAGCAACCAGCAATAGTACTACTACCATGCCATGTAGACCCAAAATAGGACTGTTTATGTGTTTATTCATTGGCAAAATCATATATATATATCTCTCTCTCAGATATCTACATGCCTTGGCTGATCTGTGAGTTCAAGACCAGGTGTGGGTTATCTGCTGTAGCCAATCTCCCTGGAGGAAGTTACTATTTTTATAGATACATGTGTGTGAATAAGGAGATATATACATACACTCACATCTGTATCTAAAAAAAAAAAAAANNNCATTTGTAAAAAAAAAAAAAAAAAAAAAAAAAAAAGTATTTAGATACCTAGATGGAAGTTATGTGCATAAATGGGTCCAAATCTGTTTTAAGCCGGCAGAGAGGCAGAGTCCTTCCTCTGTTCTGTTCCTTTTATAGGAATTCAGTCAGAAATAAATTCTTAGCACACACTTCTCAGGCAAATTCACGATGCTTTACTGAAACTATCCCTTCAGTGTGTTGCATGTGCTCATATTTCTAAAAAAAAAAAGCATTTGTCAGAGTTACCTGTCAGTATTTGCAGGCTTCACGTTTCTGCCCACACTACATTTTGTACAACTGTGACTGATGTTGTTATATGGTTTGTTACACGGTTTTCACCATTTCTCTGTGAGATTTAGGCAAGCTTTGAGGATGATGAAAACAAATGCACTAAACATAATGTTGATATTACAGTACATTGCTAATTAGATCCTTTATTTTTAATACTCAAATGAATACCAGTGCAGATTTCTTTATAGTACCTGCTGGTCATAAGGGTTTTCCATGCTGGATCTATCTGCAATAGATAAGGTAAGTGCTATATGCCCCTACTGAAATCTGATGATTAGAACATGTACCAGGGCCAGAAATTTCAGATTAGAGTTATAGATTAAATGTGAATTTCATAATTCTTTAAATGACATGAAACAAGAATTTGACATGAAACACTTCAGATCTAAGATGTTAAGAAACTAAATCTTGCATCAAATTCAACAAATTTTAGCACACAAGACACAGCCGAAGATATGAAGGGGATGTATTTATGTTATACAGTTGACTCCAAGGCTTGTTTAAAGCCAATCTTCAGTTTAATGGTAACTTCTAGTTATTCTCTGAATATGCAACTCAGATGCTGTATCATGCTGTTGCAGACATTTACACACTGTTTTATATGCCTGTTTCCCCTCTCCTTATAAAAAAGAAAAACCAAACCAAAACCCCCAAACAACCACAAAAAACCTAACAACAAACAAACCACATATAGGCTCCCAAAGAAGAATACTCGTCGTAACTATTGGAAATTTCCCTCTGCTGGTAATATTCCTGCTGCTCATATGTTCAGATTGCATCAGAGACCAATTCTGCCCATATGTGAGAGGACGTGAAAGGAGGGCAATTCTATTTACCTTGCCTCTTGTATGACAGCTTATGTTCTCTCTCTTCATTTAGCTTTTATGCCTTGGATGACTCAGTGCCTAAGTACAAGCGGATCAGAACTACCAGCTTAAATCATGAACTTCAACTACCCTGTTATTTTTATGCTGAATCACCTATTTGGATCTCTCCTTTGATTTCTGATACTTTTATGTAATTGTAATACTTCTGTTAAGCATAGCTGTACATTTGATATTTCTGTCTGCATTTAGCCTCTTACGATTAATTTGGATCAAACAGATCAAAAGGCAAAGTGTCTTTAGGATACAGCAATGCCTACACTAACTGAGAGACAGAGATTCTCTCATTAGCAAACATCTCTATTAGCAAACAGATTGACTGTAGTAAGGCATACTGAGGATTTACAAAGGGGTTAAACAGTCCCAGATTCCCAAAATGAAGGTGCAGTGAAAACTGAAAATAAACCACTTGCAGTACAAATCACACCATTCAATATCTTGTCATCAGACCCTGAAAAGAGAGAGTGATCTGAAGCATGTTACAGGAGCCAAATGAGATTAACATACCAGTGGTTTTGAAAATCCCACAAGCTCTCAAAACACATCAGCATCACTCAAAACACAATATGCGTGTTAGAACAAAGGCACTGAAATCACCATGCAGTATTGCCTGCATTGTGGTCTCTTCAACTGAACAGTATCTCCAGGAAAATTAAGAAAAAACAAAAAAGAATAATTCACCAACCAACCACATAGTCCAAGATCTAATAACTAATCCTCCGTTCGGAATAAATTCAGTCTGTATTAAATGCCATCCTAACTTGGTCAGACTGGAAACAGGTAAGGAATGACCTCTGCTAGGCTTAATGTGGCTAGACTTTGTTTCTCTATTTCTGTGACAACTGTCCACATCTGTTTGGTATACAGGTGGAGGGTATAAAACATAGATTCCACTCCTTCATTGGAGATTGCAAATACTAATTTTGAGCATTCTCCTAACAACCAGCACTGAAGCATTCCCCTCGTGATAAGGCTGTCATCGTTGCCATTCCTTCTTATCATACCACTAAGTTGAAGAAAGGTGTGAAAACCATACTGCGCTCACCCTCCAAATATAGAGCAGGTCTTTTTGCAGTGCGTCCAGCCAGCACTTTGGAGATTTAGAAGCTTTTATCTCAACTATGACTTTTGTCAGGCAGACACCACTCCTGCAGCTCTTGTGGACCCAGCTGCTCCCTGCTCTCGGAGATGAGCTAGCAGGCATGTGGATCTCGCAAACCAAGCTTTTCAGCCTCTTCCTGCAACGCAGCTCTAACACCAGCACAGCCCCACCCCAGATTCCTTTCATTTCACACCAAAGCCGTAAGCCTTGCAAAAACTAAATTTTAGCTGTCAGTAGATTTCAGAAAAATTTGTTTTGAAGCCCACTGTCAGAAACACACACAAGACATGACCTACTATTCTCAACCACTTCAAAAGGTAAGAAAATTAACTTCTCCCTACATCATAAATGCAACAATGGCCACGTAATTTATAGAATCACTTGAGGCCAGGTGGACCTTTTATTCAGTGTGCTGGAGAACTCATGCAAGTTAATACTTACAGCTTCAAGGCACTCACAGGCTAGCCCATAATTTTACTCAAATACGAAATGACCTTAATGAAGCCCTGGTGTTGTCTGTTGCGTTACTTGAATCTGATAGATGTGTGCCATTCATGTGAAATGCAGACTGTTAATGCTTCACCGAGATTGCTGGTGAAAGACCGGTATTATTTCTGTTGGGTTGCGATGAACAGGGCTTTTCTGTATTTGGCAACAATGTGTTAATGCTATGGGGGCAGCAGAAGATATATAATGAGTTCAGGTATTTATTTTCTTGATTTAACTACTTGGCAATGAAATCCTTAGGAAGTTTTGGCATTGACTCCAGCAGGGTTAGGATTTCAGAAGTAGAAGTCACAAATTAACGGCATAGGTAAGTGCATTGCTGGCAATCGGCAAACTTATAATGCTTTTTCTAAAAGAAAGATTTGGGGGTTGGAATTTTACAGGATGGTTATTGGTTTTCTCTTCATTACATTAAAAAAAATGTAAATAAATGAAATGGGGACTTGGGAGACTCTTAAAGTAATCATGACTAACCTGAAAGTTCAGAAATTAGCGTATAAGCTGGCCTGAAAGCCATCTGCATAAAGAAAATATGGCCTGTGAAAAGTCAGTTTAAAGCCCAGTCTAATCCCAATACCCCATGTAAGAACTATGGAGACCATCATATTGGTGCTGGAGATTTTTTTTTTCCCTGTGTACTTGTGACTTTTCCAGCCAAATCATTTGCGCACTTCTTCGAAGTAGCTAGAGAAGTAGATCTAAAATTCATCCCCGTATTTAAAACTTCATACATTCTTTCAGTTTCCATGACACCAAGTCTGCACAGCATAGCATCCTTCCACAAGAAAAAGGTACAATCTCTTCATTGCTATAGCCTGAGGGTGCTGACATGCTGTGAATATTATCCCGTTCAGTGACAGGAATATTGCCATTATTAAAGATGGAAAACAAAAATGAAATTGTAATTTTTTTTTTTTTTTTTGTAGCCGACTGAATATTGCGCACTTGAACAAAGACTTAATGCACTCTCAGATCCTGAAACTCTTGCCAACAGGCAGAGATAACTGTTGGATAACAGCATGAACATCAGGTTTATTTTCAAGTTAATCAAACCTGCAATAATTCTCTAACGGATGGATTCAAATTTTGTTTTATTAGATAAGGAGACACAGGAGAAGGCAATGTAGGGCTCAGGCCTCTGAAAAGCATAGCACTCACAAATGGACACTAATCACCTCCACTCCCATCGATGTCCATTCACATTGAGATTATGGATGATCTTTGAGGCTTGTGCTGGTAAATACAGATTTGCAGAGCATGGAAGACACTACTGAGTCACCTCAGGTATTCATTAATACTTTGTGTATTATACATTAGTATTTGCCTGGTCTGGCAAGTCTTACTGTGACGTTAACACAATTATCATGGGGCACCCTTACATACTTAAAAGGTTAATAAAAATAAGTATTGTATTATTTCCAGGCAGACCTCTAACTAAATATAGCAGTTAACTTGTTAGGAATGTCTAATGGAGGAATATCTGTTCATTTTACACTTCCCATCCTCTCAACATACCCTCAACAACTGTCCAAGTGGCTGCAAAGTCTCTTCAAAGTTGATACATACCATTGGGAACATTAAGGAAACCTCTCCCGAATTTCTCAAAGCAAAACGAAGCTCACAGACTGATAAGGCCACAAGGGAGGATGCAAAATTTTATCTACTGAAACCAAATCTGCAAAACATTACAATAATTACTCCTAAACTGGAATGGGCGTAAGGTATGGAGCTGCTATGTATCTGATAGGCCTTAGATATGTACTTATTTCCAAATTAGGCAACTCCCTGATTAGCAAGAACTGTTGGGTGTCTATTCTAAATTACATGAACTCCTCTAGCTCACCTAACAAGTACAATTGACTGGCTGATATAAATCTCTAAGCCATCTGCAAATAACTAACCAGCTGTCCACACTTGTCGCAGCTGTGATTGTTCCTCTGCATGCACTGGTAAAAGACATCAAATAAAACACAGTTAAGAACAGATAGCATCCGGGCTTTAAAGGGTTTGGGTGGTCAACTCTTCCTCAGATGGATAGGGAACAGTGTTCACTGGAAGTTGAGAAGTGCCTGCGGTTCTCACTGTGATGCAGACATGCCTGGTAATCCAGAAAGCAGAAGACAGTCTATGCAGAGAAATGTAAAATAATGAAAGCATCTTTTTTAATAGGTGTTTATGAAGCACCTGTTTTATGAAACATATAAAGTATGTATCTTGTATTTCCAATAAGGCATTTTTATTTATAATTGTAAGGACCTTGACTATTCACAGTGCAACAGGAGGGCATAAAATCCCACAAGATTACCACAGTAACATGCTTAGTAATAAACCTCTGGGCTACATCAGAAACTCTTTCACAGATGACATTTTCTCATAAAACCACTTTCAATGACATTTAGTCAAAGTGCTCAACTTCTGAGCCATTCTTAGCAAGAACTAAACATGAGCTTAACTATAACCATTTGTGCAAACATCGTCCCAAACTGGAACATGAAGCATTCCCCAAATTACCTTAATACAATGTAGACATTAGAAATAATGTCTATCCTAAATTTTAGAATACCTACTAGTGAGTTTTATGACAGCAAAATCACTACCTTAGTAAAGCGAGAAGTGATTTTTAAGTATCAGTCTCATTTGCAAATGAGAGCTTTTAGGAGTTGCCATATTGATCTAAGCACAGGGCGAGACACAGTTATACTTGCCTCCTTGCTATTATTACTACCAAAAAGTCTATTATTTTACATATGCACAATAGCTCCAGTTTTGCAGGCTAATCCACAACATACTGGGCCAGTCAAAACCAAAGATAACAGCCTTGTGATAAAGCTAGCAGAGTTATCTTTGCATTGGCAAAAACTATTTCTGGTCTACGGACACAAAATAAATTGTCCGGAAAAGACCAACAGCAATCTTTGGGCTGACTCAACACAGAATTGGCTGAGAACTAAGAACAGATTCTACACATCGAACGTACAAGATAATCAATAGAAGATATTCTATACTAAAAATTCATTGCTTGCTTTGTTATTTTTCGTAAGTCTAATAGCAGAAAGATGGCTACATAAATTAGTTAATGGGAATGAAGCCTTTAATTATTGGAGAAAAGTGATAGATCGTGCATATTTAGAAACCAGATAATATCAATTATCTGTTACCACTGAACTGCTAACAACTAGGAATTATAAATTCAGGAAAAAAATAATTGTACAGTCATATTTTTCTCTTAAAAATAGGCTATGGGCTCTCGTAACTTCCATCTCAGTAAGTGCTGTTCAGTAGACTAGGACAGAAGAATAAAAGGAAAAAAAAGACTGACTGGGACTTACATGGGTAAAGAAAAGAGAATGTCTGTAGAGGAAAAAAAAAAGCAAACCAATGAACAATGAAATTTTCCTATGTGCTTTCTTAAGCACAGGTTAGCAGACCAGGGGAGTAAAAAGAACAAATGAGTTCCCTGAAGAATCTATATGCACTAGAGGATCCCGACTGCCTTAGACATAGCTTTTTGCCATACAGTTAAGCTGTTTGGTAGCTTTCTCTAATTCACCTATGGATCCAGCTGGGCAATACTCTGTAAGCAATACAATCCTCCATACTCAAACACCAAGCAACACACAAAACTGTTAAAGGCAACTACAAAATGTACAAGCTCAGACCTGAGCACAAGGTGATCAAGACCCTCATCATCTCAGGGAACACTCCCACCACCTGTAGAGGCAGCAAGGAAGGACTGGAACCAACAGCAATGGGGCAACAAACAAAAAAATTTCAAAGATCATGACAGTGGGTACCAGTGAGAAATGGGTGTCAGGGCAGAACTGAGATGGGGATAAAGGTATATGGATTAGTCAAATAAGTTTCATAGTCTCTAAGAGGAAGAATGTCTCCCCACTGATAATGCCACAGGGGTCACAAGCTACTTCCATGGCTAGTATCAACATGAATTCACCTCTCCAGGATTCAGGTTCATTCATGTGACTTTCATCTAATGGCTATTTTAACCATTTCTCTGGCAAAGTCGATGATGGTAGCTTCTGCCAGAGCTGTTTTGAGAGTCTCCAAGTGTGGAAAAGAGCTGGGTGGTAGTTCCAGAGAGGTACTGTCCCTAAAATCATAAAGGACTACCACGATCACCTTCTCTACCCTTCCTTGTACCCATACTACCAGAATTTTTCAAGAAAATGTGATAATTTTTCCAGGATGTGACTTTTAGAGAGCTATCCAAGACCATCCAAATAACATTAAGTTATGGGCAATCATTTAGGAAATTCCACCTTACTACGAGCCTGAATTTGTCTCACTTCCACTGACAGCTACTGATCCTTATTATATCTTTGTGTATGAGGGCAATCTTTATCTCATACCAAGTACCATTCTTGTGTGTATCTAGACACAGTGCTAATGACACGCGTAGCCTGCTGGTAAGGATATACACAGCAAGGGCCAAAGATCATATAGTTCAATGACTACACTACGGGAAGACAGAAAGCTGTTGGCACACTATCACAGGGAGAAGAAATCCAGCATTGCAAACCTGAGTTCAATTTCTTTAAATATACTTTTCATCAAATGCATGCATCGATTCCTGCAGAAGTGTAACATTTGAGTTGGGAAGAAGTCAGGTCTGTGCTCTAAGCTGGAACTAGTGTCCAAAGCTGGAAGAAGCTGATTAAAATGCAATATATCATCAAAAAAGGAAAGGGAAACCAAAGTGTTTCTGAACCTGAAATTCTGAGACATGAAAGATTTACTAAAATAACAACTTTCTTCAAACTCAGAACTGCAAGATCTTTTCTGGAGAGCAAAAACTTTCCAAAAGAGGTTGGTTTTTTTTGTTGAAAATCCATTTCACTGCTAAAGAAAAAACAGTTTTGATGGAAAAATTCCCAGTCAGGTTTTCTAGTACCCAGCAGCGGAAATTTAATCTTCTGCAAAAGCATGAAAGAGTAGGATCTTCCTCTTTACATAGAGGGGACCATAATTTAGTCTTTTAAGAATTCATGAAAAAGACTTAGGAGTGTTCAGCACAAAGACATTCTATGCATAGCAAATATGCCATGCCTGACCGGCAGTCTTCTCTTCTTAAACGACACTGCCACACTTCCCGATTGCTGGTGTCCCACCTCTCCAAGCTGACCCTGAGCAGCAGACAGCAATCAGCAGATGCTCTTTAAACCCGGAGTCAGAAAGAGCATAATCCTGCTCTGCTTCCCCTTACTTTGTATGTAAAGCAATAGCCTTTGGCTATTTTTGTTAACCTGGTAAGGGGTGGGGAGAAAGTGAAAAAAAAACCCCAACCCAGAAGAAATGAAATAGGTGTAGAGCACATGAAAAGAGATGTGAAGACGAAAAAAAAAAATGGGTGAGAAGTCCAAGGGAAAGATTTATGGGAAGTGTGGAAAGTAAAGAAATTATACCTCCCCTCAAAAAAAAAAAAAAAAAGAGAAAACAAAGTAGAAAGTGAAGAGGCTAGAGGATTGAAGGAAAAATAAGGCAAGAGAAAGACATCAAAGGCAGTATTATAACAAGACATAATGGATTTTACTCAGACAGCTCCTCATTCTCCACTGTGAAGAGTCTTGATATAGTATTTAGTAAAGGTATGAATTTCATGGACAACCAGATGGTATTTCAAACACACGGACATATAAAGAGCGATAAGAGACCACGCACAGAGATTACACAATCTTGCAAAAGCTGCCTCACTCAAGGAACACCATACAGGCAGGTAAAACTAGGAGACAGGGAGCGTATAATAAAAGCTTAAAAAGGCAGAAGAGGGGAAAGCGTATTCTGTACAAGCATAAGAAGCAATCACGAATGAAACTGCAGCATCAGACTGTTCTGTTTTAAAGACTACTTTTTTTTTTTTTTGAGTACAAACACAGACATGCCCCAGAAATATGGCCAAAGATTTAAGATTCTCTATTACAGAGTCTTCTGAAAGGGCAAAGGAATAGAAATGTATTTCTGTCTTCTAACAGAAAATACTGAAATGGAAAAGGAAAAGCCATACTAACATTTTAGCTTGCATCACTGAATGTAAAACCAGAGAGATCTTTATCAGGTACTGATACAGAACTCTTGCATAATTGGAAAATCCAAAAAATCTTTTATAGTGAAACTTGTTAGACACACAGAGCTTTGATAATAAGGGACTGGAATTGCTCTGCTAGTACGACAGTAACAACTAGGTGTAAAAGCTTCTCAAGTGCTCCACAAATCAATTTAAGCAAAACAATAAAACCATACAGCTTATTGTACTGGGTCTGAACCCAGCCAACCCATAACACATATTCAACTAATATCAACACATTTTGCACTAATCTTAAGATTAGACATATATGTTAATTAAAGGTGGATTCAAGAGCCTCGTAGGTAGATTCATTCTTAGTGCTGCTGTGTAATGTCAGACACATTCGACACAATATAACAGTGACTGTGCTAGAAATTACTTTTTTGACAAGGACTGCAAGATCAAGGAATAAATAAAAGAGGACAGTTTAATGATGTGTGATTTACAAAGCTGGAAGCCAGAGATTAATGTGATGTATAATTCTCTTTAAAATACATATATTATCTGGTGAGATATTCTTACAATGACTTGCAGAAACAAGATGCCTTGTAAGGACAGATTTCAACAGTAAGAGGCAAACCAAAGTGTGTACAAAAAGGGAGGAAGCCCAATGGATGGAACAAATTGTGAGGAAGAATAACATCCTATATAATTAAGCCCATGTTCAGGGACAAACAATGATGGTTCATAGACAAATATGTCGGTAGCAGGGGGCTGTCTTGGCAGAAAAACATACAGAGAACTACTTTGTTAAGGAGCACCCCAGTGCCAGGGGTCCTCTCTCATGATAAAGGCTTCAAGACATTATGGAATATAAATTAATTTTAAAAAGCTACGTCTCATTAAGTGTGGAGCACAAGGGAGCACTCGCCAACTCATCCTATTCCATGTATCCCTGGAGGAACTACATTCCTATGCAGATGTAATGTTTAAGAAGTATACAAGATATACTCAAACTAGGACTCCAGGGAGTTACAAGGGCACAATTTACATTTCTGTGTTTTGGGAACTAAAAAGATGACAATTTTTTTTTCCTCCAGTTTTGCCTCAAACTGAAAATCAGGTTAAAATAAATGGTCTACCTTTCCAATTTACAGCAGGGACTATTATATACATAGACACAGTTAAACACGTCAAATTTGAGATCGAAACTCTGACAGACCCTTAGGTCTAGCAGTATAATTGAATATCACTATGATTATACTGTCAGAAGCAAATGAACAGGCATTTCACTTTATTGATGTTATTTATAAGTCACTCTTGAGAGGGAAAAGAAATGAACAATTATTTGAAAAAGCTATTATATCTTTAAGTAGCAAAGAATCAAAGATGCTAGCTTTTCATATTTCAATGTAGAATAGCAATAAAACAAACAGGTTAATCTTTTCATCATCTCCTTCACTTCTCCTCAGTTCAGTTTTCTAAGGTTTATCTCAAATAATTTACTGAAGAGGAGCCAAAAAATAAATAATGCCCTTGTTAAGCCTCTGTTGTAAAACACAGCTGCTGTGTTTTGTTTCATAAGCAAAACAATCTTTACAACCTTTCTCCACCTACTAGAACTGGTGAAAGAAGAGGTGTTTCCACTCATCCATTTTTTGAACTAAAACCCATTGTTTCCACCAGCGTGGTAAGAACCTAAATCAGCACTTTGCAACCTATCCTGGCTGGAGAATTACTTCTAAGGGGTCCACAAAACGCACTGAAGAACAGTAAGCCTATTATTGATGAGCCTCAATTCACAGCAAATTCATCTGCCAACTTGTAGGTTTATGAAGCTTGGCATCCACTAATATGGGCAGTGGGCCAGACAGTGGGTATAAAACTGGCAGATTTAATACAGTAAATTTTAAAAGTTGAGGTTTCACCCAAGTGATTTGGGTTTTCTCCTCCAGGTAACAGAAAGTGTAATTGTTAATAGAACCTTCTGACATGGTATATCTAAATGCATTCATGAACAAGCAGGAAACCCTGGGGGTGGTCTCTGACACCTGCTCATCCACGTGCAGGACCTGGTCAAATTGTGCAGTGGCTGACCTGTGGCCTACCCATCTAGATTTCTTTTCCAGAGAAACCAAAAGACTATGGAGGAAAATGAGGAGTGAGCTGGGCACAAATGAAGTCCTGGGTCACATCCCAGTACAGAATCAAGACACAGCAGGGTAAGCCTGTTTGGACATAACATAAAGTTACAAAACAGTTTGCCTCCTCTTTCTTCTTGTAGTTGCCATATACTCCCCTAAATTGTGTGGTACAACAGATGCAGTTGGTTTTAAACCTTATCCTTTAGCAGTTATGCCTCTGCCAAGATGACTTTGTGGAAGTTATGAGAATTAAATATTATTTCAAGATATAGTATTACTATTTAGTATCCTCTTACATTTTACATTTCTTGTCTCAGCACCATTCTGCTGCTTACATAGACTGCAGTTGGTTCGGAAGCACCCCCAGGTTCTTACCCTTGCAAGATGCTAAGCAAAAAGCACTGTGAGGGTAGTAGATGGTAATGCTGTAGGAAGCAATCCTGCATTAGTAAGGTGACAGATTACATGGACTACTCAGTCTTTTCTATATCTGATGTCTATGAGTCAATGATTGTATTGTTTGCTCCCTTCTGTACCAAAGAAGTCATCAAGTGACTAGTACTCAAACTCAACTGAAAGGGCAGAAGTGGGGCTTGTCTTGAAATGAATGCTGTTTCTGTGCAGGTTAGCTATGCAGAAGTCATTGGGAAGTGGAGAAATTGTTGGGCTATCCCTTCATAACGATCTAACTCTTCATCAGCCTGGCTCGTGGTGCAAGGAGGCAGAGGTCACTTGAAACTCAGTCATCTCACATGACAATGCACTATGAGCTCCATCAAACAAGTGCGGCAAAATAATGGGTCCTTTGCTTACATGAGAAAAGTAGAAAGTGTCCTCATCTCTTACCAAGAAAAGTGACTCTTAAAGAGCCAATACTGAACTAACTGTAGGTTTCTCTCCTCTTTTGCTGAAAATGTTCCTGTACTCTGTGATATACCATGAATGGGGGCAGCACAGGAATATATCTGCATGAATTAGCGAGCTACAATGGGGTTAACACACTAGCCACAGACTGCCACAGTATTCTAAGAACCCAAGCTAACACATACCATTTTAAAGCCAAAATACCAACAGGACTAGAACAAACCACCACTTTATCAAAAGCAAGCCATTCTCCTAAGGACAGCATGCCAAAAGGAGGTGCTCCAGATTCACGGGCAGCACTGAGAATCAATGCCGATACAGATTTGTTTCTGAGGAAGATTTTCTTCTTGCTGTGTCACTTCCTACTGCAGAGATCTGAAGACAGCACCTGTATGAATATCGTTGCAAATAAAGGGCATGCAAAAAATCTAACTGCTTTTGCAATCAGTAAGCTTGGCGGATCAATGCAACCTTCAATGAATCAACACTTCACCACTTTGAAGGGACAGCTGTAACATGACTTTATCCAAAGCTCAGTGGACTCGCTGCCTTTCCACTGACTGCAAGCCAGTCACAAGGGTGAAAGAAGATGTGAGATTCAACAAGGCAAAAAGCATCTCATCTAATGACAAAACTCAGTGCCCCAGTGCTGAAGTGGTTGTCCCAAGTAGTGCTGGCAACTAAGGTTATTTTGTTGCTGTAGTTCCTATAGGTCAAATTCATCCTTTTTAATTCAGTTAAAGCTAAACCAGTTACCTAACATCACAAAGTCCCCCCACCACTTGGCATAACTGAACACATTTGCAGAAGTGAAGTCTAGCGCTGAACCACAGCAGAACTAGCAGGCAGAAGTGTGGCTCACTAGCGAACGCAGTGGGACAGCTTGTCGGCACTACTGCTGGCTCTAGCCAATGTTATAAATTCTTGATTTTGATAAATATCGAGAACCAGTTTTTGAAAAACTACCGAAAGCCAGGCCTACATGATGGATCCAGGAGCTCCTCCGAGTTCCTAACACCTCTGAGTTCCACACCCCAGCCACCCCTCAATTTCATGATGGATAAGGCTCAGAGAGGCACTAATCTCCATCTCCCTCCCCCATTGAGTCGGTTTCTATTAGGAATGAATCCTGGGTGCCTGGAACAGAACATAATTATGGCAGGCCCTGGAAGCCTGAAATCTCCAACCCTTGATTAATTCACACTTATCCATATGTAAATTCAGTGTGAATGCTCTCAGCACATTTTCCTCATTAGAATTCAACAAAAGTTTAGGCAAACAATTGTTTTAGTAAAGGAACAAATGTAGCTACAGTACTGAATTAAGTCTGTAAAGAGAGAAATCTTCAACTTCAGCGTTTAATTTGCACATCAGTAGAAATCTACAGGGGAGCCCAAAGCCAAAACTACTACCAACGCATCTTAAAATATGTAAAAGGCAAGCCCAAAATCATTGATCATGGAACAAAAACCTGAGTACAAGGCAAGAAACTGTTATTGAACTGAATGCGCATCGATCAAGGCTGGCCACAGAGTATGTATGGAGGGACACACTGGGTTTCGCAGTGGGATGGCCATGCAATCTGGCACACACGGGCTGCACTTGAGGGCCAAAGAGGGAGGGAAGAAGTCAGAGTCCTCTTAGACCACATACAAGATTCATGTCTCAAAGACACAGTTGATAGCTGCTGCCAGTCGCTGCCAGTCTGTACGAGCCATTACAAAAAACGAGGCATCTGTCTCTCATTGAAAACGGGCTGTCATACGCGCAGCACGTGCATTGAAATTTGTGATGGCATGCACTGGAAAAGCAGAATACGGAGAATGCAAAACTGCCTGACTCACATATGCTTCTGGTGCAAAATACTCAGGATGCAATTTACTTCGCATAATAATCATATCCATTCTGTGAGATACTATGATGTACCCCAGAATTCAAACTGAATGTTACAAACTGTATTGAATACTAAAGATTTGATTTTTACCCACATATGAATCATATGTACAGTGGCAGTTACCATCCTTCCCTAGCCCCAAGCACCTGATAGGTGCCCAAGTTAGAAGTGGTCAACCAAGGTTCCCTCAAATAAGAGCTGGAGAGAAGGAAGTTCTCACCTTGACTCATCTTCTGGAAGCCTCCCTTACTCTATCTATTCAGAGCTCAGAGGAAGTGTTAGGACTTGTGCTACAACAGGTAGTAAGAATACTTCCAATTGATACTAAGTTATTAAATGTAGACACAGTGGCTAGAGCCTTTTCAAACAGAAATAAGAGCTAATTTGTTCGGAATAAGAAAAAATACCAAACAGAAACCCTTGGCAACACCATGGATTATTCTTTGGGAGGAAAAAGGACATTCTCTATATTATTAGAGCACTTTTCTACTAGGAAAGTTGATTTTGGAGAAATAAAAAGCATCTGAAACAAAAATTCTAGATGCTTTTGTTCTTTCTCTGGTTAAAACCTACTTAGTCAAAAAGCAAACAAAATTGGATTCGCTGCTCTGATACCATACTTCAAGCCAATAAAAATAAAGATGCCGGTTTGCAAAGGCTGTAGCACATCATGCAAAAGCAAAGTGTGTCCTAGCACGAGAACCACAGAGCTCTGCATTCCCTGTCAACGCAGATGTCACAACTCTACCTCACTCTTCTGGATTTGCAAGCAGTGACCCAAGTACAAGCTCCCTGAAAGCAAAAGCCTTTCAAATACGGTGACTGAACTGGTTCAAATCGCACACTTTGTCTGTTCTGTCTGGTGCACTCTAAATAAATCCTGGAAAGTTGTATTTGAAGATTTCCACAACAAGCTTCAATATAATTCCACCCTGGTTTTGATTTGGGGGTGGTGGCATTGTCAGGGTGGGAGGTCTACCAACCCTCCTTCGAATTCAAGAATGGCATCTTGCTACAGTTGCCTATAGAGTTTAAAATCAGGAGGCACCATGTTAGCAAAGGGTCGTTGGCATCCACTGTAGCAGAAAACAGGAAATAGAATTAAGCATACAGTTGTGAGGTCAGATCTTTGACAGGAGAGAGTGAGCTTTGGGAAGAAAGTGGCAAGGGCAAAGCACCATGAAGTAGCACAGTAACGCGGTCAAGAAGGGGAATGAAGCACGGGGTAGAGATGAAGAAATGGGCGTGGGGGTGAGAGAAGCAGAAAAAGCAGCACAAGGCGATAAAATGACAGTAACAGAAAGAAGGCAAAGCATACAGAAGAGAAGAACGTATGTAAGGAAAAACATCTCTCTTAGGAGTAATAATTCTTTAGTAAGGAACGGAGCCACATGGTTACGCAACAGGATATACTGTTTTCTGTATACATGGAGTTTATTTAAGCTTATATGAAACCTCAAAAAAAAAATCTGTGGGAGAAAAGAGGGGAAAAAAAAAAAGAGAGAGAGTAACATCATATTTCTTTCAACTTTTAAATTGCTTTTTAGGTCATATTTCACCCTCCCCTCCCACCCCCCAAGTATTTTCCAGGATGGAATTTTCTTCTTCCCACTCCAGGATTTGGCGTGGGCAGAGCACCGCAGATGCTGCTGAACTCAGAAACCAAGAGCCTGATTCATTCTTCCCTTGAATCTTGTGCTATCATTTAGACTGGGACCGAGCAAACAGCAAAGGCTGCAAGTCAGAAAGATAATTTTACACAGCTTGTACGTTCACTTTGTCTCAGCATAATGGTGGTACAAGAGGAAGAGTAAAGAGAAATCCACTTCCGAATCCCTGCTAGTTTGTCAAGTATTTAAGACATGTTTAATTATTTTCCCTCCTGTTCCAGCAGACTTACGTTCTAAAACTCCTCTGAGCTTTGACTGTATGCAGAGGGCAGGTTTTCCCTAAGGTAAGGCCAACAACCATTTTTCAACTTCACAGAACAAAAATCCTTAAAATGAAGCCAACTTCATACAATCAATCAGCAAAGCCTTTCAGTCTCACCGACCGTGTTCAGCAAGTCCAGATTATTTTCTGCGAGTTTCCTTTCATTTCAGCCTCTGGTACTGTACAATCACACTGCTGGGTATCAATCCAGTACTCAAAAAGGAGTCTCAGAATAAACTGTAGGGAGTCATATGACATAAAAGAAGCTGCCCCCAAGATAAGTGATACAGTATTTGCATTTTTGAAAGCTGAGGCCACTTTCAATAAGAAAGATTCCCTGCTTACTTCATTTTAGACTTTAAAACAAACAAAAGCTCTAACATTTTAAAAGGTTAGACACATTTTTTACTCCCACTGTTTCTTAATAAAACACCGTTTGTGTGGGAAACCAGCTTAGTGCATACTTTAAAAACAGGCAAACCATTAATTGATCCAACATGTTGGTAGTTTTCGAGAAACTCACTAGACAAGAATAAGCAACGCATCTTAAGTTTTGAAACAGCCCAGGCTTTACTTTAAGGGTGCATAAGTATACCAAGCTCCAACTACTTTATACTGCTTAGGATATAATCTGTGATACTTAAAGTACCAAGAAGTATAATCTGAACAGCTACTAAACCATGTGCAGGTTATAAAGCACGGTTTTAAAAAGCTGAAGAGGTTATGAGTTGCTTGTTTCACAAAACCAATGGAAAAAACTAAAAAACAAAAAAAAAAAAAAATCTTCCACCAGTCCTACCAAAGAAACGTGAATTTCCCCAAATAAATGGTTAATCTCTTAAAGAGACTGCACACAAGAGGTTCCAAAAGCGCTACTTTTACATCAGCAGCATTACAGCGTTATAGTTAGGCAACAAATTGTTTTTCAGCACATCCATGCTAGCTAGTTTAATGTGGAAATTTAAAATGTCATTAGAATAACATCCTGTTTTTGCAGCCTTTCTATGTTTCAATTTACCCCTAACTCTGCTAAGATTCAACTGGCATGAAACAGCTGGGCGTGATTAGTTACTGGATGCAAACCAAACTGAGATTTCACAATAGGTGGCATTTTAGTCTCCATGGCATAGGCTGCTGGTATAAAAGACCAGTGACCCCTGGCAGAAAACACCATCCCTAAATACAAATGTGGTGATATGTTTTTAAAATAACATTATTTCAGATCAAACATTGGTACAAAACCAGCTTTTTCTGTGGGCATAACCCGAGGTTTGGGTTGTTTCCAGTGAGTGGATTTCTGCTCGGTTCTAGTAGACATGCACATGCTGGGACCTGAGCACCCATGTGCTGAGACTGCGAGCACAAACTCCATCAGACCGTTCACCTGGGAGAGTGAAAGCCCCCTCAGTCTTGGACAAAATATCTCATGTTCTCACCAAATCCGATACTCGGCGTTTCTGCTTGATCCCACAGCTTTTACACTATCACAGGCAAGACACTGAACGCTGTGTTCCCTACTTTATTGCACCTCCTGATGAGCCTGCACCGTAAATGCTATGCTTCTCCTCTTCCAAAGGTTTCAATCATACGCGATCCCACACGGCACGTGCCAGAGGATCCAAAGGACACAACAAAACATCGGTGCCCCACAGCGGGCTCAGGCTCCCACCCATTCCTCCAACTAGACCCAAACTTTACATCTTCCAAACTTTTCATCCCTGGAGCTCCAGTGTGCATTGCTGCTAGCTGCCCATCCATCCTTTGCCATGGCAGCACGGAGAGGTGCTCCATGGCCCCTGGGATGGGCACCCACCGCCCGGCGAGGCCCGCAGCCCACCCTGCTCCCTGCCAGGAGGTGTGAGGACACCTTCCACCCCAGCAGCTCCCACCCCAAGGATGCGGGACGGCAGAGCAGGCTGCCACGCACAGGAAAAACGGGGCCCGTCTGCCCACCCTGCAGAGACCTCGAGGTGTGGGCAAGGTGCCGGGGCTCACCTGCGTGGGGCATGGTGATGGTCTCGTTGGCGTTGCTGGAGCCCACGTTGTAGATGACCACGGCGGAGGCGTTCTGGGCGGCGGCGTGGCGGATCTTGTCCTTGTAGGTGCAGTTGCCCCGGGGGATGAGGGCCACCCAGCTCTTGCCCGGCGCCGGGGCGTTGAAGCGGGTGCCGGGGTCGCAGGCGTAGCGGTCGGCGGGGGAGGCGGAGAGGGCCACCTGCCCGCGGGCGTCCTGCTTGGGCGACTGCTCGCCGTAGCGCCCGCACTCGCTCTTCTCGCTGCGGAGCTCGGCGCTGCCGGCCGCCGGGTCGGCGTAGGTGATGTTGACGAAGGCCGTGTACCACTCCTCCTTCTCGGCCACAGTGAAGTCCAGGCACAGCAGATGCACGAAACAAAAGGACAGCAGCCATGTTGAGAGAGCCAGGCTGCGGCACGCTTGGATCACAGACATTGCCATCTTCATCTGCCGGAGCC
>VYZM01004027.1:81367-107840 GCA_013398915.1 Dromas ardeola
AGCCGGGGAGGAGGCAGCGGGCGGGGGGGGGAACACTCAGGCTCCACGGATACGGGTAGAAAAGAAGAGTTTCATTTTGGCGCGGTGAAAACCCAGCTTTGGGGATTTTTAATGACTAAAACATCCCCCTCCAAAAAAAAAAAAAAGAGTTTTGGCCAAGGCTCAAACGCCTTTCAAAAGGCATTTCGAACTCTACTTTGTGCAAGTAAGTAGCAAAAATTCTGCTTTTCCATAACGATGCTCAGTAACAGAAGGATGTCTCACAAGATTTTTATATATATATTTATATTGCCTATTTTAGCCCCCTCGTTATTAAAATCTGCTGCTAGAAATACCATTCTCTTTCATTTAGATGAGATGCGTAAGTATCTCGCTAGTGTCAATATTTGCCTGTTCCCAGTTTATATTCATAGGAGCCACTGAAAGAAACACTGAAGGAAACAGATGACAGCCTTAACCATATTTTACACGCACACTTTGCTTTGAAGCAGCACACGGTGCTTTGAAAAAGTTATTTCCCCAAAGTTGAAAAAAGTGAATTTGGGGAAAAAAAAATGTACAGGCGAATAGGGGAATAAAATAGAGGTGTTTACAGGGAAATATGGTATGTTGCCAAAAATTCTATCATCAAGCAAGAGGATAACCTTCCTTGAAAGCCCATTCCTGGAGAAGTGAAGTCAGCAACTAAGAAGAAGAAAATTACCATGTAGGACTAACATTGAGAGGTGAAAGTAGATGGCAATCAATATTAATTAGAAAGTGTTGAGATTTCATAAAGGGAAGCAAAAGCCCTAAGGGGAAAATCCATGCCTGGAAGGGCTATGGGCAATAAAGTATTTGTATATTTGGCAGAAGTATTACTAGAAGAGAAGGCAAAAAAGGTATAAATGACCAATAAATAGTTCAGGTTTATATTTGGAAAGAAAGGGAGGATGTGTTTGCCAGATTATTGACTCATAAAAGCAAAGTTAAGAAGCATCTCCCAAGAACGTACAAAACCCAGCAGACCTGGAAAAATGGGACACATGAATCCCCAAAAGAGTGGGCGGGAGGGCGGAGAGAATAACCAGCTCCCTGATGCTACTTCAAGTAAATCTTGCCATAACAGGAAAATCTTGAAAGATTGAGTGAGTGGTTTCCTGGTAAGATCCAGAAAAACTAATTACGGTGACCAGGTAGTTACAGGCCAGTTAGCCTAATGTTAACCATCCCCAAGAAAAACAAGAGAGAAAAAACCCAATCTATGGATAAAGTTTGTTTTTTATGGGAAGTGGCCTGCCAAGCAAACACGATTCGTGTTTTTGAGGAAATTATCAGTGTGGTTAGTAAAGTTACACAGCCATGGCCATAACAGGTTTTTGTAAAGGTGTGGTATTCAATGATAGATGACATTCTCATTGCACGTGTGAACTATTAAGGACCAGATAAGATGAGCTTAGTTGAAACAGAACGTGTTTTAATAGAGCTCAATGCAAAAATACGATTCCAGGTGACTGAAACTGCTGGCCACTCCGGAGCAGAGCTGGGGAGTGTGTGGTTTACTCTGCACACAGGGAAGAATGTGGGGGTCACAGTAGGCAGGAATTGTGCTATACTCCTAGGGAAAAGGGGCCTAAAGAGGACACACTTACCCTCAGATGATTCCGAGGAGTAAGAAGTAGGAGTAGGGAAGCGATTTTCTCTCCTCATGAAGCATCAGTGAGACAGATAACGGAAGTTGTCCGGTTTTGGTATCTGCATTTTAAAAAGGATATTGAAATAGTAGAGAAGGTTAAGAAAGGAACCCTAAAAATAATTCGAAGTAATTCCTCTCCAGGGCGAGATTTCAGGTGCCCAATCTATTCAGCTTTTCAAGAAAAGAGGCATTGAGTAAGTATCATCACAGGGATATAACAGCAGGTACTAATAGGCTCTTTAAGCTTGTGGATAAAGGCATAACGAGAACTAAAGTTTAGACTTTAGTTGCAACTTTAGAGCAAAAGTAGCCAATTAAACAGTGATTGTCCATTGGAGAAAAGTGAAACTGTCCTGGGAAGTGAAGGACAATCTACTCTTATATTCATATTAAACAAACAAACAAAAAATACTGCTGGAAAGCATGCTTTATCTAAACACAAGATATTAAGTTCTTCACAATTAATTTATAATCTAGTGGGTGCTTCTCACCTGAAAAGTACTCCTGAATAAAAACAACAGAATATTTGATTACCATTGTTGCTGACAGCTGAACTACAGTTAACTGGGTCAATGCTTTGACTTACAATCACCCAGTTTCATGTAATAGTCGATGGTGGTTCTTCCATTATTACTTGTTTCTGTTCACAGGAACATCTGAGGTTCTCCCTTTGCCTGGCTCTCCAGAGCTTTGTTCTAGTCCCGGCACAAGAACATCGTACTTTCAATGAACAACCAAGCAGCTGTAAACATGCTTCCTCTCGGGCCAGCAAGACATTTGCCACCACCTTACCCTTGCCTGTGCTCTCTCCTTCATAAAAACCCAACCCTGTGACTTTTGTCCCACTCCAGCCTCCACAGAAGCATACAAGGCACTCATCCGGCCTGATCACAAATCACCTTGCCTGAATTACAGTGAAATGCACAATCCCTACTTTCATATGCTATTGAAAATCACGTTACAGTGTCTGTAGTATTCGGGTGCAGGGTGTATCTCCAAATTTTGGGTGTTATATACAACTTTAATAACATATTACAAATTCTCCTCCCCATTTTCTGTTTCTGAGGTGAGAATAGTTCCAGCTGAACTATACTTTGTAGAAAGTTACAAGACCATCATACTCAAACTTGAGTGTGTGAAATGTGGTCAGCAAGTAAAAGAGAAGCGGCATGTGGGTAACTCCAGCTCCAGATTCTTGATAATTTGAAACTCAGAAGCTGGATTTAGGTAACAGCTGATAATGAGCAAATGACACATTGAAATTCACTACATGACTACCTCTAGTATGTGCCACAATACTTCGTTAAATTGCCCTTTCACAAGGCAAAATTAATTAGTTTATATCCTTTTTGGTTTATATGGTAACTTGTTATGCTTAGATTGTGTTGGATTATGTGTCTGCACCCAAAATTGCAAATGATCTCAAAGGCAATGGCTAGAAATGGCTTCAGTCAAAGATGAGGAATCTCCTCCAGGTTGCTAAGCCCCTCTGTTATGGAATCTGATGGTGACCTGTATCTCAGCCTGTTGGGACAATTGGTGCCAAGAGGTAAAATGGCAAAAGGTTTAAAAGCTAGTCTTTTAAAGACTAGGCTGCCTAAATTCTGCTGAAGTGGGGATTTACCTGGAATTTAAGAATCTTAATCCAGAAGAATATGGAAGATGGCATTACACGGTATTGAAAAAGCCTGAATTAGGTGCATTGGCTCCCTTTACCATTAATGGAAAGATCCTCCAGCAAGCAATTCGGAGCATGCAAACTTAATGCCTTATTGTATATAGGACCTAGATACCCCCAAAGGTCAGTGATTCCATGTTGAGCTGGGCACATGCAAAAGCAAACTTACAGAAAATACACACTACAGGGAAGGTCAGAAATCCCACCTCTCTCTCTACTCTCAGGAGGTTTCGGTCAGCAGCTCAGTTCCTTCTGCACTGAGTGTGATGAGTCCCCACAGGGGCAGGACCACAGCAGGTGCTGGCCAGGAGAGACTTGGGGTCAGTGCTAATTTCAATGCAGCCTGAAGGTTTCTTGATGCTGATGGACAGCATGGAAAGTTGACTGAAATACAATCTCTCTGCAGGTGCTCAGGAAAATGAGTTCTTTTGCCTTCCCTAGCTATGAGACTGAAATTGATTCTTGTTTACAGCTGGAGAAGAACAGAAGAAATATTAACACCGGGAGACCATACAAAGGCTAAAGCAATCCCATCGCCTCACCCATTTGCTGCCAATACTGTGCTTTGAGTTAAAAAAAACCAATAAGTTTGTTCATTTAGAGAGTTAATTGAGCAATACATCTTTTCTTGACCTGACATTGTTAATAGTCCACCCATCTTATTCATATGCTAATAGCTATATTGCCTGTCACTTGCTTTATTACAGAATCCTGCCTTAGATTGGAATACTGCTTCAGTCTTCGGTAACATCGTTTGAATTACTCTAGTTGCTACTGTAGTTCTGGTTTCATTTACTTAGGTCAATTTAATATTCTTGATAATGCTCTGATGCTTTAAAGAAATCTTCAGAGTAAAGTTCCAGGGAAAAAAAAACTATGTTCCAGCCAAGATAAACTCCTCATGGGAGCTATAGGAAAGGTTCGATAGAATTTACAGGGAAAGCGACATTTTCATTTAAAAATTATGAAAAGAGTTGAAAGGAGCTTTATCTTGTTTGATCCTTATTAAGTTTTCATCGTGAGATGGTGCTCCCTGTGTCCCACAGGCAAAAATTGCCATGCCTTATCATGTTTGTTTAGTGTCTGCTTTTGTTATAGAGATTTTTTGGTAAACTACAAGAACCCAGGAGACTGCTGCTGATGAACATCTTTCTGCCTCTTCCTTCTTCTATTACAGCTTCTTAAAAATAAAGAACATTTGAAAGGAACATGTCTCCTTTCTGCAATTTCTTTCTCTTCCATAATATCTCACTCAGCTCCCTTAAACCTTCCGCATTTTCCGCATTTCTCATTACTCGCATGTAGAGGCTTACTAAGTCCTCAGTCAAAATATTGGCTTTTCCTTTGCAACGTAAAAATATCAGAAAGTTAGTTTTCTCCTGTTACTAGTTTATTTTCCTTGTTGTCCTATAAAGGGAGTTATTTAAACATCTTACCCGGAGAAAAAGTGAACTGACAAAATGCAGCCCCAGCTCTGCGGGGTAGCCAAGGTGTCAGCGCTGAGCCTGATGACATCTGCTGCCATCCCAACCGGGCGGTTTCTCCTGCAGTACACCAGTAACTTGATTACAAGGGCTCACCTTACTTACTGCTCCTTTCCTACCTTACTCCTTCTAAGGCTGAGCATGTGTAAACAAATATATCAAAGGTCTACCAGGACCTAACAAGCTGCTGTTATTAAGCTTACCATCTTCCAGAGCCTACAGCGTGGGGGGGAAGGGAGGGAACCACTGTCACTAGCATCAGATCCAGGCACCTCCATCTTCTTCCGTGAATGGTCAGCCAGACTGACTGAGGACAGCCTTTAGCTTAAGTATGGGACAAGGCTCAGATTTGTATCTCTGCATCTGTACTAGCTGTTCTGGTGCTGATAGACACACACGGAATGAAGCGCAGTTCTGCTGAGGCAGAATTTCTTAACGCACAAGAATTCAAGCTCCAAAACGGTGCCAGTTCCTAGTGTTTTAATCATCTTCCTGGGGAAATATTGTGAAGAACCTAAAAGAAGCTGTAACTTATAACAGAGATTCTTTCAAAAAAACAGACAAATTGGAAATGTATTAGACAAGACTGTGTAAAGAGGGGAACTTGCTGCAGAAGCTGCATAGAAATGTGTGATTAGAGATCATCTGTGCCTCATGCTGGAAGTTCATGTGATCTGGAATGAAGAGAGTCATGCTAAGTGCTAGTCAGGTGGCTCATAACTTCTGTGGTACAATGATAAATCTCAGAAGTAGAGGTTGCCAGCTACACGCCATTCTCTAATGCCTAAAAGAAATATGGAGTTCAATCTCTGTGCTGAAAAAGACACCGTCTATTGTGGACAGCATATATTAAATATTACTGCAGTTTTCAAATTAGTGGCAGAATCCTGCTTCACATTATTTTGGTCGAAACATATCAGTGAATATGCTGCAGAAGAGGTAGTATTCACACGGACAAAGTTACTCGCTCAACTCCTTAAGCAATTACCAGTGGAAGAGGGCGCAGAGCTACAAAATACAACTTCGCCTCGCCAAGGCTACACCTCAAATTCTGGCATAGTCAGACTGAAAGACTTTCTAGTGGGAGGCTCAACTTTTGAAAGGACATTTCGTTGCCGAAATGATGCTATTAATTGCCAGCATAGTAGGTGTGTGAGAGGGATGAGTTACACATGCACATCCTATCTAAGATTCAGAGACCGTGCTTACAAGTGACATTTCCTTCACAGTGTTACACTTCCATAAAGCTACCACACTTGGATCAAAAGTTGAGTGTACACAGTGATGCTGAGATGCTAATGTTTGTCAAGATTTCCACCAACAAGCCTCTGAAGGTAATAATGCAAAATAGATATACCGAGGATAATGGTAGAAAAGTTTATATGGCCCAATTCAGACATACACAGAGATTCCTGGTCTTGCTTGAGAGACAGGAAGCATATACCTGAATTAATTGGGCATTTTTTCTATACTAATACACCTTGCTGATAAACTTCCATAGAGCATTTATACAGTGCCACGCAGGCCGCAAATACAGACACTTGGCCAAATGGAAGATAGTAATACATTCTGCTGAAAACAGATGTGTGAGGTTACTAATTGAGGTTTTCCAAGAGTGATTCCTGGGACTGATCATTTAATATAATCATTAATGAGCATGGTGCATGCAAACAAAATAGGAAATTCATTGATGACATAAAATAAGCTGCCATTGGCAAAGGAAAGGCAGGCATGTATGGAATACAGGAGAACCTTATTGATCTGACTGAGAGAGATGTGATGAAATTCCATAGTACGTAACGCCAGGTCATGGATTTACAGACTAAAAATATATATTTCTGCTCTTAACTGGAAGCTCATTGGTTGGGATACTGGTTGATGAGGATGTGAATGTCACAAAGATCCCACTAACTGTTCCCCCCACCCTTCAATGTGGCCTTAAAATGCATTAGCAGACAGATCAGCAGCGATGAGGAGCATACTAATCTTCTCACGAGACCCCGGGAAAGCCCACCTGGAGTTGTACATAAGAGGAACCACACTTGTAGAAGATGCAGAAAAGGGCAGGTAGGAGAGTGAGGGGATGAAGAATTATTCATGAAAAAGTTAAAAACTTGGCAACAAGGGAAAGGCTGAAGGGGATATAATTGCTCTCTGTTGGTATATCAGGAAGGCTAAGTGCAGTGAAAGGAAAATACCAATTTAGGATTTGGCACTTAAGAAAAAGACTGCAAGTTGATCATATATAAATGAATACACAAAAAATGGAGGAAAGTTTTAAATTAACAGAACTGTGACATTTTCTAATTACCTAACTGGAATTACAGAAGACACGATAAACTGATGTGCAGGAATTATTAAATGAGTGAATGCAACAGCAAGGTTTGGACTAGATGATCAAGGAAATCCCCTTTGTCTATATCCAAAGTTAGCTTTAAAAGTTGACAGGATATTTCTTTCCTTTCCTTCCCCTAAAAATACCATAAATAGTATTACTGGAAGACACCAGATGGTGCTGTCACAGAGAGTTTTATAAGCTCAGTACACCCAGACTTTCATTTTTCCAGGTTATGGCTGAAATGCTGTGCAGCTGTGTCACATTAAGCATATTTTATGATGTTCCTGCATATGCTATTAAAGTTTGTTTGCCGCTCAAATCTGTGACTGAACAGGTTCTTAGAAGCAGTGCTACTGCTCAAAGGAAGTACTTTCGTATGTAGATAATAAAATTCCTCTTCAAATGGTATTTTTACTACTGGTTTGAATAAAAATTGCACTGAATCCTGTGGATGCCAAGTACATGAAAAAGATGAGAGCCCGGGGTTTTGCTGTCTCATTTTCTTACTTCATTGGATCTTTCTTTAAATTCGGTGAAAGGATATTTGTTACCTGGACTGCGACTTAGACTACAGCCTATGAAGACGTTGAACACCGAGTTGAAGGAAAAAGTACATATAGTTGTTACTTAAAAATTTGATGGAGCTCAGATGGGTTTTATTAATTTTGAGCTATTACCATTTCTCATCCTCTTTGTGCTTTAGAACTCTGTCCTCCTATATGGCTAGTCTTTAAAAATTGAGTGTTCTGAATTCATCACTCAAATACTTCAGACATTGCATTTAGAGTTTAGATAATAGCCCTATCCTTTGTATCTTGTCCTCTTATCTCATGCATTTATAAACTGTTTACCATTACAATTAGAATAACAGAGAAATGGTCCATGCTAGAATGACAGAGAAATGGTCCATGCAGGGTAAGAACTGATGAATGATTTATAAGTACTTTCGCAAAAAAGTCATTCAAGGAAGTTTGCTCATCAAGTTCTAGTTCCAATCTCTGATGTGTTTTTGTTTTGTTGGTTTTTTTTTTTCATATAGAATTGAGCATAGCATTTTGCAATAACACTGCTCTTTGTCTGACAGAGTTAAGCTCAAATTGCTCAAATCCCTGTATTACATTGCACCTTTATTTGGCATATGCCTTAGTCAATATCTTGTCTAAAAGCTTCTTTTTGTGAAGAGACTAGAAGTTTTGTTGTCATACAAGTCAATGTAATGGTTCATTATAACATCGTCTTGGGAGAAGAAAAGGTTTTTCTGGAGTCAGTATGGGTTTGTTTGTTTTTGTTACAGATTGCAAAGACTAATTAGGATTCCTGTAAGAGGGTCCATTATGCTCACCTATTCTGATTTCCTACAACGCTAATGATGTTATTAACATTTAAATTGATAATATTGTTTTTAGTATCAGATATCATTCCTAGGTCCGTGTTTTATGAGACATTAAAAAAAAAAAGGTATTTTTTCAACTTGTTAGCATTTCAAGAATTTATATAGGCTTTTATAGTCCATTATACTTCTCAAACGTTACAAACTAATTTTTGATTTTCAAAGCAAGTTTGTAGAAATTCATTAGTTGGCTCCTAAGCTAGCCATGAACATCAGCAAAAGTTACTTCCACTATAAATGATTTTCCTCTTGCTATCCAAAACGTCAATAAAAACTAGCAAAATGTTTCAATAGGCGGTAAGGCTGCTCCACTCATGTTGTAGCTGACAAAAAGTATATGTAAATGCAAAACATACATTTAGAAAAGAACTAAGGTTCTTTTCTCTAGGCATAGTATATCCTTTTTCTGGTTTCTTTACCTTGAATACTTCATTCCTAAATGGAGTTCCTAACAAGATGCTTTTTCCCCAAATGCCTGCTTACTTCCAAATAGTCTGGAGAGGCCGAAGAGAAATATTTTATTATATTTATCAAATATCAAGCCTTCCACAGTCCAGCTTTCAGAAAATCAGCCTTTAGGCAAGTGTTTGAAAGACAAGAGGCTGAAATGATTTGTCAGGAAGCCTTCAACGCTTTAGTCTATTAGGACCTCCAAAGTAGTCAGAGAAAGCAAACAGAGACTTTCTCTCCACCTTGAGGCAGGAGAAGCCTCACAACCTCCTCTCCTCACCATGCGGGGGCAAGACAGGGCTCTGTGCTGCAGGGGCAAAGGGAAGGGAAGGAAGAATGTGACTGAGAAACACTACTTTACACTCTTAAGAGTGGTGGAAGATCATATGATTTGGCAACATGTGCGTGTGCAATTATTACAGATAGCTATATACTTGTGAGTTTTCTGCCAACGTTCTGCTTTTTAAAAAATCATTATTTATTATTATCTTTTAGGATTGGGGGATTCATTTGGCACCTTTCATGTTGCTGAAAGGTCTTCTGGATGAGTGTTCTCTCTTTGAGCAGGCATCACCTTCTCTGTTTTAAAGCAGAAGGAAAAGTACGCCAAAATGAAAATGCTCCACTTTCTCTGTAAATATATTTAAAAATTTTAGGGCAATTATGTGGTACCTGGTAGCTCCCTCAGTACAAGGAAGCCCTCAATAGACATCCTTGGAGTTAATCTGTGGCCATGGGTCAGCCCCCCTAAGGAACAGACTGCTCATATAGGTTACTTTAGGCTGCTCTTGCGTTTTTGGTGCTAACCCCAGAGATTTGACTAATCTTTCCTCACAGTATTTTAAATGAAGATGGGGGCTTAAAAGCGGTAGCCACAGTAGCCACAGTGCAACATTTCTCTGCCTTTCAGAACTGGAGGGCTACTGACTCCTGGGAAAAAAGAAAAAAAAAAGGGAAAAAAAAAAAGAAAAAAAAAAAAGAAGAAAATCCATCATTTGTGTCCCATGCCTGTTAGCCACCTGAGAGTAGGGACAATGGCGTCTGTCACTGACATGGGTTAGGAGCAGACCATGACAATGCTTGCGTGTAGGCACTGCTTCATGCCTGATTGACTGTGTAGCAATGTGCATGTGTGGTGCTTTCTAAATTTGGTTTTCTTGCAGATGTTCTCATGTCCTGTGGACACCAATCAGTCTTGGACAACAGGTCAGGTAACACCACTAGAATATTGCGCCTACTAACCATGGAGATACAGCAACCAGGGTAGGTGGAAAATAAACATATCGCATACTTGGTGTGCTGCAATCATTTCAACACTATTTAGGAAATATTTGTGTTGCCTTCATGCCTATCAGAGTGATTTGTGCAGAAAGAAAACTGCTTTCTCCTGGTGGTCTATTTTTTTTCTGATACTCGACCTAGTGATTTATTCATAGGACCTTAGAAATGGATGTATTTTAGCAGACATACAATCTATGTGAATCAGCATCCCACCTCTGAACGGTCAAAACAAGAAAACACATTGGAAGGTACAAATAGCCCTATGATACTTCTCATCGTTGTCTCCAGCTCATACTACACTGCCTTCTAGAAATGACTGTCTTAAATCTTGAAGCACAAGATCTTTGTTTTGTGCCAGCATCAACCACCAGAAAGATGCACCTTGAAATACCTCATAGTCCAGACTCTGAGTTTTCCAATACTCTCAGTGACAATGACAGCTCATGGTAATGAAGTCTGTATGTTTCTAATCGAGCCTTTCTTCCCAAGGTTATTGAGAAGTTTGGATGTGCTCCCTCACTGATATATTGAGATTAGAATTTTTTTATATTGACTTCCCAGTCTTCAAGCTACGGAATTTACATTAATGTTGGCAACGCATAACAAAAGAACGACATACCTTAGGTCTGTACACAGCCACTGAGGGCTACTTACACATCGCATTTCACAGCATTCTGTACTACATAGCAGTTGCAGAAAGGAAGTCTAGCAATAATTTTGATGCTATACAAAAGAGAGATAGTTTCCTTCCTCAAACTCACTGGTGGTTTAAATCACATTTCAAGTCAGTCAAAAGATTTAAAACTTTCAGAACATGGTTGAACATAAACAATTTCAACTTAAATAATACAAGCTTTTTACATGATTAAAGGTAATTTTGTAATTGAAAGGGAACATTATGAGCATGAAGTATCATTAAAAACACTAGCCAATGTGAATTTAAGTTAGATTATTTACAAGAAGGTAATTTTAGAAATACATTTTTCACCATCTGATGCAGAATGTTTAGTCTCTATACTTCAGTCAGCATAAACAGGGAAAATATGGTACTTTCCTGTATACTAGCACAGTGTCACAACTTTTGGGTTGCACACATTTAGACTGATAGGAATATTTACCTAGAAGGCTTTAGTTGCACAACGTTTATTTGAGCTTTTGTTTCTCTTCTATGGATTTAAAAAAAAGTCCCATTTCACTTAGAACAGTAAGCCCAACATGAGTGAAATTCCAGCAAAGTGGCAAAACCGTACTCTCTGAGAGTAAGCTCGTACTCCCCACTTACGTAAAGGACTTAAATAGGAATAGTTAGTGTTGCAGCCAATGTTGCGACTCTTCCTAATTTAATAAAAACTCGAATTCCTTTATACATGGGGCAAACCTGAAGCTTTACTAGATAACCACAAGAGGTCATCACTGCTCCATGAGAGCAGTTTCTCTGCAGTCTAGTAAGAAAAACATTGGGTTCTTCTCAAGTGTATTGGATTTACTCAATATTTACACGAGTTAAAGAACTAAACATAAAACTGGCACAACTAAGATTGTTTTGCCTTCTTCATTAAAAAAAAAGTTTCTGCAATAAATGTAGAACAATTTCTTAAAATATGTACCTTTATGTTTAATACATCTTTTCTCACTTTCCTTAAATTTCTTTCTTGAACCTTTCCACACACTCATAGCTCAGCTTTAACACAAGAATCAAGGAAGGAGATATTATTTGGGACATTTTTCTTGGTAGGAGAAACAGCTACTTATCAGTCCAAAATAATGGATGGTAAAAAATCACAGCTCACGTCCTTACTTAAGAGATCTTTTGACCTTCTACAAACAACCCTGTCCCTTGTCGCATTCTCAACTTTAAAAAACAGTTGAAATATTACAGAAATGCTTCTCCTCTACTTTGTTATCTGATATGAGGCTGTGTCACTAACATAAGGAGGTAGAAAAGTTTGAAAACTGTTTTATACTCAAAGCCCTCCAGAGATTCTCTTACCCTGATTACATCTAAAGCTTGCCAATTTCTTTTCACATCATCTTTTGAAAATTACACATTCTCTTAACCACACTTGCACCTAAAAATTCTATCTAGGAACCCATCTCATGTCTTAACAGGAGCTTCACCCATCTCATATATTTACGGGAGCTTCTTTTTGTCTTGTCCTGGCAAATTCAGAGTACTGCTAAAATAAGATCATCTTATCTTGGCCCTTTCCCACCCTTTCTTTATTTTCCTCCGCTAAGTGTGACGAACTGTCACACCACAGTTTTGCTACCATCTTTACTTTGATGGGCTCTTTTGGGTTTTTCACTGCTGCATCCTCACCCACCTTGCCATCCCTCTACCCATGCTGCCAGTTTCTGCTGCCCACTCCATTTCCAAAAAGCACTGCCACACTTTCTTCCACCTGCTTCACACAGAAGTGTGAATCACTTTGTCTTCCTTCAAAAGCCTTCTTAAAAACAATGTCAATTATTCAAATGGCAAAATATCAAATCCAATGTAGTCAGGCAACTGTTTTGCTTTGATCGCTGCCAATTCTCCTTACCTCATTCTTTCCCACTCTTTCTCGTAAGCTCATCTGTATCCAGCTGTACGCTCTTTGAAGGGGAACCATCCTTCTGTATTTTTATGGTCCCTTATGCAATATTGTCCCACTCCATTCTAAGGGCTCCTATGCAATGAAATCAAATAAGCACAGATTAAGGGTTTAAATTATGAGGGAAATGGCTTGCATAACATTTAATGTGGAGACGTGGTCACTCTGGGAATGGGTATAAATGTAAGCAAATTCCATCTGGTTTCAAGCAACACAGTGAAGAGTTTAAAACAAAAGTATTATCTTGACTACAGACTGCCTTCATCTGGGACCTTTACGACTCCAGAGCATGCCTCCAAATCCAGTCATCATAGAGACAATAGCAAATTCACTGAAATCAACTGCAAACTCCCATTGATTTTCAGGAGAGCTGGGATTTCATCCTCGGCTAGGTAGGCAGTTCAGAGTCACATCAGCACAAAGAAATTATTGTAGTGGCCATAGTCTCATCTGGTGATATCACCATGGAAACCTCATCACAGATCAAAGCTAACAATCCAGTACCATTCAATTAGCACCAGTGTCAGGCTACTCTCTTGAGCAGCTGTGATTTATTGAAATACTAAAAGCTTGCAGGACAGATACTGCAAAAGGAAAGAAAACCAGTTCATTAATTTCATGGATATATTACAACATGCAAATTTTCTAGCTATAGAGTATATTTTTCATTGTACTTTAAAATTATGTTTAAATAAAGAATTCCACAATAAATATTTATTTCATATTTTACCCATGACTGTCCTCATCTCACTTTTTCTAACCAGCATTGCTGTTAACTAACATTAGAGGAATAGAGATTCAAACTGAAAAAGAATTATGTTGGGGAAACAATACAGACAAAATGTGTTAGAGATTCTGAATAATTGTATACAACTAATGTATGAGAAAAACACAGTATTGTGGCTTACATTTGAAAGCTGTAATATACTGACTAGCTCTATCAAATAGATTACTTTTTCCTCACGTAGAGAGTTGGTTATTTTTTTACACTATATGAATCATAGTCCAACACTCAACTACTCTAGCTAGTTTATTCTAGAATACTCTAGCTAGATTACTAGACCTGACAAAATATATTTTTATGTTACGTCAAGAGGAATGTGATAAAAAAATATACTGTCTAAAATTTTCTAACTTATTATGGCTACTTCCTGTAGTGTAACAAAACCAGCTCCAATTGTTTTACATCTCTATTGTATTTGCCATGAAAATTGCAACATACTTTAAGCAGGCAAAGTTCTCAATTCTTATACCAAATATTAGCTTTAACATAAGATTTCATATCTTCCACCTTCCATCAAATGAACATTGTCTGCTAAATCATATTATGCATATGCACAGGTATTCTGTTAATTAATGCCCAAGTGTTACAAAAGTACGCTAGCTTTCATTACTCAGCTAAATCAGTTATTTTATAGACAGACAGAAGAATCCAGCACAGCTTTGCAGTCACTAGTAAATCCAGGCCCTTTTAGGTAGTTCAAAGTTCACTATTCCCTGCACGTTCATGAAATGAGGAAAAATTGATGACAGAGTTTTCACTCTTTTTTATTCACAAGTCCTATACAAAACCTTGATTCCTCTTGTGTTCAAGGGAACCCCCAAAATTTCTCTGCTTCAACCCAGCACTTGAACCCAAACACCTCCTACCCAAAGTAACTGCCTTTCTTGTAGCTGTATCTAGTAATCCTTTGTCTCATCTTCTCCCAGCTTATCTGTTCTGTCTGCTGATTCCCTGCGGATGGCTAGATAAGGAGCCAGAAAGTGCAGCTAGGTTTATCTCTTAAAGCCACACAAGTTTCCCCTGCATTATCAAGTTTTACAGGCATAAAAACTAGACCAGGGAAGGTGGCAAAGAATCCCAAGTGACAAGGGAAAGGGGTGCTATAGAGACTACACCATATCCTGGTTTATCTAGAGTCACTTTAAGAAAATGTGTTTCTTCTTCTTCTGCCTTACTTTATGACTCTGTTACAGGACTTGGCTAGTGCAGACATGCTATGTGAGGCCATACTGTACTCTAGCTTGGTGCCACGTACCATGGTTTTAGGCTGTTGCCTCTGCTTTGAGTGGTGCGCCTGCTACATCAGCGACGTGTTACTCAGAAATATGACTTCATGAAGCCATTGCAAAGGGAGAGGCTGGAAGTCCCAACTGTTAGTGCCAAAGATTTAATCCAAAGTATTCAGAAACAAAGGGAAAAGAAGTCCCTTGTTTGCTTTCTTTCTGTGTGATAACTTCCCACAGCTGAGATCTTTACACATTCCACAGCTTGAGATGACAGGGGACTGCTTGTCTTGCCCTTTTTTCCACACAGCTCATGGAAGCACTCAAACACCGAGCATATTCTGTGGACTACCTTTTTTCTCTCTCTCTTCCACAATTTCACTGTGCTTAGTTTTGTTGAATGAGTTACTATTTCAAAGCAAAAAAAAAATAATAAAAGATACTTAGCAAGTTGAATTTCTTGCATAAGAAGAACTGCATTTTTACTTTTCCTCCAGTTTGTAGGAATCAGCTCTGAAATCAGCATGAAAGACATGAAAAGCTGCCAATAGGAAAGGCAAGCACAGCTAGCAGATGAAAATGCAGAAAAAGGATTAGGCATGCAGACCAACAAGCGACCAGGGATTCACCACTACAACCCTATAACTACATGGACTGAGAGGGGACTGAAGTGCCAACCTTAGGCTGTGCAACCAATCTTGCGCACTTGTTAGGGCCAAGTGCTGGAGCAAGGTTGCATCGCCAAGGACCCACGGCCAGAAACAGAAACTGAGATAGCAGCCAAGTCCCACGAGCTCAGGACAGAAACCAGGATGCGAGGCAACAGACATGGCACAGCCACCACAAGCTCCAGCTGCTGCTCAGCCAGAAGACCTCTCTTGCCTACCCTGTAAGAGCAGAACCTCCCCCGGCTGCCAGTCACAGCGGGGGCACCCCTGGGATTACCCAGGGGCTGGCCGAGAGGTCTCGCTCATCAGTCAACTGCCAGAAAACCTCAGCTGGGGAAAACCTCACAGTCCTGTCAGTCAGTGATTCGGTAGGCAGCAAGGATGTTATTTTTCAGTCAATAATGAACAAAAGCTTTTGAGGGCTGCTAATGTGTATTAGGCTATGGAAAAGTGCCACCTTCTAGCAAAGGATGAAAGTGGAAGGTCTGTGCCTGTAAAATTCCCCAAAGGAAAGGCAATAAGAATTGTGTGGCAACCCATTTCCAAGCTGGATAATTGTATTTCATGTTTATCTGCATTTATCTCTGCGTCCTTCTTTGCCGAGGATGTCTGTAGTATTCCCGCACCCTATTTATTAGCCGCAACTGCTCCACAAGAGATGTAGCTGCGCAACAGAGATAGGGCAGCAAACTCTCCGCAGATAATATTTGGCTAGCTTTCAATAACTGCTTTTATTTTAGCACTTTAGCACCTCGGTTCCAGCTTTGTTCTTAGGTGGGCTGTGTCACACAGAGTTCCCTGTAAACCTCTAGCGTACATTGCTACACAGGAAGGATAAAATATCAGCAATAAGAAAATTACTCAAAACTTTACATCAGCTTCACCTCAGATGCAAACAATGCCATCTGCCAGCTATCCAAACATTTGGATGAGATCAGCACCAGGCTGAAGAGCAACTGTTGAAATTGAATCCAAGGAAGTCTGATGTAATCACAAGGGGTTACTGAAAGGAAAGAATTTATCGTTTCTTTTAACTTTCTTTCAGAAAGAGATTCATGGCACGGATATTCACTTAATGCTTGTGGCTACCTAATTATGAAAGAAAAACCATGACACTATTTTCTAACAAGTACTGCCTCAAAACCTGTATCTTGGCTTCTCAGGGTCAAACTTCGACACGCTCACCAACTTCATGACACCCATGGTGAAAAAAATAGCCTTTTAGAAAAGGTGTGGTAAGTTCATAGCAGAGGTCCATTTACTCAGAGCTCAGGCTGCTCCAAGCATACCGCAGAAGTACCTGCGCAGAAGTTCCCCTGGGAGCAGAGGGTGACTTCAGAGCTCAGCTTCCCATTGTGAAAGCCCTCCGTGGGAAAGGGCTGCGACAGAGAGGACCCAGCACGCCCCACTTGGGACAGCCGGGCTGGCTGCAGTGCTCAAGCTTGTGTACAGCCTGCACGTGCTGCAGCGCTGCTGGGCACTCGGGCTCTCACCCTGCCACAGGACCTAACCGGCTCTGCTGATTCCACAGATACCATGGTAACTTGTGTTTGAAGACCACTGTATAAACCTCTCAGCCATTCATTTCTTCCTAACTTGACCTCTGTGGATAGCCTGCAGGTGGCTTAATTCTTTCTATTATATTCATTCCTGGAATGCCTTTATACTCATCTACAGAATGGCCTACTCACCTCATTTAACTTCATTTGTGCCACGCCATGGAGGGGTGGGAGTGATGGCATCCGAGAAATTAAGATGAAATGACAGACCTGCAAGCGGGGGAGGCTGTGACACAAAGGTGCCCTTGGGTCCCAGTGCGAGGTGGAGATAAGACAAGGTTAGGATGATGGCGGTGGCAGTGGGACGCAGGGGCAGACTGGGCGAGTGTCTCGCTGAAAGTGCCAGACTCAGTAGGCCCGTGTGAAAACGCAACTAGGTAAAGTGTAATGTGAACATATGCTCAGCGAGTGAGCTCTGAAATTCTCTCCCTTGCATTCTCCCAGTACCTTCAGCAAGTATTTGCAGGCTGTCACTCGCATTTTACACATACTCTCCTCATTGCCAAGTACCTCCAATTCTCAACCCAGCAACAGATGAACGTTACAGTCAACGCCCGATACCGTGGAAAGCTAGACAGATCCACCAGTGACCGCGGAGACACCTGTTGAGCTTGAGAGCATCCCACAATAGGGGATATGGGCACAGGACTCTGAACGCATCACTTCCACCTTTCACACCAGCAACCCCATTTTGGTTTTACATTTTTAAGGATCTTAATTACAGGTCTGTCTTTGATCTTCTCAGGAACTTTAAAAGACCTGGGAGAAACTGCTGGGATGCTGAATTTACTTTAGTCCCCAAGACCTCATGAATAAATTCAGCAAGCTATGTTTTTTGACAATCCAGTTATTTGATAGCCTTGATTAAACCTTTTTAGAATGACTGGAGGCCCTGGGTGTTATTTATTCATATTCAAGCACAGAAACAGTCACTCATGCATAGAAATCCTCAGTGACTCACGAAATGACGTGCTTACTTATGCATAGCAATCCTCAGTAACCCCCAGACTGACACACTCCTGCCCAGACATACTTGGTAACATGCACAGTGACAGACTGGCCCAGAGCACTTATTTTAGAAATCCTCGCCGGCTCTCACAAGGGCCTCCTCTCCCTTGAAGCTGAAAACAAAACTCCCCAGCGACTCCAGCCCACGCTGCCAAACACGCTCATCCACCTCCTTCTCCGAGTTGAGCCTTTTCTCACCACTGTGGCATTTCCCTGCTGAGGGTTCCCCTAAGGTCGCTAATGCACTTTTGAAAGGAAATCTCATTTTCACTACCTTCACATTTTAATATCTTAATGCCAAAGAGCTGCTGTTCTGCTTTTCGGGTTTTATTTTGTTTTGTTTTCTATGGGAATTTTACATTAAACAAACATTACATGACAGTCAAGGGGATGAGATGGCTCAGGGGATTGGTAATGGGCTGTGAAGCCTCTCCTTTCTAGGCCAGTGCTCCGATTCATTCTAGGCTGTTTTAGCTGGATTTAACATCAGGAAAAAAAGCGTGCTCACTTAAAAGGTCTGAGATCTCCGAAACGAATTAGATTTAAAATGAACTGACCAGTGACAAAAATACCACTATGCAAATACACTCCACCAAGCAGCCACTTAAAAAAAACAAACAGAAGTAACATTTTACTTCAGCTGGGTAATGATATAAATGGAAATGCTCTGGAAACACACTGACTGCCGGGGGCATCTCATCCATCTTCCAACCCAAATCTGTTACACAACTAGCTTTTGTAGGATGCCTGGAAAGTCTTCAGGCTCAGAGTGGGTCAGACCAAGAGAAGCTGGCAGTGACCAAAAGTTATTGCTACCTAACTTCACTCATCATCATCATGCAAATAGCAAATTCATAGCCTCAAGGCCCTATTCCTTGTAGACAAATATTGAACTTCATATAAAATACATAGCCGCGTCCTAGCTGCAGATGGCATCAGACTGTCCAGTGACATGACAGCAGCAAGAAATATAATAAAACGAACAAACAGCTCCTCAAACACCTTGATGATACTTCCAGTCACCCATCAGACATACACTCAATACAGAGACTGCACATCTACAATGAGTTAGAGAGAACTCCATCTTGTCAAAAAGCACTATAGCCTAGCGAAAAATAGCAAAGAAACCAGATGCCAGTCCAGGATGTTGTTTTCAGAAACTGCTTGCTTTTCTCTCGTCCTTCTTTTGCAGTTTTAACTTAGGTACATCAGTGTTGCAGTTTCCACCAGTGTTTTACATACTAGATAAATACAACAAAATAATTGAAACAAATTCTTCAATTCCCCTTATATTCCATCAAAAATGCTTTTGCTCAGCTTTTTAACACCACCAGCACACTTGGAACACTTACTATAAAATGAAAATGTATTTCACAATACATGACCCGTTGATAAGCTCTAGCTCAGAGTACAACTACAGATTCATTACTCCACAATAAATATAAATAAGGAGTTTAGTGAACATTGTAAGCACATGACTATTTACAGTGACACTTCAATAACTCTAAATGTACAGGTACTTGAGAAGCAATAGAACTGTTATTACAACTTTGTACTATAAATAAAATGTAACAAATGAAATACAAATGAGAATGAATAGAAACTATTGTCAGAATACCAACTAACAGCAGTGGAACATAACCAAATGGGTTTTCTAAATCAATCAGAATATTGAGGACTGATGCCCATGCCTAGAATTGGTTCCAAGTCTTGTTATTGATAGTGCCATATGCATGTGATTTGACACTTGATTACCTGCATTTAAACATCTTATTTATAATACAGGTATTACATCATCTACAATATGAAGTTCAGTATGTGAGGAATTGCTGCATGATGCTATCATAAACAATGTAATTCTGTTCTTTATCCACAATGCTTTTCAAAAACACGGTGAGGGCAAATAAGATGGGAGCTTGTTAAGTTTGTGAAAGAGATAAGAGAGAGCTCCATGCAATATCAGGGAAGTGAACTGGTCATGCCAAAATTCTCTTTTAGTCCTTTGAACCGACAGCTAAACCACCCATGTTGTGTGCCATAAAGCAAACAATCTGTCCTTCAGCTTTCATTAGCTGAATAAATTCAGTATTTAATCCAGCTGGTGCTCAGTACCACTGATACTAGTCTCATCTAAATGGAGCTATAATTAGACAGGAAAACCATTCAGTTCATATTTGCATAAGATTTCTACAATCAAATTTTACTGAACAAGGAAAAGCCATAATTAAAGGAGAAAAATTGCTATCTAGGTAAGAAGTGACACAAAAGAGGAAAATATCACACAGCCCAATAACTGAGGAAGAACGAGGAAGAGCCGAAATGCTGAATTTCTTAGCACAGATATTTCAGAAAAAGGATAGCAAACAAATACTCTGCCTCATCTAGGCCACAATCAAACTGCCTTTGAAGTCAACAGGATCCTCCTATTTAGGATCTTTGCAGGGAGAGTTGTTAAGCCTGGGATAAGGTTGCCTGGAGCAGTTGTGCAATCTATCCTTGGCAACATTTAAGATTCAGCTAGACGAGGCCCTGGCCAACCTTATTTGATGTGGAAATTTTCAGCAGGGGACTTTGCTAGGTGACCTCCAGAGGTCCCTTCCAATCTAATTTATTGTGTTATTTTAATAATATCCATTCTAAATTAGAAGAGAGTTTCTTATCATCAATGTATGAGGCTCCAGCACAGCTCTTCCATTGCTTAACCACTCTCACTCCGAACACTCTTTTTCCATATACCAGTCATAATTCCCCTTGCTGCAGCTTGTGACCGTTGCCTCTCATGCTTTCACTGTGCACCCTTGAGAAAAGTCTGGCTCTGTCTTTATAAATTCCCTTTAGGTCCTTGAAGACAGCAATTAGATCTTTTCAGCCTTCCTTTCTCCAGATTAAACAACCTCAGCTCCCTTCATACATCACACAACTACAGCCCCCAGACCTTGACACTCTCCCACTGTTGTTATCTCCCTCACCCCATGTGGTCCCAGGCTGCAAACTTTCATACTCATTTGCTCTTGTGCCAGAATGGGCTTTTTGCTCACCCCCCCTTACTTGCCACACTGATGGAAACCACCCCTACCCCATTTTGACTTTTATTTTGCTAGATATAGCACATCTTTTTAGCTTCCTCCTATGTGACGGGCTTCTTAGTTTCCTGATGACCTTGATAAAATTTCCTTCCACCTGACTTTCTGAATGCTTCACTTTGAATAAGGATAAATGGGTATTAACTGGTCCACGCTCATAGGTGGACTTGCGGGAAGTCCACAGGAACTTCAGCCCTTCTTTCTCCTTCCTCTCAGCTTTAGCATCCCCCAGTGTAACACATCTCTGAACTCATGTGGTATGGCTGCAGCTGTGCAGCCCCTACTTTAGATCAGGGCTGAACTCAGGTAACTGTACCAAGTATTCTAGATAATGTGTTGTGAGATCTTTTTGATACCACTCTTCCCTAGCCCTGGTGGAAACACCTCTTTCGGTATATCCTAGAACCTTACTTTCTTTGGCATTGACAGGTAGGCACCCTGGGCAGGTGTCATAGCACCTAGATTCAGCTGACCAAAAAAAGTCATCATCCTGTCCTCAGTGAGATGGCTGACCCCCTTCAGGTGCCCATCTCTCTAGAGGGAGCGGCCAGACAACAAGCTCAGAACCACGAGCTCATCATCACACAGCTGAAGTTAGGTGAATTAGTCTCGTATCCTGTCATCAATTAAAGCATTCACATTTTTCATTCTCCTCTGTCACTTCCATCTGACAAGCCTCTAGCACTGCAAGAGAAATTCTTGTCATTAGTCATCCACTCTCTGACCTTGGTTTTTTTTTTTTTTTTACTTTTTCCATTTCTTTCACAGGTTCTCCTATTTATTTCTATCAGGCACCTCCCTCTTCTTCACACACAAAGCCTCACAGTGTCACATATGCAGCAAAGTTACCACCATATGCGAGCCTTTTGATGGGGTCAGAAGGAAGAGAAACAAGATAATTTACAACATTACAATCTCATAATGGAAAAGCAATACTACTAACTTGCTACCAGCCAACAATTTCTTTTTCCATCACGAATAACCATTGCTTACCCCTTTTGCTAGAAAATGAGTAACTGATTAGTCTTGCACTATCCCCTCACCTCAGCAATCTTAATTAACATATGATAATTAACGTTAATTGCATTACCGAAATTCCAGCATTAGTTTTACTGCATCTCTTTCACCTTAGAAAACAAAACAAAAAAGCCCCAACAAACTACCACATATAATGCTGGTCCGTTCTTTGTTGGAGTCATGGAAGAAATGTGAAAACATACAAGTTGAGTATCATAGGAACGATTAATAGATTTTAATAAAGAAGTTGACAGTTGAGTGCGCTCCCTGAATCAGGACTCTAATCACTTAACAGCAAATTCTCTCTTTTTCTTTTCTCTTTTTTTTACCTTTTCCCTTTTGATACATTTCACAAACGTTGACCAGACAAAATACTAATTTAGAAATTCCTTGGGCAATAATTTTCCAGGGCTAACACTAGTGATTGTAAGCATCCTTTATAATAGCAGGGGGAAAAGAAAACATGCACACAAAAAAATATTTCCAACTCTTAATTCAAGGTGGCCTATTTTAAAATATTGTATTTGAACATGCCAATTCAGTAGATGTCAGTAAAGATTTTTGCCCCAAGTTCTTTTCTTTGTTTCTCTTTTCTTTATGTAGTTAAATCAGCAAGGATAAATGTCTACAGACAAAATTATCTTACATCAAACAAATATTGACATGACTTTTAAGGTCAGTTGCTGCAAGGCCAGGATTTAAAAACAAATTAAATTTGATGTATGCCGTTTCAAAGGTCAGTTAGAAAGGTATATGCTGCACCCATTTTACAATGCAGCCCCCAGGGAGGGAAACATATTGAATGCTGCGAGGAGACATTGCAATAATGAAGATAATTATGGTAATAGCTAGGTATGCAATAGGGGCTTAATTAGATCAGAACAAGCACGTTATTTAGAGAAAAAAAAATTGCAGTGTATTAAATTAAAAGTAAATTACAACAACTCAAGTCAGTATTTATTTCAAGTTGATAGTTAACGCGCTTCATTGTATCTTTAAAGGGACTGAGATATTACAGCAAAAGGCAGTAAAAATGTTTCATTGTCATCCAGCACAGTCCAGTGTCACTGTATATGAAGGTCCTATCTCTCCCAGACTATTGTCATTCTGATAGGCTGCGCACACACTTAATTTCCTGATTTTCCTTTCTGATCTCAATAATTTTCAATAGTAGAAGTGAGGTGGCATGAATCCTTTGTTATTACTTGAGTAGTAGGAATAAATAAGTGTCCACCCCCGAAATGTGCCCTCGCTGGAAAGGAAGACTTTCTATGAGATGAGGAGATGAAGGACTGAGTAGGGCAACTCCGAAGATAGTTAGCGTCCACATGAGCTGCTACACTGTGCTGCAATGGTACTACTCAGCTTTGTCACTGGAAAAAGCAACCCTCACCTTCCCTCAGACAACTGTTCCAAAGATTTCTTTTTGCTGAATTATTCCTGTTTAAAATGTTTGTGAATTTACTGCCTTAAGAATGTTTATCTGACTAGCAGTCAGTATGTAATCCATAGTGCTACTGCTCTGCCCTGCCACATGACTCCAAAACGTGAACAAAAAAGGGGGCGAGGTAGAAAGGGATTGCCCAAAATTTCATTGTTCTGCACCCTGGACAGCAATTTATTTTGGAGGGATTCTGATTTATTACCACTCCGTGGCCCTTTGCATAGGTGAAACTAACTTTATGAGATGCATGGCGGTGTAGCAGACTAAAACTGGAATGAAAAACAACGCATGCTGCGGGGTATGCCTTTAACGTGTAAATACCAACAGAGAGGGCTGTCATCGCATCCTTTAGTTTACAAGAGTGACTTTCACTGCCAGTTCTTTTTAGTCTACAGCTTTTACTCTGCAGGTAGCACAGACTAGGGTTAAGACAGTCACCAATATATCTGCTGTCATGCAAGCTCCTGACTAGACAAATATCTTTGTCAGGCAATGTAGGGAGGCCCTCACGGAGTCTTGTCCTGTTTTCTCAGCTAGACAGACAGTGGCCATTAAACAAAAACATGACCGTTCCGATTCTCTGTAAGGTAATATGGAATGATGGTAGTTCAGAGACACACACACACTGTCCTTCCATGGCTTCTTTTACAAAGGTCACTGAAAACACCTTTAAAAATGAGGATAACTCTCACTACTTTCTGCATGTACCTTTGACAAACAACAATAGTCCACAATTGCTCCCCAAAGAGTAGCCCAGTATTGCTAATGTAAATTCTATAAGCTCTAAATTGGCTATTCTCATCGAATTTTTTTTTTATTTACTTATATTACAGCCCTAGGCCACTTTATCGGTTCTGAAAATGAGATCTTTTACTGCTCATGAGTGAAGTGACTAACTCGTGCCATCTAGAGGGTGGTTTCTGGAACGTAATCGAGGCAGATAACAGTTTCACAAGATAAAATAACTGCTTAAAAGCCATTTAAGTGAGACTAAGATAAAAATCTTAGTGTCTGCCTCTCTCCTTGGGATTTTTCTAGATTTTTCCCTCTTTTTCACTTGTGTTTGTTTATGTAAAAATGCCCGTTCAAATGAAATTGCCACGTACGTATGTGAGTTCTTTCTTCAACAGCTCCATTCATTCATGAAAGTAGATTAGCTGACTAGGATAATTATTCTAAAATAGATTAAAACATTCTGTTTTCATTTTTTTGCAATGCTATATCATTCATTCTCACTGTGTTTTGCATTCATGGCTGCCTAAAACAGACTAGAATGGTCACAATGAGAATAAAAGAATATTAATGATTAATTGCATTCATTAAGAAAAGTGGGAATGACATAAAAAAGCTCTAAGGTCTCAAAAAAGATCATATTTTCTACTTAAGTTGTTAGTTAAATAGCATGTAGCCACGGTTACTGACAATAGTTAAAAATGACTTCTCCACATGCTTTCTTACAATGGAGAAATGACCAGTGCTTAACTCATGAACTCATCATGAATTTTTGTCTTAAACAATAATGCTGTTTTCTGTGCGTCCCACTAATCTGGTGTGGAGATTACATCTTGAAGGAAAAGCATAACAAGCACACAATTTGTTGTGGGAGACACAACCCTGGCCTCCCAAAAGTTACAAGAGTTTTCCTGGAAAAGCAATGGTGGCCAGTGAATACCTGCCTCTCCCATTAAGCCAAAATCACATTCCTTAACTAGCAGCCAACTTGAGTAAGAAGTGCATGACCAAGTACAATGAGAAGGAATACAACCGCCTCACCTGAGTGAATGGATGATCAAAGCACACAAGAAATAACACAGAGCCCTAGAACTTATTTATATGAAATATATATCAAACCCTTCCTAGGCCAAAGACTATGAAATACACAGGAATGTAACTGCTTTGTGATCCTTGCACTCATCTTCATTTAAATATCTATACAATACATCATCTAATGATTTTCACAAATGGTGTTCTAGGTAATATGCACAAGAGCAATAAATATGCTTGTAGAAAGAACTTCTGATATTAAAATGAATCAAAGACATGCTTATGTTTCTACTTATGTTGTATGCCATTTATGAGGAGGAGTTAAGCAAGGACTCATTGCACATACAAAGAAAAGGGACCGGCAAGTCCATACAGCTGTCTTCACTGCATACTTCATGGTCCTTCACACCTTATGTAGTATCTTTTATGAGTGCCAACAAACTACACTCCAGATCTCACAGCTCTTGCAGACCTCAAGCAAGCACCACTAGGTCACTGACCTCTAGGTGGCTGAGTTGGGAAACGAGCAGAAATTGGTGAGAAACAGACGGAACTCTTCTTCCGAAAGGCAAGTCGATCTGTGACAAAGTATGACTCGCATAAACTCAGGTGAGATAGAGCTGTGTACAGGGTTTTTTTTATGGTACAGATAATATTTCCCCTTTTAAGCTACATTGTATTCCTACCATTAAGATTAAACACTGTTTTGAGAACAGATGGAGCCACTGATGAAAGATTTCGGAGATAACTTTTCAGGTGATAACCTATATCAACTACAATCACAACTATTTGTTGCAATTATTATGCTCTAACATTTGGTCTCTGTCAGGTGAAAGTTGTGGGGCAATCGCTATGACAGCAAAAAAAATTTGAGGATGGAGCAACCACTGAACAGTAACATCCATGCAAAATATAAAAACTTTTTCAATTATTTCCCAAATACAGTGAAACTGACAGCGTATTTTAAGTGAGGAGAAAGAGTACGTTAATTAGGCCCCCCAAAATAACACCAAAAGGGATTTTTTTTTTTTTT
>VYZM01004027.1:108998-138769 GCA_013398915.1 Dromas ardeola
GCCCCCCCAGCGGCTTCCCCGTCTGGGCAACCGGCAGCGGTCGCTGGCTTCCCCAGAGATAAGTGCCGAGAAACGCGGAGCGCGGTGGGACAGGTTGGAAACGTGTTGCGACGCGGTTTGGGGGAGGGAGGGGCGCGCGCGCGAGGTAAAAATACTAGAATATAAGGTAAAATACCGAAAGCTGAAAATCCGCCGTACGCCTGTTTTTCCAAAAGCTGACCTGCTGTGGGCCTTTCACGGACCAGCCGTGAACCCGGGCGTGAGGGAGCGTCGGCCTCACGCTCGGCAGCCGTTACCGGCCGGGCCTCAGCCGTTACCGGGCGGGATCAGCCGTTACCGGCCGGGCCTCAGCCGTTACCGGCGAGGACGAGGTGCGTTTCCAGAGGGATTCAGTCAGGGACGTGCCTGAGGAAACCTCTGGGCATCTGCGCCCTCATCAGCGCAGCAGTCGCGAAGTATTTCACCACCTTTTTACTAGAAGAGGGACTAAGTCGTTGAAATCACGTTGCCTTGAAAATTATTTCATCATTAGGAGGAATCACGGGCTGGAGCGACATAAGTATGAAATACTTCTAATACAGCTTTTTCTTTAATATTGTGATCTTGTCTAACGCTTGCAAAGTGGTAAAAGAGATCATGTTGAATTCGGAATGGAATCAGATGTGACCCAGCAAATTTACCCTAATTCCTCGTGATGAATACACATAAGCTAGAAGCTATTTGGTGGTCAAGTACAAGAAGTCTTGAAAATATGGAAAGCCTCTTTTGGGTGTTAGTATTTGCTTGGCATGACAAGAATAACCCGACAGTTTCCCTGCCCCCCAAATGAATGGCTTGTTACAGCTGTTCATTATACTTGTGACAGCAGGGTGCTTAGCATATCGCATAAGACAAGATAATATGACGCAAGGGAATGTCGTGCTCAGCACAGAAGATCCAGAAATCTGCTGGTGCAATCTGCTTTCCTGTTTGCTGCAAAACTTAGTGTGTGTCTTTGGGAACTCATCAAGGACAATCTTCAAGAGGGGGGGGGAAAAAAGGCAGAGGCATGGTACAACGTCAACAGAGTTTAGATGCCAGGCATTGTTTATGTATTTTTACATGAGCTGCTCCCACTTTTGGAGTTCAGATGCTCTGTAGGGCAGCAGAGTCATACCTTCTGGGGCTGAGGAGGGAACCGGGCATGGACCTACTGTGTCCTGGGGAATTTCTCTTATAGCAGCGTCATAGATGAAAAGGAGGGTGCTAGCATGGCCATAAGTCTCTGCCTTCAGCAAAAAGACTGTTTAATCAAAAGGTTCACACTGTCTTTCCGGCAGGTAGATCTTAAGTGAGTAGCTCACTGTAGGCATTTCTTTGGTAACTGGACCTGTTGTTTTAGGTTCTCCAGAGGCACTTTTCTCACCCATGCTCCTGCAGGGGAGCTAAACTGAAAACAGATTCCTCTGGGTCTTTCCTGTCTGAACATTTGATAACGGTGTTGTAGTACACCTAAATACATTTTTGGGTCATCCATCAGCCTCAGATTACAGAAGCATTGCTAAAAGTGGAGGTAGAACATACTGCAGAGGCATTTTAAATACTGATTAGTGCCTTTGAATGTGTGATACTTTGATTTGAAGGAATTGCAGGTAAACAAAGTTTTTACTATCATAATTTCTGGCAACATAACACTGTTAAGCTCTAGTCAGAAAATAAAAAATGGTAAATTCCCAAAAAATTCAGAACTCGGGGCAAAGACAACAAACTATCTTTAATGGAAGCTCAGAAGGAGAGAGTGGTAGAATATTGATGTATAGGACGTTATTTATTGGATGGTGTTTGAAAGCCTGGATTGACTTGATAGCTTTGTTAAAAGGACCTGACATTGCAGTTTAGTTATTTACTTTAGTGCAACTTTCTAAAAACTACCATCTTAAAGATTTCTCATAGTCTGTGTCCTCAGTAGTCACTGAGACAGTGTTTTTCATGAAAACAGTTTGTCATTTTGGTGCTTTCAATTATGAGGTAATGTGAAGTCGTCAAGGTATAATACTAACCATTAGATTTTGTTGTTAAATTGGCATTTGAGCAGTTTGAAAATTAGTCTCATATTGGACTCCCAGTGTCAGAAATGTCACGCTCTAGAATAATGACAGTTGCCAGCAGGCAGCTCAGCAATACAATTTTGACTACAAAATATGACACTAATACAATTTAAACATGGTGCAAAATGCTACAGGGTGAACAAACTGATTTATGTGTGCTATCAAAAACAAATTTTAGTATTTGGTCAGGACAATATATTTCTTTGTTTGGGAAAGTTAGGATTGTTGGGTTTATTTTATAAGACCTTTTGAACGGAAATACTAATTTTTCTTTCAAGCTTAAGCTGCTACAATTCACTGCCTGTTGATGCTTCAGCTCTCCTTACAGATGTCAGCATGCGTGTCTGCATGTCTGCTTGGAGTTAGGGATGAGGCTGGGGAGGGCAGGTACCTCCTATTTCCTCTGGCCACTGGCCCCGGTAGCCACACATAGACCTGTTGGAATCAGCAGAACCTTGCCTGGGCAGAGCTGTCCCATCATGTGGGCCGGTTTCTGCCAAGCCCCAAGTCTGTAGTGATTTTCTTCGAATTCCGTAAGAGGCAATGGGGATTTTAAGATGACACTTGAGTCTCAGTTGTCAATTGTTTGAAAGTATATTTCTGCAGTTTGGGAAGTCAGAGGCAGAGCAAGGACCACCTTTAGGTGTACTTTTAGCTAAAAGAACTGCGGGTTAGTTGTACAGTGCAATATATCTCAGGGACACTTGCTAGAGAGGCCAGATTTTCAAAATGGAAGCACTGTGGTGAGGTACCAAAATAAGAGCTAAACACTTCCAAAAATTCAGCCATCTTGCCATCTGCAAGGAAGTATGGTTTGGTAGCTACAGCTCGAAGAAGCTTGTCCGTCTGGTCCATAGACTAGGGAGTGTTTTTTTTTTTTTTTTTGAACTATGTTCAGTAAAGCAATTTTTTTATAGCAGAGAGATCCTTGCCTCTTCCTTAGTGTCTTTCTTATTCCCATGCTTGCTAAGCAAATACCCCTGCCGCCCCTTTCTCTGTCTTCCCCCATCAGATTGTGCCAATCTGAGTTTTGGGGGTGCTTGTTGGGTTGGGTTTTTTGGTTTTAACCTGTATCTGGTTTAGAAATAGGGGGATGATAAAGATGGAGCATGAGGAAGGGTTTCTATCTTGAGTGCCTGCGTTGACAAGAGAAATTCTAACATCAGGCCACACCTTTAATCTCTCAGTTGTTCATGAAGTCAGGATAATACTTGCCTAATTTATTATAAACACAGAGTAAACTAAGCATATGCGAGTACTGCACAGTTCATTGTAGAGATGACAAGAAAACAGTGGTCTGATTGATTCCCTGATGGTCTTGCCACCGTATTGCATTGGTTCCCTCCTTGAATGTGAAAATAGACCCATGCGTTGAACCAGATGGAATTAAATTAGTGTAAACCCTCTTGGAAAACAGTGCCATCATCAAAGCAATGCATGCTTATCTCTTCATTATTGCTAATGTGCTAGAATGATAAATAAGCACTACAAACATCCTTTTTTCCTAGCTCTAAAATCTATATAATGACATTTTGTTTTCTAAGCCTTCATGAAGTGTGAAATTTGCATTTTTGCAGTACACCACGATTTGCTTACCTGAAAAATGCTTTTTGTGTGTGATTGAAATGTGTGATTAAAGTAGTTAGTGAGCACGAGGAGAGAAGTGAAAGAGAAAATGAGACAAATACTGTCCTGATTAAATAGACAAGCAAACCAAAATCAGAGAGGCCCACCACAAACAAACTTAATAAACATAGTGGCTTTGGGTTTGTTTGTTTTTTAAGGCAAAACACTTCAAAGATAGTTAAGCATAAAGTTTAAGACAGCAAAGTCCTTTCCAGATCGCAAGGTTCTTCACGGTTCATCACGTGACTCTTCCTAAGGGACTGGCTCCTTATTCTACGTTTGAAAAGAAACTTTCAGAAAAGGAAATGAATGGAGGTGAAGCACAATTACCATGGCAACTCCAAGATCCAGTTTTAGTGCTGCATGTGTCATGTGTGTCCATGTATTTACAAACAAAGATGTGCGTGCATTCATTACATACCAATTTTTTTCCCCCACATATAGTGAAAAATGCCTAAAAAGAAGACTGGTGCTCGTAAGAAAGCTGAGAACCGTCGTGAACGTGAAAAGCAGATAAGGGCTTCAAGAGGCAACATAGATTTAGCTAAACATCCTTGTAATGCTTCAATGGTAAAATAACCTAAAGTATTTTTTCTTACAATACTTGATTTTAAATTATGTGAAACCAGTGATAATACATTGACTGTATTTAATGCTACTAAAATGTCATTCTTCCCACCGTCCTTCCTTTATATTTAAGGTTATGCTTGAATAATACTTGAATAAAGAGTTTGGTTCCTAATCAGAACTTAATTCAGAGTCTCTGCAGGGTCTGTAAATTTTATATATTTTACCTAGAATAAAAATAATTACCAGTATTTTATTTCTTTTCTTTAGGAATGTGATAAGTGCCAAAGGTAAGTATTTTTCCCCTTCTAAAACCAGTAGTTTAATATTAGTTGGTTTCAAATATTTTACAGGTCTTTTTTTAATGCCTGCTTGCCTTTTTTTTTTTCCCTCCATATGCCTAGACGACAGAAGAATAGAGCTTTTTGCTACTTCTGTAACTCTGTTCAAAAATTACCTATTTGTGCACAATGCGGTAAGTAGAAATAATGAAGGAAAACATGCTATCCTCAGTCCCATTTGGGGGGTTAAACTCTCAGCAGTTAGAGTACCTTTGTCTTAAAGTACCTCTGTGGTTTTTGGAGTAGGCTCTTTTGAAACTGTTGTGAATATCCTCCTTGAGAGGAGATCTTGCTTGATCATGCGCTAGTGCATATGCCGCTGACCCCCAGAGGTTTGCACGTCTGGGTCATGGGCTTGTCCTCAGTATTTGCCCTTCAGAAAAATTTGTCTTGCTGCCTTTTAGGATTGAGAACATCTGTCGAGTGTTGTTTCACAACAGCAGCAAACTTAAAAAGGCTCTGACTGCCAGCAAGGTGACAATAAATACTACTTTTTTGGGATGATACAATTTCTGATCAGTTTTACATCAATTATAGCAACAGTACGTTATTCGCCTTGCATGGTTTTATAGTGTAATATGCTATTCATGTTACTTGTACATGCTAGAGGGATGATGCTTTGAAGGCAGAAGAGAAGGACTCCTAGTGACAGAACTTGGCTCTGAATCAGGCTAAAATGGCCTTTTTTTTTTTTTAACAGCTGCTTGCATGCAGGGGATGTAATAATCATTTCATATTTTGAGGTGAATTTTGTTGTTTTACTGTTTCAACACAGCCTTGCAGATTTTCAATTTGTCATTAAGCATTTTGGCTGTTTCGTAGTTTGACTTTCAGAGCTGCTGACATCTGCAGCTTCCAGTGCCTTTATTGGGACCTGCAGATACTGAGCATTTCTGGAAGCCAGGTTGTTAGTGTGCAATGGCAGTGTGTCATCCTTCATAAGTCTTCCTTTGTCATCAGGCAGTGAAGTACTAAAAACATGCTGTCTATCTTACACTATAGTACACACCTGAAGTTAACTCCTGTGTGTCGAATTTATCTTAATCTGCAGTATGTTTCTGGAGGAAAAGCATTCCTAATAACAGCCAGAAAATTATGTTGAGTCCCAGGATTTTCCAAAACAAAGACCATTAGAGCTGTTTGGTGCTTAATCAAGCATTGGGGATAGCCCCTTTGTTGGGGGCTATTGGGGGCTATTATTGGATAGCCCATTGTTGGGATAGCCCCAACAGCATCTTTCTTGGAAGAGTTCCTAGGTAAGGTAGCTGTGCTGCAGTGCTCCAGACCCCATAATACTCCCACCACCTCACATTGCCCAGCTTGGTCCACCACTGGTCCCTTTTCCCTTTTGTTGTTTTCTCTAAGCCAGCGATAACAGAGACACCAAAGGGGTCTGTGGCATGGCAGCTTAAATCAGTGATAAAACTCCATTGCAGTAACCTGGGCTAGCTACAAGATGATTATTTTTTTTTCTTGTATAACTGCATACAGAGTGTGGATCTTTCTGGTAAAGGTATTTATGTCAGAGGCAAGGAGTAGGGGAAAGTTGTCACCCTACTGCTTGCTTGTGTCAGAATGACTTTTAAGTGCAGACTGTGGCTTTTTCTCCCACCTGTCACCTGCATTTAAAGGGAATTATTTTGTCTACAAAATAATCTCTTATATGGTTTTAAAAAAGAAAAAAAAACAACACCAACCAAAAAAACAAGCATCCAAGTACCTGTAAGTAATTAAATCATCAGTTGCATGTGTTTTGTTTTTTTCCAGAGGGCTTCAGCCTTGTAGACAGCACATGCTGCTTTCGTGGTGGCACAGAACTAGCAGCAATTGTAGATGCAACTTTTAAGATGTCATTGCTTGACTTTCACCTTAATTTTGTTCTTTGGTTTGTTTTGACATTTGAAATTCTTGCCAATGCCTCAAAACATAGCAAGACAACACATTGCCTCGTTATCTTAGCAGTGGAGCAAGAGATTTTGGCTGAAAACAGACAATAATTAATTTGATCTAAGGGAGATGCAGACATTTGTTTGCATTATTTTTACATAGATTTACAATTAAGTACAGGCATTTGGTTAAAGTACTGCTGTTACATCAATGTTCATTCTAAATTGTTTTGCTTTTTATATAATTTTCTTCTGGTTGCATGCCTTTTTTTTTTAAAAACAGGAAAAACCAAGTGCATGATGAAGTCTTCAGACTGTGTTATAAAACATGCCGGTGTGTACAGTACTGGACTAGCAATGGTGGTATGTAGACAAAATTACAGCCTTTTTTGCACTATGAGGTTACTCTATGCAAATCTTTCTGAAAAAAAATAAGCCAGAATTGAATGGTAGCATGTACCATGCCAAGATTTTTTTTCCTCATCTTACCATCACAAACTGATTTTTCCCTTATACTAAAAATCCAAATTTTGCATTTTTAGATTCAGCTCCTGCAAACTCTGAAACACATCCTGGATGCTAACAGATCTGTGTTGGTGGCATGGCTAAGCACATGCACTAACAGCGCTGGAGCTTACATGCCCCATAGCCAATTCCCGGTCTTCATTAAAATCTAGGATCATTCTGTAGAAACCAGTGGACTTTTACTGTCTTCTCAGTATTGCAGAGAGCATCGGCATCACAGAGAGGAATCTGTTCCATGGCATTAGGGGGGAATTTCATTTAAAAAAAAGAAAATCATTTGGGCCCTTAACAGAGATGGTCATAGCTTCTGGCCTTTGAATTGTTGTTCTTAGAAGGACAAGTTAATTACTCTGTCCTGGAAAGCAAGGTAGGACATGTCATAGCCTCCGGATTAAGTGCTGTATGGACTAAACCTCTGTCCCGTTTCTGCCTCCAGTTGGCAGTCAGCTTTTCTCAGGAACACAGCCCGCCTTTCCAGTCTGAAGTTCCTAACCTCGTTCCATGTGTTCACTGATGCAATATTTTCGTCAACAATTAATTTGGAATCATCATTGTTTTCTTAGTTGTTACATATGCACTGAGGAGGCTTCTTAAATGCTACAACTGAGGGATAGTTGTAGTTTAATAAAAATAAAAATTAAAGAGTCCAACTTATTTCTAATGAGTTATTTCATCTTTTCTCTCTGCAGAGCTTGTGTTCTAATATAACATGGTTTAAAATCCAAATGAATTATTTCAGCTGTAAGAATCTAGCGGCATTTTTCAGGTCTTTTTTTGAAATTGCATGTTTGCCAAAATATTGTTATCATTTATGGATCTCAGGTTTCAGCTGGAGGACACAATTTTCATACATAAGATTTGAGATAGGAACTGTAAAAAACAGAAAAGGAGTAAGACAAGTTATTTTGAATTGTATATTTAATCCTGCAGAAATGAGTATCAAACAAAGATGATGAACCGTGGAGCAGCTTGATAGGAATAGACACACAGTTCATACTCTTGCTCGACTGGAATGAACCTACTGAGAGAATGGATACTTGCATATGTTATAGAATAATGTATACGTTATAGAATAAGAGTCTCTCTAGGTATTGCAGAAGTCCCAAGGTGGTATCTTTCTATAATTGCAGGGCGCAATCTGTGATTTCTGTGAAGCTTGGGTGTGTCACGGGAGGAAGTGTCTCAGCACGCATGCGTGTATCTGCCCTCTCGCAGATGCAGAATGTATTGAGTGCGAAAGAAGTGTCTGGGACCACGGTAGGTTGCTCACGCTTAAAATAAGAAAATCTAAATGATACTTTTCTCCTCACATTGCTTAGGTTATTGTACCTATATTCTTAACATAGTATTTTAAATCTTCACTGATTAGTCCTTGCAGTAAGTTTGTTCAAAGCAAGGCATTCTCCCCATTTTCAGAATAGACCTTATGCAGAGGGGAATGAAAACAACCTGCTCAAGAACATACCGTGCTCAACTCGGGGATGGTTATGTAAAGTATTAACTGTCCTATCAGCTGAGTGCTTAACATAATTAAGCACTGCATCAGATTGTCAACACACAATTTTCTGCTGTTCCCACTGTTTTCGTCTGCACTAGTACAGGTATTTGGATTCTCAGTTGCTTAGCGAACAGTACTGATCTTCGTTTGTGGAATCCTTTAAAGTGTTTCAAGTGTGCATCAGAGGTGAGGGGGTGGGAGGGAGGGAGACTGCATGAGAGAGAATGTGATTTAAGAAAAATACTTAGTGCCATATTCAAATTAAAATGAAGGAAAGGACTAGAAGTAATCCTTGCTTTATATTTATGCTGTCTTGCATTGTAGGATATGTGGTATTTTTCAGTGTAATAATGGATGGCAATGTCTAATTTAGGACTCTGTTGAAGCATTTGTGACAGAGGGGAGAACTGGTCTTCAGTTAAAACAACTGCCTAAATTGTTTGCAGAGCAGAACTTGATGCCTATGCCTGTTCACGGTTATTTTGCCTTGATAAACCTTTCAGGAGGCAGAATATTCGCCTGCTCTTTTTGCCACAATTTCCTCTGTGAAGATGATCAGTTTGAACATCAAGCCAGCTGCCAAGTTTTGGAAGCAGAGACATTTAAATGTAAGTTTGTTATTCATAGTCCAGTTCACCACAGCTAAACAGACTCTCCAGTTGCTTCCTCTGTGCTCCAGAATACTTTCCGTCACCTTTTACAAATAGCTTTTGCCACCACTGGAGGAAGGGGCCTCTGTTTATGTGCTTGTTCTTGAAATCCAGTTATCTAGACTGAAGCTTTTCTCTCTGACCTTCCTCCATGCCAGATTGTACATGGCAGTCATCTTCCTGCCTGGCTCTTATAGGCCTCCCCTGGGAAGTTGCCTTTGCAAGAACCAGCCGTCGCTAAAGTTGCAGTGTTGGCAGTGGCCAGGACTGCAGCAAAACTCCTGGAACTGCTGATGCTGCTTTTTTACTCCACAAAGCTCTGCAGGCGAGAAGGAGCGCTCTTCCATTCTTCTGACCATATGATGAGCTGTTTCTAGATAACCTGTTCCTCACGGAAAACAGCTGCCCTAAATAACCTGTGTTGGTCTGGCTAAAGTTTCCCAGGTAGCTGTGGATGGCCTGTGTGTTGGTGAAGGGTTAGCATCTGTTGTTTTTGCAAAAGAAGCAGGTCCTGAGGAAGGGCATGACTCAGGAAGCAGTGAGTCATTCAGTGAGAGAGGGTGAGCACAGAAGGAAGTCACAAAAGTAGCATTCATCCAGAGCGCGGACTCAATGTTAGTTTCTTCACTGACCAGTGGACTGTAGATGTGTGTCAACTTTGTATTGAATGTTGATACATGTCCGCTTTTACTGAGTGAAGAACAGGTAGCTGAAGACTATGTCCTTTTGAACTTCAATTAATTGTGTGGACAAAACTGAAACCTGTACTTCTAAGGGGACATGATGGCCATGCCTGACTTTGCTAGTCCACTACTCATCTCTGGCTGAAACAGAGAAACTTCAAGGGTATTTAAAAAAAAATAAACCCCAAAACACAAACAAACCAAGACTATGCATGTTTGAAATAACTAATCTTTTGTAGTATTTCTTTTCTACCCACCGTTAACTACTGTTTGGTTTATCCCATGAGACAAGCGTTTATCCTTTCCAAGACTTGTATGCATGTATTTTGACTATTATAACATTTTCAATCCTTATTATAGAAACTCAAGTGTTCTTTATCGTGTATACGACTGTTTTCTTCAGAACGGACTAATCTCTTGTCCTCATTGATTTCTCTCAATTCAGAATATTTTTTGATTTCAATGTTATAGTCTGTCTCTCTGTCTCTTTAGACATCACTTACCTCCTTTTCATCTCCCATTGTTTGTTTTTTTTTTTTCCCAGCCAGCTATTTTCTAAGCCTTGATTAGCTTCCCTTGATGTATTCTGCCAGAATATCTTCCTGCATAGCAATATTGAAGCAGCAACAGCTGTTCCACAAGAATGTTTTTTCAGTGATTGTTGGAAGCTTTGAATTCACAGATGTGATGTCACACCCTGAACAGGGAAATTGCTTTTCTGAGGGTTTTCAGTGTGTTCAATGTTTCATGGCACAGTGCAGTCTTGGTAGAGAGGCAGGATTTTTGTCAGTGTGTGGTAACAAGATTATGAAACCTCAACTTTTACAGAATACATGATCTTTAAATGCAGTCATGCAATTGTAGTCTAAATCCCATTCGAGCTGTGAAAAAGGTTCTGTTACTTTCCATGGCTATCTGAGAGAAATTTTTTAAAGTGCAGATACTCCAGAAGTGTTTGAATATATATGCATTAACATTTCCAATTCTATCTTTAAATACATGACAGAGCACTAAATCCCGTGGCTGTCCTGCTCACATGGAAGACTCATGATATTTATTACTTCAAATTAAAAAAACTTTGTTGTCACAGAGGTCAGGCAAGGTGGAAGGGAATGACTACTTGCACAGAGACTGATAAAATACGTATTACTGCGTCTTGAGGAGTAACTATTCACCCAGCTTTGCACTGCTGACAGTTCCTGTATGGTTGCCTTTACTGTACTCCCTCTAGTGGAGTAAAGAAACCAGTTTGAAGCTTCAAGAGAAGTTAGATTTTGAGCACCGATTCTGCTCTTTACAGCTTATGTGCCAGCTACAGTTTTTTAACACAGTTAAGTAGGTTTTCATATGAAGTCGTGTGCAATAAAGTACATTTCCAGAGGACATGACAGAAAATACAGAACAAACCAACTATTCTAGGTTTGGAAGTTTGCAAGCTTTAAGTTCTCACATCCCATTTAAATGAGATACAGGTATTAAAGGCTGCCATGGCATTGTTTAAAGTGACTGTTAAATGCTAGCGCCCCTTCTTTTGACATTGTGAGAAAAGGAAAAGCAAGGCGATCACTTTATACCAAATCGGTTCCAAAACATCTGTTTTTAAAAGTTTGGAAACTCAAGAAATATTTAAACCTTTTCCTCTCTTCAACTTTTACTTTTTGTGTCAAGTTACATTACTGCAATGAGGCTTAGGCTTGGAAAAAACCATCTAGTAAAATGGTACAGTATGGTAAAATGACTGATGCGTGTTGCCAAAGTGCAGTTGTGTCAGGGAATTAGAAATAAATGCCTCAATTACATTATTACATACTGTTACAAGGTTTTAAAAACATCACAGATCTGCGGTTTCCAAGTACTGAATTTTACATATTGATTTTCTCCAACAGGTGTTTCCTGTAACAGGCTTGGGCAACATTCGTGCCTGCGTTGTAAGGTAAAGATAGTTCCAAGTAGCTATGATTTTGACTTGTTCTCATTAGCCTCCAAGACTGATACCAAGCTTTGTCTTGTCTTCCTCTACATTATTAAAAAAATATTCATACTTTTGTATTAGTTTCTGAAGCCTGGGGGCAGACTTATGGGGGACAAAGGGCTTTTATCTGCGCTTGCCTGTTAACCACAAGCCAGTGTTGTGCATCCTTATGCCAGGTGAGGCGATCTTCACTTTATCTTGCCCTCTGTGTTTTAATTGAGACAGTACCATGTTTTGGCCTTTTCGGAAAAAAAAAAAGCCAAAACAAATCCCTGGTCTTGAACAGAATCCAAGGCTATGGAATGTGTTTTGATCCAGCATAGAACTAAGAAAATTTAAAAAGTTGTTGTTTTTTTTTTAAGAAAAAAAAAAGTCAAGTGATGATTTGACCAGAAAACATTGCAGCCTGGATCCAATAGAAATAATCTCCACAGCTAATCCAGTTTTACACATGCACAGGCTAATTTGTTGATGTCAGGCCTTTGGTTTTACATACTCAGAAGTAATTTTGTATAAGAAGTTCCACCTGCGTCATTGTCAGCATTGCCCAGATTTCTCTGGGTACTGGTTTATTGCCTGCTCTTACTCTTCTTACCCTCCATATGTTTCCCTGCAGTCTCCCATGGCATTGATTTCATATTCCAAATTGTTCCTTTCTCCAGATATCTTCACTGGCACCCTGGTGCTCAACGTGTGAAATTTCAATCTCTAATTCTTGCCTTCAGGTCACTGCATAGTTATGTTCTGGCATACATCTGTGATTGTATTTTGTTTAAGCTTGTCAACGTAAACCAAAGCTTGCCAAGCTCCTTGTGGGCAGCACTATAAGTCCAGCCCTTAAGTATGTTACCTTCTCTACTTGTTTATCTGCACTTTTATCCACCTTTTTCCCCAGGAAACCGTGAAACTACATTCAACGCAGTAGTGGTTGCTCTGTGCACAGACTCCAGTTCCACTGCAGACAGAGCTCATTAAATTTTGATCCCAACCAGAAAGATCCTGCTGCTGTTAGATACATTTTTGCTTGCTACTTGATGAAGAGTATGCTTCTATGATTAAAACATTTAGCCTTTTTATGCTTCTATGATTAAAACGTTTAGCCTTTTTATGCTCCTTTCACCCTGTAGGCTTGTTTTTGTGATGATCACGTGCGAAGTAAGGTTTTCAAGCAGGAAAAAGGAAAAGAGCCTCCCTGCCCTAAGTGTGGCCATGAAACTCAGCAGACAAAGGATCTGAGCATGTCAAGTAAGCCTGCTTCTCCAGCTAACAAGCTATACAAGTACCACTGGTGACTACTTTTCTGCATAGGAACACTGAGTAAAGTCCGATTACTTTTGGTTGTTTGGCAAAGCTTTGCTGCATTTGTTTGGGGAAAAAAAACCCTGTATTTCTTCATCGTAGAATTGAGCAGTCTCTCATTCTTAATCATGAATTGATTCCAGCACATGAAAGCTTTTGTTTAGTTTGATATTTTAGTTGTGGAAAAATTGCAAAAAAAAAATAATTGCTTAAGCCTTTATTTCATCTACAAGAAGCTGGTTAATGAATTTCAAAGTGTGATTTGATGACCTGCATACAATCTGCCTCGATCACTCTTGAATACAGTACGTATTGTGTCTGCGAAGCCCATCCAATTACAACTTTTCTTGTCTAGAGTACCCCAAAGGTTTATCCTAAAACCTAAGCCATACTCTGGGGGCAGTTGTTATTTGTACAGACTTGGCTGCAGAGGGACAGACTGCGTGTAGCAGAAAGGTTCTGTCAGAGTAAGGATTAAATCTGAAAATGTCAGTTTTAGAAAAAGGCTGTCCAACATTGTATGCTTTTCTCTGAGTAGTGAGAAAGGACAGAAAAGAAGTGTCAGATGCTCTGCACAAATTGCTGTTGAGGGTTGAGAACATGATGATTTTTCTCTGCCTGCAGCGCGCTCTTTGAAGTTTGGCCGACAGACAGGAGGTGAAGATGCAGATGGAGCTTCTGGTTATGATGCCTACTGGAAGAACCTTTCCTCCAGCAAGGCTGCAGATGCAGGTGACCGTGAGGATGAATATGATGAATACGAAGCAGAAGATGACGATGAAGATGACAATGATGAGGGAGGGAAGGATTCCGATACTGAGACGACAGATGTATTCAGCAATTTGAATTTAGGAAGGACCTATGCTAGTGGGTATGCACATTATGAGGAACCAGAAGATTAAGCTTAGTATGCTGGCAGGCTAAAAACACTTGGAAGGAGCCAAGCAGTGCTTCACTTGAGTTGTGTGCGAGCCAGTAGGATAGCTCTGGCAGGTACTTACATATCAAAGTTAGAGTAGAGAGTGTGGGACTTCTACAGTAACTCCAGGTGAGAGGGGTTTTTTTCGGTATAAACCAGTATTGGGTTTGGGACTGGGGGAGAAAACAGGAATATTTTTATTGCCGTAAGCAACTACAGTGGTTTCGTTCTTGAGTTACAAAGTATAATGGTTCAATGCCATTTTCCCCATCAACACAGGAATGTGGAAGGGCTGTACAACTTGTTTCCATTTGCTCATCAAAAATTAAGTTATTTTACAATAATTTTGTTAACTGATTTCATAAAATTAATGTAGTGGTGGGTTGGTGACTGCATTTTTCTTTGTTTTTCACAATAAGAGTAAACTGCATTCTCTAATGAATTGTCATAAATATTGATCTCCTTGAATAGTGGAAGAGCAGGTTGTATACAAAGTGTAAATCAACCCTAAAATAACTTCCTTGTTTACTTAGGTAAGGCAGATCAACGTAGTTCTGTATGTACTTGAACATTACTTTTCCATCATTTTTAGTATTAGATATTTATCTATGGGGCTGTATGCAGTCATTACAAGCGCACCCCAGATAATAAAAAAAATTTATTGCAATAAAAATGTTGGTGTATCCTCACTGCCACTAAAATCTGCAAGACGATTTCATATTAGATCAAAAGGAGACAGGTGGTTTCTTTGCCTAAGCCTTCAACTCTTTTCCTTGCACACGTTACAAAGGAAAAAACTGATAGGAAACAACTCCTGTATATGAATTGATACTGTAAGAAGACACAGGGGAGCTCAAAATAGAGGGTTCAAATACTGTTTTGTGCAAGCATGCTGGTATAAGGCAAGTGATCAGCACATCTGAGCTGAGAAGGTGACACTTGCAGAAGTGTTTGCAGTGATTCCAATTTGAAAATCAACATGTTAATTACCAATCTACACAGCTGAATCATAGTACTTAGTTTTCTCCTGTAGGGAAATGTTGAGACTAGTGATTTTAACAGTAGACAGATCAAGATTCAAGGGCAGGCACCTCAAGTGTTACTCCAGCTTTCTAAATGCCATGCTTAAATGCAAGAGAGCTATATCTTGTTATCTGTCAGATATCTGAACTGATTATAGAATTATCTACTTTTGTGGTGCTTTCTCTACTGTTTCTTAAGAGCTTAAGGTCATATGCTGGCAGAGCATACCCTATTGAGAATAATTTTTAATGATGTTAGGGTTGCCAAACGAGCATTTCCTAACAAAACAGGATTGAGGAACGTGGCCTCCTAAATGCCTCTCGCATTAAACGCATGAAAGACATGAGCTGGAATGCATCCAAGGCAAAACCAAACTGACAAACCACAACTTGGTTATGGCAGCTGAGGGAAGAAGCTACTGGAGGGAGGGACATAACCTGATCAGTGCTTGCCTTCAGCACTGGAGGGGAAACCAGTTAATGCACTGTCTGAAAGCCAAATCCCCTTCAAAAACCGAAACTCTAGGGCCATCCAGTTTCATGTCATAGCAAAGACCTCCCCATCTGAAATTATGTACCTGATAGATGTCTTGATTAGTCTCTTGCAAAAGCAAACGCAAAGTGAGGGAAGTAGGATGCCTGCCAGTTCGATAGTGATTACTTATTTGTGAAATTGGCACTTGTGATAGAATTTCTGCTCAACTTCATGCAGTCCAAAAACTTCCAGGGTTGAGTCCATCTGTGGCTGGTCAGTTCCAGCAACAATGCCAGTTTATTTTGGCTGATGTTTCAAATACAGAACAAGTATACAGCAGTACAGAGTCTTATATAGGATTGAGGAAAGTATGTGTGTTTCTGCATATACGTAAAATTATAGCTCTGTGTGTGTCATTTATTAACATCATTACTTAACTGCACCAGAGTCCCCTTTAAGGTTCTTGGCTCTTGAATTAGATTTTTCCCATATGAAATCTGCTGCTGTCACTAGCTGTGCCAAAGGCTACTGATGTAACGGAATTAATCACCATAATCAGAGTAAAGAATTATTCATTTTCTCATTGAAATGTCCTTGCGCTGATCCTTGCTATATCAATCCTCCAGAGCTAATGCGTGTTCCTATGATACTGTCTTAAGGGAAGGCCACAGCACTGCCCTACAACATCTCAGGATACCTACTGTCATGTAGCAAGGTCACCACCCGATGGGCAGAGGCATTCATTTGCTTTTTCTTTGTACTGCTGCTCATGCCACTGAAAAGGCCTGGAAATAGGGCCAAGGTATAAGACCTGCGGTGGCTGGTCTTCAAGGGGTCAAAACAAGCAAGTTTAAGCTGCTTTAAAGTAATCTGGTGGATTCAAGCTAGAACAGACAAACATGACCGCGTTTTCTACTAAGAGAGTAGGTCAACTTGTGACAGGACAGGCAGGATACGATGCTAGGGGTTGCCCTTTCTCATCCTTCTCTGCTTATTTTGGAAAGTTAAAAGCACATGGTCTTTTGGGGATAGGTCCTTTCTGCTTTCGCAGCAAGTACATCATTTTGGTTGTCTTAAGGTAGATTGCAGGAAGAGGGTGAAACAGAGAATGAACATGGATCCTAGCTTTATTGTAAAACAGGTCTGGGACAAACTTCCAATCTTGTCTGCTCCATTTTTTCTTCATTGCTATTAGTCTATTTTGAAGCGTCTTGGAGGAGTGTTAGGAGGGCACTGACAGGGCAGTATGCCACCTCTACACCTAAAGTGTAAATTAGCGCTCCCTTTACTTGTTCTTGTGGATTCAGCAGCCAAGTTAGCTGTTGCTAAAACGGAAGGTGGGGATGCCGTGGTACTGATGATGTACGTTTTACAGCTCGCAGCATCTCAAGCTAATTCAACCAGTGCCACGAATCACCAGGTACATGAATCATCAGGTGACTGCTGAGCTGCTTCTGTCGGGGAGAGGTGATTTTTCAAGTCACTGGAATCCAGGACTTAGCGCCTTGGCACACAAAAAACCCCCAGGCATAACTGCATGTTTTTAAGACTGCAGTACTGCGGAGTGCGCTTCCTGGTTGGGCAAGAGTCGGATAAGTATAATCATGAGATTGTATGTGACGTTGACTTTTCCTTTGAAAATCCTGTACCTGATTAAGGGAAAGTCTGAGCTGAGTTTCAACATGCAATCAGGAGTACTTGGGAGTTACATGTAGTACTCCAGAAAACTGAGACCTTGATAAAGTTTTATACGTCCTTTGTTTTTTTTCCCCACCTCCTTGATGACCATTTAAATAAAGCTTAAGTTGAATTTGAATCAAAATCACAGGAATATTTATGGTGCCTGTAGGCCCTGAAAAACAAGAGCTCTGGCCACCTCTGCAAGCTCTTTTCTGGCATTAGCTTGTTCTGGCAACAGCACCAGCCCATTATGAATTCATTGGGTGCTTATGTGGATTTAATGCATTTCCATTTATACTCAGGTGTGATTTAGCACCTGTGACTGGGAGTCTTTTGGTCAATCCTGTTGCAGGGTTGCTGGTTTTTGTTTCCAGCAAATTAACATGAAGATCATTGTGATGTACCGAACAGCTTCACTTGCCAGTTGATCAAGTAGCAGGATGCATATCGCAGAGAACTAGAGGACAAGCTCCACAAGTGCTTACAGCCCTATTTGCTCAGGCAGAAAGCATATTAGCCTGTCTTTACAAGGCATTACATGCATCTATCCAGGTCCTGATCCTATTTCCAGAGGAACCTATGGCAAAGCTCCAATTTATCCAAGTGGGAGGAATTTAATAATCTCTAGTACCTACAGTTCACCTTAAAATGTCAAGGGATGTTATGGAACAAAGCATGAGGATAAGCTGAAGTGAAGAAGATGGAGCAAAGCTTAACGTGAGGTTAATGTGCTAGCATTAGCATAAAAATATTTGTTCTAAATTTCAACAGTTCTACTGGAAATTGCTTTCAAGACTGAAAGAGGAAGCTGTTTAAAGCAGGAAGAGAGAAGATTCTACAAAACATACTTAACAAGATGTAGAAATATAATTACTCATCTCCTGAAAGTCTGCACGTAGTCCATAAATATTTGCTAAAAGCACAAGGCAATTAGGACACAGACAAATTTTATCATCTCTTTGTAGGTACGTAAATAGAAAACACAGTAACTGACAAAAATCACAGCCTGAGCCAGCCAGTTGGCAACAGCCCTCTGCAGCTTGGACTCTCCATCTCCTACCCATGAAGCTCTAGAGTAAACATATTTTATAACTAATGACACTTCTTTATTAAGATTATGTTTACTGTAATTAGCTACCACACATCTGAAATTTGAAGCAGGGCCTAGTTTTTAACTTCCATAGCCAGGACAGGATAAAAAAATCAGCAAGAGAACATCACAGATGTGAGGATCATTCCATGGAAAAGCCACTGGTTTCCCTTTGCTAAATGAACAATAGGCTCACAAGCCTGTACTTTGTCTTCCGCAGCTATTTGCTTGGTTAGATGCTTATGCAATATGGACGGGGGGGAGGAAAAAAAAAAAATAAAAAAATCACATTTCAGTCTCTCACCAAATTAAGCTATTACTAATAAGCACATAGTTTTGCTGTTAGTTTACAACCATCCCATTTTTAAGCACTGCACAATATTTTCTGAAGAGGAAAGAAACAACTTGAAGGATGAGAAAGCTTCTTGTACCTATCTCTATTTCTTTCCCACACTAAAGTTTACTAAAATGTTTGCTGCGTTCTTTTTAACCCCACTCCCGATACCAGTGATTCTTCCACAGTGTTCCCCAAACTAAACCATAATTGGAAATTCACTTTTGTTTCCTTCTGAAATGGGAAGTACTGAGTGCCTACAGGGCCCAAGTAATAGTTCGACTTCATCATGATGTTACTCGACATCTGTTGTAGATTTACAAAACCACTAAGTTTTATTTTAATTTTTTATTAGAGAGTTAGAATGCCAGAGACCCACAATTTTTTTTAGCAGGTAATACAAGTATTTTACTGCTGTAGGCGCCCGTTGCTCTTCCTACTGTTTTATTTTTGGCATAGAGAAAGAGGTTGACTCTTTTGGAAGTGAATCACTGCTAGTCAGGCACATAAACCCTTGGGCGGCCTCCAGTCTGATTTAAATTCAGCACCTTGTTTTGACAGCAGAGACAAGGATGAGCCCCTTTGAGATTTTCCCACCAGCAGGAGAGATGCGCAAGGACCTCACCCTTGCTGTCGGCATCAATTCAAAGCGGTGTCCTCTCCTGCCAGTTCAAGGTGGTAACAACTGAAACGTGACCTTTCACTAGATTACTTGGGAAGCCTGCAAAAAACCCAAATGCTGCAGCATCTACCTCTCTTTAAATGCATAGTGGCTGGGAAAATAACAACTACGAAGCTGAATCCCTTGAAGAAGGTATTTTCACCCTAATTCTTCCTCAGGGGTAACAGAATGTGTGCACAAGCTTATACAGAAGTTATCATTACTGGGTTTTTTTTTTCTTATTAAAAAAATAATAATCTGTTGAGTGTGGATTTCAGTGAGAAAAAGAAACAGCAACAGAAAGATAGTAAAGATGTTACCCTACCAATGGCTGAACAACAAAGCCATACTGAGCGCTTTGGAAGAGGGGGATGCAGAGACAATACCATATGTTCACAATTGGCTTTTTCTGCACCCTCCTCTTCAGCCTGGCAGTACAGGCCAAGAAAGCATTACACAGAGCTTAACCTCGGGGTCTTTGTTTGCCAAAGCATTAACATTTCCAAGGCAGCTTCAGAGGGAGCAAGAGGATTTCTTACCGGGCATTTAGTGCACGTAACCACTGCGACCAGATTTAGAACATTAAGAATAATTTAGAAGTTAGATGATAAATTGCATTCCTTGCATGTTCTCGGCGCTTTCTTGATGTTACATATATTTCAAAGACACCATCATGACTTTTACATGATAACACTGCAGAAGTAGCACACGCCTCTGATCTACCATCAGAAATCATTTCTAAACCAATAGTGCCAACCTAAAACACAGCAGGTACCATCTAGGTTTATCACACCTTCAGAAGAACGCTACTCTTGTCCAACACTTCACAAAGCCAGCAGCAAATTAACACCTTAAGAAGCCTTCCCAGTAAGCAAAGTTTCTTACCTTGGTTTAGGTCAGACAGTTTTAGTCAACTGAGGGTGGACCTACACCCAACATAGCGCCAGTACCAGAGCACAGATGCACACCCCCCGTCCCCTGGGCTCCATCAGCACTGCCCCACTGAGGTGATGCTCAAACCCTGCCCTGAGCTCAGCTACGGGCTGCAAGGACACAGGCTCAACAACTTCTCACAGGCCTGCGTAGCCACCCTTGAAAGCACCAGAGCTCACTCACAAGGGAAATCTCTCCCCACCACAAGCTTTTCCCCTCTTCTCCAGGCCTGTGAACCATCCCCTCTCCTTACCACCAGCTGCATCTGACCATTACCCTTCCCATGGAGGGAAAGCTGAATTCTCACTCACCCCACAGGCAAGAAGACTGCAGACCAAGGTACCAACCAACACTCCTCCACACCGTAGGCACTCCCAACTCCCCTGCTTATAACCTTCCTCCCCACCTGCACCCCGTCAGCAGGGCCCAGCTGTCCCTCCCTGATGGTACAGGTGAGCGTGGCCTCTCCCTGCAGCTGGCCTTGGCCATCAGCCGGCCCGGTAATGACCGCAGCCTTTGTCCGTTGCTGTCGGATGAGCTGCCGTGGCCCCTCTGCACGTTTGCAGATGCTGCGTGACCAAATACTGAGCCCTGCTATGTCTTCCTGCTGCTTCAAAAGATAAAATGTTGCAGCATAAAGTATAAATAACATTTATCCTATTTAAAATGTGACAGATCTCCTATGCTATGCTATTTTATTATATCTAAAATGAACTTGCAGATGATGATATATATTTTCTACTGACCCTGGATGTTTTATCATTAAAATACTAGCATTCTTCTTACAATGCCTTCATAATATATTTATATAACTATCTCAGCTTCTAGAAAACTAAAATATAACCTCATGGTCTTTTATATGCTGTAAATTGTCTTTGGGTATTAAAAAAACCCAACACATTATAGCTGTATCAGATTATTAACAGCAAAAATGAGCCACAGCCGCTACGGTGCCATTTAAGCATAGCTGAAAGTCTTTGTCCTGTTGGAGATGTTTGGTTCTCAGATAATCAGCTTGCGTCCAGCGTCATAGAGGTCTTCCCACTTGCTCCATTGCTGGTCGCAGAAGCTGCAGCCCCGAAGGAGAGCATGTCCCGGGGTGACAGACATTGCTGGAGCTGACAGAAGTAATGTTCTGTTCAGCCCAAGCAGTCATCTGACCCGTGAAGCCGCAGGACACAGTAGTTTGTTTCCGACTAAGCTCAGGTCCTTTGGTGAAATATCCTAAGGTGAGAACAGAAGTCAAATGATCTCTCATGTTCTTTACAGGACTAATTCTATTGTCTGCATTTTGTTCTAATATCCAGGATATTGTCAAACCACATTATTAATAAACCCGAGGGAGGGTTTTCCTCTACCTGTCTCTTCTAGCCCTTCAGCTCCCCGTGTGCTGTGGTCCTTTGCTCATCTCGATCTCTGCGCATTTCTCTCCTGCCAAAGACCCCCCTGCTGCCCTCTCACCTCAATCGAACTGCGGGAGCTGATGTCTAGCTCCCAGTAAGCCATGACTGCGTTGGGATGAGCTGGGTGCCAACGGAATATTGCCTGTGGACCGGGCGAATGTGGTCTTTGGACAACCCCCTCCTCTGTCTGAGCCTGCGGGACCTGGGGAGGGGGGTTGCCCACCAGCTCTGAGCCGGGCTCAGACAGACCTCTCTGAATTGTGGCAGCGGCCACACCTTTGCGTTGCCCTTTTTCCAATGTCAGTGTTCCTTCTGGCACTAATATTTATCATTTATTATGTGAAATCAAACATTTGAAGCCTTGTAAGTTGCTTTTGCAGTATGATAGGTAACGGGGAGCTCAAGTACAACTCACTTTCATTTACCCAGAGTTGGCAGCTGGAAACAGCAGAAGGCAATTCTTCTCTCGGGAATCTCAGCCCAGCACCAGCCGCTGGTTTCCAGGGAGCCATTTCTGCCTAAAGAATCGAGTCTAATCAAGGACCAAGGCGAAGAGCACAAGCTCCAGCTGCTTGCGGAGCCCGCGCTCCCTTGAGCGATGCCTCTGCGCAGAGCCTCGCAAACCGGAGCTAACAGCACGCAGTATTTCTCTCTGAAGCTGAACAGAAAGACCAGCACAAAAAGCTGCTTGTGCGCTCTGGTTTTCTGCTAACGACAGGACTTTCCACCTTCAGAGATTCAAAATTAATGAATATATGTAAATGTAGAATTAGTGGCTGTGGTTTAAAAACTGCCTCACTTAAGGCTCAGGTCAGATTGCCTCTGTGTTCGGTGTAGGAAATAAGCAAACGATAATTTCCTGTCATTTAAATTAAGGGAGTTGGGCAGTTGATCCTGGGGAAGTTAGAAATGTGCTGAGATACCAAGTATCCACTCGCAATCGTTACTATATGAGCAACAAAATACCTTACATTGCTTCTAAGGGCCCAATCTGAAAGCAGTTTTTCCAAACTCAGCTTTCGCACAGCGTGAGACCTCTATTGCCATCTTAACTGGAAATTTATGGCACCCTGGCTGAACTGTTTGCTGTTACAGCCACACTCCGCAGGGAAGTGGAAACTGATACGATGCTTGACTGAAGGAATACCTTTTGAAGATATGGAAGATTAAGTACCAGGTGCCAGGAGAAGGAATTCCCAGGTCTGTGGTATACTGCGATACATTTTGAGGTGTTGGAATTGCATGCCATCCTTAATCAGTTCAGATTAATCCTGAGATCTGGCTGCACCAGAAATCCATGGTCTTCATTCTTATTTCCGCCATGGAAAGAGAAGTCTTTAATTTCACTCTTGCTTTCTGTTAGCCACTGTGAAATGTTTCATCATGGCTGAAATGGTGAAAGCTGTTTCTCCATCTGTGCCTGTGAGCCATGAAAGCACTAGCTTTTGATATAAATAAACTCAGGTTCTTTAACGCTTTGAAGATCCAGCAGCTTCGTAGATTTTTCTGCGTTTACTAATGCCACTAATCCAAACATTAGGATTCCAGGTTTATCCCATTGCTCCTTTAGCGGTAGAAGAGTAGCTTCTGACCAGATGGTCTTAAATTTGTGCTCCTAAATGTTACAGAACTTGCACTGTCAGGAAAAGAGGCCCTTCTGTCACTTGTCCAATTTACACGGAGAACAGTCGGTTACTTGGTACAGAAACTGTATCACCGGCCAGTTGAAAGAGCTCACACAGTATTAATCTAGTTTCCGAGGCATCCAGGTGATGACACGATAACTCAGGTATTAAGCTACCTTTGTGATTTCAATTACCTACTCTTTATATGCCTGGAAAGTAACTATAAAGTTATCGGCATAAAGCTAATAAAGCAGAGAGTTCTATAAAAATGGCAAGTGAGTTATTGCAATTGCTCCAGGCAGTGTAACCTACTTCTGCATACAGTCGCAGATGGGAAAAGTTTACTCATTGCCTAAATTTTATATGCACAGACAGAAAAGCAAAACACAAAAGCAATCCTGCTTCCTCTTCAAACTCAGTTTTTCCTTCTCCTCACTCCCAGCAGCCAAAAAAAATCAAATCAGTTGCTTTTAAAGGAAAGGAGTGTTGATGGGACTCTACTGTAAGGTGAAAGAGAAGGTTATTAATTAAAATTATATTGGAGCTTAGGGGAGAAGGGTCACAGCCGAAAGATGTAGTGAATTTCAGAAAATCAAAATGTAGCCATTTTAAATAGTATTTCTATATTTGATTGATCAGGAAAATGTGTTACTTTAGAGATAAGGCAAAAGTTATCATATTGAGAGATGGTTTCTAGCCACACTATCATCTGGTTAAAATGATGCAGCACCCAAGGGCTCTGCCTGTTTATTAAAAGCATCTCTTTTATTTACAGAAGAAAAATTAAAAATCATTGCTTCAAAAGCTGTGTGACAGAACTGGAAAGACAGAATTACTTTAAGCCAGTGAAATGGCAGGGGTCCTGACTCTGTCCCTTACGAAACGTGCTTGTCGGTCACACCAGCAGTCCTGCTGACTTTGCCGTAACTCCTTTGCTGCCTGAGAGGTACTAACTGGCGTACGTCAGCTCCGCGGTTCACATCTTGGGGGGTTTGGCTTGTGCAAGCAAACCTGATCGAGCTGTGAAGCGGTAAAAAAGCCAGCCCAAAGCCCGTGGATGAACCCCCAGCTTCCCCAGCCCAAGGTGCTTCAGCGGCACCCAGCACCCGAGCCCCGTGGGTCGAAGCTCCTCTGGGTATGTCTGTACGAGACAGCACAGGGTGCCCTAACGCCGTGTTGTGTGCAGTAGGGCCAACATCGCCTCTCAGCATCTGGCCTGATGTTGCCTGATGTCTGATGCTGTGGCTTCCTGCCCTATTCACAGCAGAGGCTGAAGCCCCCCCCCGCCTAAAAAAGCCCGAGCAAGGCCCGCGCTCACTGAGCACGCAGCGCTCGGTCGCAGGGGGAAGGAGAGCGGGTTTGCTGAGCCCTGGGAGCGTCCGTCTCGCTGTGCGGGACCCATAGTTTTGCGCTCCAGGAGCGCATTGCACACGTCAGTTCTTGGAAGCATCAGACTTGCTGCACATCCAGGGCGGGGGTCATCCAGGAAATCCCAGGTCAAGGCATGGTAACCTTCAGAAACTTCTTGCTGCGCTTGGGTAAGAATCCTCACTAGGGCAAAACTCCTGCCGAGGTCTTACCTTTTCTTGAAGTGACAATGAGGAGAGAGCCCTTAATCTGGGCAGCCGCTGCTTCATAATTCTGCTGCTTTTTAGATCCCAGTGTGCCAAACGCAGAGACGAAGATGGAGAGGTACCAAATGCTCTTCAGATGTGTTTCGTCTCCCCTGCCATTTCACAAAACCTGAAGACAGAATACTATGAAAAGGGGATTTGAGGACTGAGTTGCCTGTCTTTTCAGCAGCATACTGCCTGCTTTTAATGTTTACTAAGCTTTTGGCTGTAAAAAATGTACCTGGATGAGAGGTTTCTCTTGGTCTGTAGTCACTGCCACAAAGGAATTGCTCCAGGCTCTTTTACCTTCCCTCCTGAGCTCCTCAGAGACCGCTGCTGCTGTCCCTGGCAGCAGACCAAGGGGAAACAGCTTCAGTTAAAGCTCTCCTTGTAGCAACAAAACACCATTGATCAGCCACGTTCTGTCGGTGCCAACAACTTTTTGAAGCTGGCACTTTTTTAATGCCTGGTCTCTCTTTTTAATCAGGTTTCAGGTACGCAATGTAAAGAAAACCCCCAGAGAGTTGTTTTTCTTCATTTCATCCTTTGACTTATTTGAAAAGAAAACCTGCTGCAGCTGAGCATCCCTGAAAGCACCAATTCAGATCCGGCTCAGGCCAAGCCTGGGAGGTCCTTTTTCTGCCCTTCAGGTCTGTGGTCAAAGCAGAAGAAAATATACTGGAACACCAACCGAATAGCTAAACGTCTGGCAGAACGAGCAGAAACTGCTGAGCAATGCAACTACAGAATCAAGGTAGTCGGTAGATGTAGGAAAAAGGCAGCAGCACATCAAGATATGTACCAGTGAAAACTGGTATCCATCTGCTCTGCTGGGACAGTGAAACACCCTCCTTCGGTGCTAAAGCTGTGGGCAAAGTGTTAATGACTGAATTTTATAAATGCTGTTTGCAGAATAATCATGCAACCTCCTTTTTCCACTGAATGGCTATTATATTTTCTTGAAAGGGTAAACAACTCTGTGCAGTCAGAATAAATCATAGAATCATTGAATCATAGAATGGTTTGGGTTGGAAGGGACCTTAAAGATCACCTAGTTCCAACCCCCCTGCCATGGGCAGGGACACCTCCCACCAGACCAGGCTGCTCAAAGCCCCATCCAGCCTGGCCTTGGATACTTCCAGGGATGGGGCATTCACAACTTCTCTGGGCANGCAGCCTGTTCCAGAGTCTTACCACCCTCACTGTAAAGAATTTCTTCCTGATATTCAATCTAAATCTACCCTCCTTCAGTTTGAAACCATTACCCCAAATCAAAAGTCACTCAGAAAACTACAGTAAATCCTAGCACTGAACAAGGTTTCCCTCACTTGGCAGCGGGCAGGAGTCGTCCGTGGTGTCCTACATTGCTCCTCTACCAACACATCTGGCTGAAGTTCTCCACACCCAGGCCAGCAGGCTGGTTCACACCATTGGGCACATCGATCTGGAGACATCGAAACTGGGGATGCAGGCCCTGGGTTAGTCCTCATCTGCAGCGGTGTGAATTCAGAGCTGTTCCTTTAACTAAACCGGAGGTATTCTGGATTTATACCTACATGCTTACTGGCAGGGCTTGGCCTGTTGCAGTGAAAGATCATAATCTTGCTTTCATCCCCATGGGATATTGACTTTAACAAAATACTCTATGCTTCATTTCTCGGCGTTGCAAAACAACTTAATGGATCATATACTTAGGGGAGCATTTCCATTAATTTCTGGCTTACATTCTCACTCTTTCACAACGCCAAAATGTCAGTGGCTTTAGCCTTTTCAATACTGTTTCCTCTGAGAGCACACAAGGAAGAAAGAAGGCAAAAGAAAAAGCTTTTATTTAGCTAGAGTCACCCACATATTACCTTTGAGCATGGAGGAAGAGTTATAGAAAGGCCCTTCTGCTTACCTTTCCTCTGAGCAGGCTGAGAACCCCACTTACTCCCTGACGATTGACATTAGTTTATTTCGCGTGACCCTGAGTCTCTTCTTGCTCACACATTTATCAAGCATGAAGGTTTGCTATAGCTGACGTCAGTGGAATTAGATCAGCATAAAAGCAGAAAAATGTAAGTACAACTGACAGAAGAGGCAGCTTCTGAAAGCACAAATATGCATTTGCTGTTACTGAAATGGGAGATGAAACTTATACTTGTCTATTTGCAGCTATATTCCTTTGAAGCATTACAAAACTCCATGAAAACGGAGATGTTAGAGACTGTATAATCACTTAGAGAGTTAATGTGCATAAACACATATAAAATGATTGTTTGCATTTTTCCCGCACAGCCTTTTTACTGTATTACTGTATAAATCAGACCTATTTTATTTTCACTTGCTAAGCCTTGTACTCTTTATAAAGCATCTCGGTGAACGAAATACATATTTCCAGATCCTTACAGCCTTAAAAACCAAATTTACTTGTATTTTCACGGAAATGCCTTCAAGAACTTTTTCTACAAAGCACATTATTTGAGATAGGACTGGGGGATTTAATGGCTCAGGATATGATTTCCAACCTGTGAGGTGCATGACAAATCTGAGCGCAAAAGGTCACGTCGTAGAAGAAAAGGGAGTCTTAACAGGAGAACTCTAAGCTCACCGGCCCTGTGCTGTTACGGCGGCAGCTGCGCTAATGGCAGACACAGTTCTCTGAAGATCGTAATCTTTTTTCTCATGCTCCTGCTGGTACCCAAGAGCATATGGCCATCACTGCATGGATGAGATGGCCACAAGTCATACCCGGGCAGAAACTAGGAGAAAAATCACCCTGATCATTGGAAGCATATGGATCCAACGAGGCTTGAAAGCTGGGCTGAGTGGAGGGCTAAGGCACGCTCCGCTGGCAGCGAATGACGGCGTTTCTCAGAAAAGGCGATCCTGGACTGGAAGCTGATGTCTCCCTCATGCCAAGTGCAAGTAAAGGCTTGGTTTACAGAGAACAGGACAAACCGGGGCGAGTGGTACGGGAGATGCTGCTGCTGCAGTACTAAGCTCTGAATTTAGCGATCTCCCATGGAGAAAAGTCACTGAGAAGTTAGGGAGAAGTCGTGTGGCAGAGGAGAGAGGTGTGCTTTTTCTTCTAATTGCTTAGAGTTCTGTTAGATAGCAAAGCTGCTTTGCAGGCACACCGTGTCTTTTGTCTGCAGCAATGCCTTTGACTGCAGTCAGCAGGGGGGACTGATGCTGGCTGGGCAGGTGGTGAAGAGGTACCACCCCTCTCCACGTAAAACAGACAGTCTGGTCGTTTTTACCTGCTGCCCTTACATCAGTCACGGCTCTCTCGGTTGGCCCGTGCATATTTGCAGTCTGTTATTTACCCAGCAGCCCCGCAGATGGACGTCCTGCCCTCAGAGATCATGAACGTTACGAGCACGAGCGGTGCCAGGGAGGAGGGACCTCACGGTGTCCAAAAGTGATTAGCTCTACTTCCCAAAATGCATTACAGCCCTCGGTCCTCGCCAATGACACAAAAGCTCCGGCTGTAATGTAGATGCCTGTCTAATGGGCACTGGGCTAAGACCAACAAAATACAATTCATACAGGCCACTGAACAGCTTCTGATGTTAATGACTTTCGATTACCACTGGCCTGAGTTGCATCTGTATTTTATTAACACTGTGTACAGAGTGAGTTGAATTCCAGATGGAGTACAAAGTACCTTTTTTCTTGTTTTGCCCATAATTGCAAATGCTAAAATTGTACTTGTAGCTGTTTTATGACTTGACATTGACCTTAAACTCTGTGCACTTGCTACAGTGGAATATTGCAATTTCCAGGGAGTGGAAAGATCATACAGAACTGGTCGATGCTCCCTATGATGCAAATAAAAATAGTACCATGAGTGTTCAAATAAATATTTCTTTCCATTTTGCCTTTGCATTTTTATTGCTTCCCCAGGTCACTTGAAATGAAATTGTCCTTCACAGGTCAAGCTATGGTTGCTTTGCAGACAGCAAGATGACATTGCATTACGATCATTAGAACCCTGAAGGTGTTAGAGCAGTCCAGATGATTTGCATTTCGGAGGGAAAGGCTTTTATTTCTGAACTGTTCACCTAGTATTGATATGAAAAATGTACTGTTTTTTTCCTCATGAAAACGCCTGAACTCAGATTTAACAGAAGACATAGCCTTGATGTGCCACCTCTCCGTCAGCTCCCTGGTGAGGTGCCCACCGCCCTTTGGGTGGAAGTGATGACGATGGAGGAAACGAGCACTTTGGGCTGTGGAGCTGCCCTGGGTCTCAGTGGATAACGATGCGGAGAGGAAGGAGGTGGGAGACTCAGCCCCAGCTCAGGGACCAGACGCGCCATCTGCTCTGCACCACACTTCCCTCACGGGCAGGCAGCCGCTCCAGCTCAGGACCTTTTTTTCCCAACTTGCTGCTCGCTGCCGGCGGGCAGAGCTGCGCAGCCTCGTCAAAGTTCGAATCCGAAGCGGGTGTTTTAACGAGACTCTCTCTCACATCCCCAACAAACGGGAGACCTCAACGCCTTAACTCCCTTCACCACCGTCCCCTTCAGCGGGGACGTGAGCGGGACAGGACGGACGCTGGGACCACAAACCCTTCAAGCCACCAGACGCGTGGCGTGCCGCAGGGGCTCCGCCACCACCGCCCTTTCCGGCCTCCAGCGAACCTGGGCCCCGCATTTTGCTTTTCTGCTAGGTTTCCTCTTGCCGAGCAGCGACCCTTGCCCCGGGGACAGGGTGGCCGAAGGCGGAGGGTGCTGCCCGGGGGAGAGCTTCACTTCCCCGGGAGGCCTTTAGGTGTCTCCCGCCCGCAGCGCTTGCGGCGGCCGGTGCGGCGGAGCGGGAGGGGGTGATGCCGGGGCGGGGAGGGAGGGATGGAGGGACCGTGAAGTTGGCAGTCAGGCTCAGGGGGCGAATG
>VYZM01004027.1:138850-167350 GCA_013398915.1 Dromas ardeola
GAGGCTGTGTGAAAATAGTATATGGCACAAGTTAACGGAAAAGAGTGCCTCATCTCTGGCGGAGACGTTATTACATTTTTTAAAGGCGTTTATGAACAAATNCTTATTAGAATTTCAACACTGCTTTTCTTTGAAGTACAACCTGTATTTTAGTTATATTATTTCCGTTCAGGCTGTGGAAATAAAACTTATGACAGTGTTGATTTCTCAGATCTGCTCAGCGTCTTTGAAATTTGCATTAGATTATCCTAATCACTTAGCCTCATTGTATATATTTACGCAAGCACTTTTGATGTTTAAACAGACCAGGCTGTAATGAGATGTGCAGGGGGAAATATATACCCCAAAGAAAAGGAATGCTCTTTTTTCTCAGACCACATCTTAAACTAGAAGTTTTCAGATGAAACAGCGGGTCAACACCTTTGGGACCTGAGGGGAACATCCGTAAGGCTGGGAAGATGGAGGGATTGGCTTCACCTTCAGCTGCAGCAGGCAGAGACGTGGCGGGGCTGGGTCCCTGGGAGTGTGAGGAAAGCGTTGAGGACTTGTCTTCTCGCCACTGCGCTCCCAGCCATCCTGACAGAAGAAATTGTCCTGCCTGAACCAGTGATGTCCAGACCTACAGACACAAGTTTCTGGAGATTGAGCAGAAGGAGCGGCTGCCAAATCCCAGCTCTGCTGAAATTAGTGGGAATAGTAAAGTGTCCTTTTTTGGAGACAGCAAAAAGGCTGGGACTGTGGTGCAGTTGTGCTAGCTCTGACCATGACACGCAGGCAAGTCCTGCAGGACCTGTGCTCCTGCAAGCTGGAGGCAGGAGAGCTGGGAAACATTGCAGCCATATGCTCAAGTTAATTAATTTGGTCTCAGGGCTGGCTCTGTTAGATCCAGAATGAGAGGCGACAGTGGAGACAGAAGCAACCCTTACATAGCATATGTGACCAGGAAGAGGTGGTGGGGCGGGCCAGATGAAGGACAAACAGATCTCTTGAGGACTGAAAAAGATAAGGAATCTTTCTGGAAGATGCAGGAAATTGCCAGTTATCTCACACGGAGTTTAGCTTTGCAAAGGCTAGGGATCATATTTCTATTTGCGTGTTAGTATAGAAAGAATATTTGCAATTCAAGTAGTGTAAAGGAGGAATATTCTGGATGACCCTGTTGTTAACTTGATCTTACAATGAAATCTGGAGCAAATAATTCAGTATCTAACATAATGCCCTAAAGACTGAAAAAAACATGGTAAACTGTGTCAAGAGAGTATTCATTTTGTAACTTGAGATGGTGAAGTTTGTGTGTAAGGACCTTAAAAAAAAAGATAAACCGGTTCCAAGAACATACACTTCCATAAACTCAATGACAGATGAGAGCAGACTTTCTAACTCACACACTGAAACCGATCTATCCACTTAGACATGCAAATGTCATGTTTTGAATAAGTCTAACGTTTTGAATTGTCACCAAAGAAAACAGCTTTCTCCAATGGCAAGTTAGATTTTTCAGCTATCCTAAGCTTGTAAACCATGTAAAGTCAAGGAAAAAAAATAACGAAGAAAACTAAAACGTTCTGCTTTACGAGGATTCAGTGACCTAAAGAGGTTTTTAAGACAACATTTTCCACTTTATATTCTTTTCACAAGCAAAAATTTATAGAAGCATAACTCCCTCCCTGCCTAGGACTACCTAAAATGGGGCAGCCGGGGCCTCTTGCCTGGGCTGGAAGAGGAGTGGGCTCATTGCCAGCGCTGGACGGGCAGTCACCAAGCACACTGCCACTGTCCTCTGAGGATGCAGCAGGAGGAACACCCCAGGGCTTTCATTCCGACCGACTTATTTTGTCCTTATTCTGAACTTGCAAGTTATATGCCTTGCTGCACTGTTAATGAGATGCTGTGACCCATGGGAGGCACGGTCAGGAGAGGGCGAGGCTAATGGTCCTTTCTCACCTTAAAGGACATGAATTTGGGAAGCAATCAGAAACACCACAAGATGATTAACTTTTCTCCCCCGCAAAAGTATGACAAGACATAGATAGCACACACAGTAGGAATGATGTTTTTTTTTCTCTCAGAGGCAACTGACTTCAACAGGACCATTTTGACTTATGCCACAAGTACTGCTTCAGCTCCATGTCTGTAGAGGGAGAGGGAGAAATGCATCTTGATGCCTGTCCAACGTGAGCAGAAATCTCCAGTGGTGGACAGGTTCATAATAAATTAGAGCTAAAGCCTCTTGCTGTCACCTTCCAAACCTATAGGGAATCTCCTTGTGGTTCTACCCTGAAGTCTCATGGACGCCTAGCGTAGCCTTGCAGCTTCCTTGTGACAATCAGCTCTCTGTCTTGACCACCATGATCTTACTCAGATATTCTAGGTGGTGTCCTCCCCTCTCCCACTAACAGATAGGCACCTAGCCTTGTATTTGGGACAACGAAGACGAGGTGCTCCCAAGCTCACATCCAACTGTAAAAGCGGATTTCAAAGACGTTCCTCATTCAAATCCAGAAAATCTGACTAAGAGCTGTGTGAACTCATACTGCTGGCTATTAGTGGAGACTTCTGTACATCGAGGAGGGCAAATGATTATTTTTTTCAGCTTCTTATGACCTAAAGGAGTCGGAAGGCTGCTTTATTTTTATGTCTGATAGTGTACAAAACAACACAGAGAAATCACACCTCACCTTGCAATTTTATCACACTGTTATTCTTCTGGGAGATGTTACAGCTTTTTCTACAGTTAAAACCTACAAGTTGCTAAAATTGCTGCCATTGTTATATGCTACTCAGACATAAAACATGTCTGTAGTTATCAAAACTGTGCTGTGAAGTCAACGGGTGTGAAAGTGCTGACCAACTGTGAAGCTCTGGCTCTAGGTTACTTTCCAGGTTTGTCATGGAGAAGATGAAAGAAACATTTCTATTAGCAGTTCAAGTCTCACCTAGGTGTGTTAAAGCTGAGAATCATTTGCGTGTTAAAGAACTGTGGTAATTAAGCTTTGAGTTCTAGTTCAGCTTTTGGAAGCATATTCTAAAAACAATAAATATTTATGACTAGGATTAAAAGATGTAATGAATGGACAAGTGCCTTCAAACAGCTTCTGAAGGTAGTTTGCTCAACTTGCTTGTCCCTAATGAGGACAAAGATGATGCCCATGTTAAGGAAGAGTGAACTGAGTGATTTGCTTGAGAAGTTTCCAAAAGTATTGATACCTTTTCCTAAAATAACCTAAAATGATATAAAAAAAATCCCTTTCCTCTTAAGAAGAAACGTATCAAAAGTGCATATTTCAGCATATTTGCTCCCTGAGAATTTCTCAACTAGAAAAAAATGGCTGTTTTTTCCAATTGCCTTCAAAAGGTATGCACGTCTGCCAGGTGGTTTGCATCTGATAGTCAAATGCTGCTGCTGAGAACCATCAATTCCTTCAAGGACTTGACACTGCATCCAATTTGTATCGCAAGTGACTGTAAAAGGAGGCGACTGCAGCTATTATTTCGTTAGATTTAGTCAAAACATCCCCAGAAGAGGCAGGAGGGCATGCTGGGAATTGTTTGATGAGCCTGCTGTGAGAATAATTACATGGCCAGCAGTTTGTTCACTTCATCTTTTGTAGCACTTTCTTAGCAGTTTTTGTGTGGTTTGAGCACTCGGCTTTTTGAATTAAAGAATCTTTTCTGCCATTGTCTCTTTAGCTAATTCCCGGATTATGCAGTCTCAGATGGGCATCCCAGGGCTGCTTCTGTGTTACATGAGGTATTAGAAAAATTAAAATACTGCCTTCAGTATTCCCATTCTTACTTGAGATGAAATTTTCTGCACCACAGCTGTGATTGAATTACAAAGAGTTGCCTGTTCTGGTTGCAATGCTTACACGGACCTTAAGCCCATTTGTGTTTTAATCCTGCTTCATTGAGCAGAATGAACATCAAAATCTGCAGCTTCAATACCCTTTTTTTTTTTTGTTAAAATTGCACGTATAAACTTTGCATTTTTTTTTTAAAATGTAACAAGTTACAGCTTAAAGTTTTCAAGAGCAACTTAGGTACCAGGGAACCAAAGATCTGTTAGAATTTTAATTTGACTCAGCAGCTTTTGAAAAAATAAATGGGTATGAGACCCTGGAAGAGAGTACGTGAAAGTATTACCAAAATATTAATTTAGAGTTCACAGGAAATTCAAAATCTATGAAAGGAATCACATTAAAAACTAGAAGCTGTGCTTATTCAACTGACTACAAGGGGTCCATGATATCTGAGGGTGCCTTTTATAAGGCAGGTAGGCAATTAAAAAAAAAAGGTGGTACCAGCAAACCCAATCCAGCAGACCATCCTGCCGAGAGCAGCCTGACCGGTCCTCTCTAGACCAGTTCTCTTCTCAGCTGCTGTTCCTGATAAAATAGATCAGCCTGAATATATCCTAAGCCAGCCCAACTCTCCGGTTTTCTCCGGTGGGTGTAGCACATGTGCTTTTCAGCTCTCCAGAATGAATGCATATACACGGACGTGTGCCTCTTGCTTTACATACATTGAGATCAATACAAAGGAAGGAGGAGAAAAGGAAGTAAAGGAGGTAAAAATTACCATATCAGAGCCTTTTGGGGATGGATACATGGATAAAAATATATTGCTTGTGATTGCAGTGAAATGAGAATCTGCTGTAAGAGAGTTTACTACAATCTATCTCGTTTGTGCACTTGGGGACTTCAGAAGACTAACTTTATTGGAAAGGAGCTGGAAAAAACTGGATCGTTGGCCAAAGCTTACAAAAACCCCACATCTCCTTGCTAGGGAAAGAATATTAGTATTCTCACAAAGAAGGTTTTATAGAAACAAGAAGCATATTTTTAAAGCAAAACTCCCTTTGATGTGAATCCTGCACAAATCACAAAAAATATAAAAGGGCCTGTGGGATGCTGTTTTCTTCTGTGTGCGCTTCCCAGTTCCTCTCTTTGCTAATGGGTCACATGGGAGGTGTCTTCTTTCCAGTGGCTGAACGAAGGCATCTTAGGAGGACAGCAGGGATACAAAGATTTCCTAAAAGACATGCCGGTGCTGTAATCGGTTTCTCAAAGGGGGAATTACCTCTGTTTCATTTTCCCATCTTTTCTGTTTCTGCACCGTATCTGCTTCACCTTGCAGTTACTTGCACAGCCGAAGTGTAACTTGACTTATGAGCCAGAATCAGCCCCAGCAACCTGCCCCTGACAGAAATCTGGAGAAAAATCCTAAGAAATTACCTTATGGGCAATGAAGGAATAACAGGGGTATACAGTGAAAGTTTCTTTTCTTTGTCCCATTCATTAGCAATTGGGCTTAACTCTCTCTAAGCTAAATAGTAGAGAAGAAGTATGAGAATTTAAATCCCTTTTAAATGTTCACTAAATTAAGGTAATCCATATCTTTTTGAATAGTGAATATCTGTCAGAGGTCAGTGATGTGCTTTGTGTTCCTCACAAGATTATCTTCTCTTACAATTTTAACACCTGATCTTTTGAGCTCCCTTTTATTTTCCATTAAAAAGCCACTCTAGCTCAGGACTACACTATTTAAAACTAAATTTAATTATCATTTTATCTAACTTTTTTTATATTGAAGCAAGGCTCACTGATCTTCAATTTACAACGACTTTAATTAAAAAAAACACCTAAAGCACAACAAAAAGAATGTCTAAAATCCTTTTGTAAATAGTAGCTAGCTGTAGCAGGATTGCAAACAAAAGGGGTTTTTTTATTGTTTTTTTGTTTAATTTTTTGCAGGGGAATGTTACGAAGTCGGACATTTCATTGTTAACTTTCCCCAGAATTTTATTATTCATCACTGTCCTATTTACCAGGTTCTCTCAGTGTCTTCTGCTGATATACCACACTAGCTAACTTTGCCTCAGTTCTATTGCTTCAATTTCAAAGTTATACCTTTTAATACGCTTTGGAGCACATTTTTAGGAAATGGGGAAATTTATTTCTATACAAAAATGTTCCTTCAAGTCAACATTACGTATGTACATTACTGGCTGTTGGATTTTCCACTTGGTTTTTAAACTCACATGGTTATGAGTTATGCCTGCTCCTCTTATGCACTGTTCAGTACAGTCAATACTTAAAAATAACAAATGATAAAATTTGTCCTGGCAGAAGGAACATATCAAATATAAACCAGCTAAATGCCTTGTCAGCTGCTCATGTCAGCAGTTTCCCAAAATTGTACAAGAATTTCCGTGAGAGGAGAACAGCCTTAGCGATACTGCTTCACCTGAACTTTCCACCCTTTTACAATCTTTTAATGTTATTCCTGCATTTTGCCATTTTTAAGGTGTTCAGATATCACTCAGAAATGCAATCTTCAATCTTTAAGCTTCAAAATTAAATCTGTTTTTGAGAAATGGTGAAAATTTGGGTTCATATAGTGCTTTTCTTGAGTTTCCCCTAGAGTCAGTAATGCATTTTTCTAATCTCTGTAGCCATGAAAGTCAGAAATTGAGAGAAAACATGCTGGGACTTCACTGAGAGCAGAATGTTTTGAAGATCCAGCTCAGATATTTCAATGAGTGAGTCTTGAAGTTTAGCTGCAGCTCAAACAGGTCAGTGGCATGGTATGTCCTCTTTGCGTCGCCCACAGCTTGCCTGATTGTCAATGGGTGTTTAAATGTCTATGCTTTTGTTACTTAAAAGGCTCTTACAGTCCATACTGACTTATTATTTCACAAATTTCTCTACAGTTAGCAGCATTTGCTGTTTTCTTACACGTTTTATTGATTTGGAAACCCCAATTCCAAAATACTCAGTGGCACGAAAAGTGTGGGAAAACAACAAAAACCAGCATTTGGGGCAGCATGAACCTCATTAGAATTCTTCAAAACTCTGCTTTTCTGCTTATCTCTGTCCTGCTGTTCACTGAAAAGCAAGCCTTGGCTCAAATTTTAAGGAATTATCTTTGATATCTGGGAGATACTGTATTTGTCATTTGTCATCTTCCCACGTTGTTTTTCGAAGGTCAAGAGCAATAAAAGAATGTTACATATAGATTCCCTGATGGTGCAAAAATGACGTTTGAGCCAAGAGCATTGGAATAACAACTATGCCCCATGCCAATAGCACTTTGGAAGTCAATTGGGATTTATTTTGTAAGCAATAAAGTTGTATGCTAGCTGGAATCATTTCAATACAAGGAAATTTCTACATGAATCAACCAATGAAAAACCTTAACCCACCTTGTTTTTCAAGCTCCCTTTTTGCTTTCGTGAACAGTGTTACAGCAACGACAGCAAAATATTCTCACTGACCTTATGCTTTGGCTTGTTACCTAGAAAAGTGACAAAAGCCATGCAGTTCTGTAGGAAAACATACACAGAAATCTTAAGGATTATTTAAAGTTGAAATCTTCAGCTTATTTAAGGTTTATTTTAAACAAAATGAAACTTTTTTTCTAAAAAAAGCCCAGCCTCTGATTATGATGTCTGAGAAGATGATACCATATTTTGTTGAGGTAGAACTTTCACAGCTCTGCCCTTGATTGCTTTCTTGCCTATTCTCAGATCTACTCTGAAGCCAGAGGTGTGCACAGTCTTTCCCTAGGTACTCCTAAGAAGTTTGAGGACATGAGTAGGGGGGCATTTGTCCTGGCATGCAGTAATGGAGAAGGAAATGAGTAACAAGGTCTAGCTGCAAAAGTTAACTTCCCCAAGATAAAATACCTCATTTATCGCCACGGTCTAAAATGGTGATATCGCAGTAGGTGAAAGCTAGGCCCTGTCAGCCTTCTAAATTTTCAGCTGCATGGTGCTCAGTGAAGCCACCGGGACAGAATGGCAAAGAAAAAGTGGTACGACAGCTGACGATGGATTTTACTGTTCCCAACTCAAATGAGATCTTCTCGAATGAGCAGGGATTGGAGCGCAGGGCAGCTCACCTGCTCTGCACAAGACACTGATACCAGACCTGCTTCCATAGCCTGATTCAGGTTCCCCCAAAGCCCTATTTGGGCCGTGCTGGGAAAGCAGTGAAGGGACCAGAGACTCGGCTCAAAGTTCTTAGCTCCGCAGCCTTTAGACTGACACCTGACAGGGAGGTGGACCCTTTGCTGGTGGGTGTGTTCCTGTCAGTGGTACTGGAAGTCAAGCCCAGACAGCACAGGCAGCTTTGTTTTGTGCAAGTTGCCTCTAGGGTACGTGGGGGAGCAACCTGAGCTGAAGTCTGTAGCTCCAAGCAGGGTGTGCGTGGTACTCTGTGCTCCCCAGGAAAATGCCTACAGGCATCAGAAGCCAAAGGTGGCATGGAGAAGTTGGGTTTTCCTCCGGGAATTTCAGGGACATACCTCCATCCGTTCTCCAGAGGGGAAAGGTGCCAGTATCTTTCTTTCATGAACTGAGCAGCAAACAAGTCTCTTTCAGCTGGGGCTGGAGAATCGCAAGCAGTGGAGTGTTCCCATCAGTGCTGGGTGAGCTAACGCCCTCAGGAGCAGGGAGACCCTTGTTTAAATCCTCCCTCCTCTGCTACAGAGGGACTCGAGACCACATGTTCTCCTCTATTATCTCTCGCAGGCAAGTTTCTCCACTGAAAAACAAGAAAAATAAAATAGGGTCAGAGTGAGAAATCAAGGAAGGGAAAATTACCTTCGTGCCTAGGGATGGGGAGATACTATACTAAGACTGCTTTTACTAATATAAAGCTAATAGCAAAAACAGAGCAGGGAAAAAGAACCAGAGGTCCCCAGAGACTGGCCTCTAGCAGGCTGAGGAATGACATTCCGCTTGTTTTTCTTCCTGACCAAATCCAGCTGGACAATGTTATGAGGATGGTGTGAGTAAGAATGTGTTGATGGTTCCCATGCAGTGTTTCTCACACATTTAGGTCTATAGGTTGCCCATATTCATAAGCATTCAAATGACCTAAAAACAAAAGAAGGAAAAATTACTGTAGGAAAATGCCAGTTACCCACAGGCAATGACTGAATAACACTAAATCAAACTCATGTCATACTGTAAGTAGGCTACGTTTCACTTTGACAGGCAGCCTTTTAATTTCTCACTTTGGGTTTTTGCATTTATTTATTTTTTTTTAAAGATGTCAGATGTTTTTTACTGGTAACAAAGGGAAAACTTACAAGGCTCTGTGAAGCCTCCCAAGAGCTATCTGTGCATGGTGAGTTACACCAGAAAGCTCTGATTTAGATTCTTGTATAATTAAACACTACATTGTATAAACAAAGCAACACAACTTCATTAAAAGGTATTAATAATGAAATTCCATTATGGAAATTAATTCACATAGGCAGAAAAATAAGATTTTATTGCTGTCTAACTAGGATTTGCACGGGCAAAATTTTTTTCTTCATTCAACAATATAGAAGATCACATTTTCTTTCTTGCAAATATAGTTTTGAAAACAATGCTGTAGAAATCACTGCCTCATCCAGGATAAAGCAACACACTGCTTCCCGGGGATGAAATACCACTCGTGTAGCAAAGAGAAATGTGTTTAGTCAAAGGTCAAATCAAAAGGAATGGGGTGGAAAGATTTCCCACTCACCAGCAAGAAGTAAGTTTAATTATTCCACGCCACTGCTCATCTCATCGGAGGTAATGAGCTCCATGACAGTTCAGTAGCAGGCAAAAGGAGTTTCTTTCTTCCAAACAGCAAATTCAGATAGGATAAAAAAGAAATGGTGTATGTTTAAAAAAAAAAAAAAAAATCAATGCAGGGAAAATTTAATGGTCTAATAGCTCCACATTGAATGACAAAGATATTTAATATTTCCTTTGAGAAGTTACAAGTGCAGATCAAGTTATTTCAGATGAAAAATATTAGCAAATTTATTCTAAAATCGTAAACTTGCCAAAAATCCTGCATCAGAAACTACACAGTAAATCCACATTCTCTAGGTTGCTATAAGGTGGGATGTGACTGGATGTGCACCTAAGTCTGTGAGCACAGGACCATGCCCAGGTTCTACCATTCAGATACAGCCTAGTTCTGTAGCAGTATTCTGTGAATAACAACCACACAGAAGATGTGAAAAAGGTGGTTTCAGGTGAAGTGAGCTGTGAAGTGTGAAATAAGCTTTAGAAAAGGCAATGCCTGCTTCAGGAGAGTTTATTTTCAGAATTAGTTTCAACATGCACAGGCTTACACACCTAAATCTCTGTTTATACAGATGTTTATCCTGGTGTGTTCCAACTTTGGAGACTTAATCGTGATGTCAAAATCAGGGGGCTGGGCTCTCAAGCAGGGAGAAAAGGGTTCCTCTGAAAGGTAATTCAGAAGAGGAGTCTAACCTGGGTGGTTTCTATTCCTCTTCACAAAAGACCCTCTCTCTATTAATTAAGAAAGGGAGCTTTGCTCAGAAAGGAGTGAAAATACCTCCTTACATGCTCATTTACTGAATCGCAGTATTCATTATTGTGAAATCACCAGGTACTGCCTAGCCCAATACCTTACAATTTTTTTTATATATATATATACACAATATATATATAACTGTAATAGATTTTGAAAAGAAGACATGCACCAAGAGAATTTTGTACTGCAGATTGCAGCTGAAAACACAATCATCAAATGGCTTCTCTGTTCTTCAGTTCTGCCATTATTCTCAACAGGACTTCCTAAGTAGCTCGGAACGTAATACCTTCTTGCCTTTGTATTAAATAGTAACATGCCCAGATACCACTTAGCAGAGAATACTGTTTCCACGACTTTGATTCCTGGTAGGATCTACCTTTTTTGTGGAGCTTTGCCAACATAATTTAGAAATATGACCTTCAAGAAATATTTAGAAAGGAACAAGAGAAATGGTGTTTTCAAATGAAAGAGGTTCTTTTGAAATGAAAACCAACTTGGAGTAGGTTGCTCGGAGAAAATACAGGCAGTGGTACAAAGACCTACACCCAGAAAATTGGAAGAATTTGTAGTATAAATAGAGATTTTAAGCCCTTTATAGCTCCTACAGGATTGCACCTCTTAAGGAAGATAAGAAATCCAGATGATTTTTTTTTTCTGATGGGGGGAAAAAAGTCAGATACCAGAAAGCAATATAAAAGTACTGGAAACTAATTTTAGGACCCTTAAAGGGTCAGTACTCTTTTTTTTTTTCCTCTCAAAAGAGAATAGCACAAAAGAATACATTCTAAGTTTGCCCCCTTCCCCCCCAAATTAATTTCCATGTCTGTGATATATGAGATGAGTCAAGATAACATTATAACTGTGAGGCAAACAAACAGTCTGTTTTCATAATGGAAAATTCTAATAGTTTGAGACACTTTAATTAGAGCATCGAATCTCTGATGCAGTACCAAGCTCCTTCCACCAGCGGACAGCTGATTTAGTGACTATCCAGGCCTTTCCTGCATTCGTTAAATCAAGGGTAAAGGAACTTGCAAGATTATTACTGAAATTTGATCTCTTTAAGGAAAGCAATAGTGAATTATTTCCCCCTCTTTTATAGAATAACTTTATAGGTAATTAAACTGAAGTACAATTTTGGACATGTTTACATTGCAGTGCTGCTGGCTGCTGTTGTTGCATACGCTGCAACTGCGGTAGAGGGATAAGAGATGCAGCCGCTCTGTCGACAGAAGCACTGCAGTAGTAATGAAAAATGGGAAATTTTCTCTCAGCCAGGGCACAGAATGTGAGTATCAGTGGCTGCTGTGCACTTCAAATTATACTCAGGTGCTTCCTATTTAATCCCTACCAAAGATAAAAAAAATACTACTATTATTTATTTACTTGATCTGTTATCCCATTGCTGGTTAACTGGCCAGAAACGACAAAATGCTGGCCTGGCTCCCCAGGATTTGCTTGATCAGCATTGCAGACTATGAGGTGGCGTAACTTTTTTCTCCCATCTCTGCATGAGGAATCTGAAGCACGTTCTTATGAAGCAAAGCAAATCCTTCAACCACCTCTAAAACCAGGTTTTAAATTGCTGAAGTTATTGTCTTCTAATAGAACTATTTCTGAGAAGCTGGGGAAAAAAGCAGAGACAGTGAGATCCCATTTTACTTCCTCTAGATTTTTCTTCCAAGAGAGCTTATCATGAAGACAGTGACTTGGTATGGACTGAAGCAGGTTTTCATGAGGTACTGTTTTAGTGGATTCTCATCGCAGATTCGGCTATAGATACTTCAAGATTTTATAGGAAGAACAAGAATTTCAGAAACATGGATCTGTCTTAACATGAAGAAGCAAAATAAAAATGGCTTGAATTCACCCTTATAGAAGAATAGGCTTCGTATGTGCATGTTTGCTTTTCCATATTGCCCTCTGTTAGCAGAAAGGTGCATTACTGGCAATGCCTTACATCGTGCAGGAACGCTGAAGGTGCCTACATCCTAGGGCTAAAAAATTTCTAAACAGTCATGCTCACAGCACTCAAAAAAAAACAACACAAAAATGAAACAAAACAAAATGAAAAAAAAAAAAAGAGCGCCCCACACCTCAAGACTGCATTAAAGCTACAGCCTGGTAAGGCAGCCTTACTTTAGCTCTGTGACCTGTTTTACGCTAGCTCTGCACGCACCTTGCTATGGTATGATCACAGGTTTGTCTTGCCTTAATTGGAAATAAAGCAGCCCATTTTTAGCTTAGCGGATCTGAAGGTAAAACATAAGTCATCGTTCTGGTATTTCTCAGTTCCCACCTTCATCATTCTGAACCTCTGACCAGCTGCAATTCAACTTGAAAGAGATGGAAAAGTCTCTTGTATGTTATCTTTCATCATGTTTCACGAAAGCAGGTAGTCAGGAAGAAAAGAATGCTATTTGGGCACTTGTTGAGCAACAGCCTTGTTTAGGCACTGGGGAAATTATATGCTAGCTCTCCCTTGTGAGAGTATTCCACAAAAAACTGTGCTCAAGGAACTCCATGTTATTATTAATGAGTTTGATAATAATTGCTGGTCACAGATCAAAGCTGTACGCTGCTGGGTTTTGTACATAGGTAATCTGTGCTTCACATCTTTCGTAAAACACAAATCAACAGATGGCGAGAACAAGAGACAGCAGAGATCAGTAAGGTAGGCAGTTCTGTGGTACATAGCCTGCTATCAGTGCTTTTCCAGGCATCACCATAAAAGAAAATTTTAGAGGGGGACAAACTGTTTTATTCTCTTTTGTGGGTCACTTTGCGTAGTGAAGTAGAGCTGAAGAGACAGAACATTGATGCGTTCCCTTTTGTCCGAAACCTCACCAAGTCAGCCACCACAAACAGGGAACACCTAAGCGCCTGCAGTTCTCCTACATCCTGTGCTTGCAAACTTCAGTCAGTGACCTGTAATCCTTTGTGGTGATCCATTTAGCTTACACTGATGGTGGTGTGCCTAATGACACTGTTCCACTGTTTCAAGCACTATCCCTCTCTCAGGAAAAGAGAAGCACTAGGAAGGTTTTGCGTTAGGATAGATATTGCCAGCAGAATTAAACACCCCCCAGGCTTTCACTCTTTCAGCCTTTTATGCAGGACCAGTCTTGTGCTCGTTTTAGGTCTCTCTTGCCCATGCTCCATTCTCAAGTCCAGGTAGTGCACAGGCTTCCATCAGTGGTAGTGCTGCATTCTGTCTACAAGTGTCGGGCAGATAAGAAAGAAGAGTATCCAACATGGCTAAATACAGATGCGTATAAAATGGAATAGTAGGAGGAGGGATAACAAAAAAAAAAAAGCCCCAACCAATCACAGGTTGTGTATGTTTTGGCTAGTTAGCAATAGTGTGTACACCTTCATCTGTCCTTTATGCTGTTTGAATGTTTTGTATGTTGAGAGGCTGTTACCAAAAGAGCACCTCAGCTGGAGGCATCACTTCAGGCATTTGCCTGAAGAAGCTGTCAAGGGGATACCATGAAAGAGGACTGGACGCTACCAAGAAAAAAGAAAGGGCTGGTGTGGGAATGATTATCAGGGAAGAAGAAAACTGGAGAAAGAGACTGCATTTCAAGAAAGAAAAGAAATTGGGCATGCAAGGAGCAGGAGAACAAATATTTTCCTCAGTTTGATTTAAGTTTACTGAATGGCCTACAAATGGATGAAAAACTCGTGCAGAGGAATACATACAAGTAATCTGGAGTGGTTTGGGCTGGTTTTTCTGGATTAGTACCTTTCTTCTGCTAATTATAAAATAATTAATTTCCGTACCTCTCCTGAAGCCTGTGCATCTGTTTGAGCTGGTGGCACCATGCCCATGAAGATGTGACCCTTCAAGTCAGCACAGTGACAGAACAGCATCTTGGGAGCCAGCAGCAGCAAATGGAGCTGCTGTTCCTCATCCCTGTTTCCTGTGGACAGAGTATTGGTACCAAGAAAGTGAGAAAAGCTGGAGCGTGCCACACATCTGGATCCTACTGCCAGAGCACAGCAGGGACAAAGGCAGGCAATGCCACCAACATGTCCAGGCACCCAGCATGCTCCAACACAGCACAGGGGACAGACAAACTCCTCTCCTCATGGGCACAGTGAACACAGTGCTCGTTAGCAAGAGGCTCCCATGGCTAATCGAACCTGCCAGTATCATTTCCTCCACCCTCTTTTTTGCTGTTATGATGGATGATGTTCACTATCAAATTTATGTAAAAACTGTGTGTAGCAGGTAAGATAAGATTAACTCAAACATCTTAGTGCTTTTGAAAGATTTAAACCGAGAAGGCAAATCTTACCTATGTACTTAGGGAGTTATAAAATGTTACCTTTGTGGCTTTTACTTCTTTTTACATGCAAACTAGAGTAACACTATTTTCTATTAACAAGTAAGGATGCATTAACTGAGGACGTAAGTCCCTGGTTACCCTGAGCAAATATAAGGGCAGACTGTTGTCAAAATGCGTGGCTCTGTCTCTTGGGCAGCAGCCTGTGCTTGCATGGGTACAGAGCGACTGCAGAATCACAGCCTCGCCTTTATTCGTGTTCCCCAAACTTGTGTTGCCTGGTGAAGACAAAAGATAAACTTCTGACCCTGGCTTGCGGGCATGCCTCTATATGTTACCTTCACTTCCAGAGCCCCATGTGTCAGTCCTACTGAATATTTTTATGAATAGTGTCATAATATCGACATTTGGATCCTCAGTCTCAGGCCCTGGAACAAGAAGAGGAGTTAGGCTGTCTTGTACTATCTCGTACCTTCCCCAGATTACTCCCTTTTCCCCTGTAGTCACCGGGTTTCCGCATCTATGCTTTTCACCAACAAAAACATCAGCACAACCTGGAGAATTTCCTTTCTGTCTGAGAATGAAAAGCAATACAATATACTTCTTTTTATTCATGCCTGGCCCAAAGTTGACTTCTGTTCTCATCTTGTTAAGGAAACAAATTGCTAAACCAAACAAAAGCCAAAGGCATCATACCTTTCTTCCCCAGGACAACTCAGGTGTTGACTTTTTTCAGCACTGACGTCTTCCAGGAGAGACAACTGGCTTCAGGTGCTTATAGTTCCTCTGGCTAAGCATGTCCCTCTGGCATGGTGCATCCCATCACCTCCCCCGTGCTCTCAAACCAGAGGGGTTATTTCTTTCATTGTAGATTACATATAACAAGGATGAATCCAATACAAGTACAATTTATGCTAAACAGAGACTGTAAAAACTACACTTGGAAAACCCTCTGTAACGTCTGCTCTACTGGAAAACATCTCTTCTGTACAGTACGCTAAAACAGGGATTCTATAGTTGAGAATTTAAGCAATTTCTCATGGTTCCAGAGAGAACATTTTTTCCCCAGCAAACCTGGATATTAGCTGGAGGAACAAAACAGATTCTGATTTTTATTTCATTTTTTAGAAGCGTGTCTCTTACCAAAATTATCATTAGGGTGCACAGCAAACACTGGTCTTTTCTCATATTGCACCAGTCTTTAGGATTCTTGAAGTAAGCTTGGTATTATCAAGGCTTTCACTTTACTCAGATCAGGCTCACTGACACGAAAGGAAGTATTTCTATGAGCATTAGTGGGAGCTAGATCAGGGTTAATTAAAAAAGCCCAACAGTTGTGTGAGCTTTTGCTTTTAGTAGTGAAATAAACAAGAGGATAAAAATTGAGGAACACAGTTTGGGTAGTCTTAAAATTTTAGGTTCCTGAACAAAAAGTCTTCTCAGAGGATTTCAGCTTATATGGCCTAAGACAGAACTATAGAAAAATACTGTGCAAGCTGGGAGGACTTTTATGCTGACATAATGGTTACATTGGGAATAATGTGTGAAACAAAAGTTGCAAAAGCTTGCAGATTCTAGCAGAGGAACTAATTTCAACAATAAGAGGAACCAAAACAGAGGGAACTGAAATAATTAGATTAGCTTCATTGTAACCATTTCTAAATGCTCAGTAATTTTGGAAGAGAAGTAACCTGTGAATGGCAAAAGCAACATTCTCTTTAATGCTCACAGCTGGCAAGAGAAAAGGCAACCTGTTCGACACAAATCATGTTCGTTCTTCCTGCATACTGCCTTAAAAATCTGGCCCCTTTTTCTTTGGTCTCACATGTCCAGAACTGAAGCTTCCTTTTCCTGGTTCCAACAAATCTACTTTCTCTCCCTGCAAAACCATTTAACACATCGCAGTAAAAATTATCTTGCTGACTTACCACGTCTATTGTATTTTCACATACTCTGCATCCCTCATCTACTCTTTCTCCTCCTAACGCATCAAACAAGCTCCGTACCTTGCTACTACCCACTTCTCTGAAAGCACAAGCCGGTCAGTGCTGACTTGCAGCTGACCAAGATGATGAGAGATGGCTCTCCAGCTGCTGGTGCTCTGCAATACCACTCCTTCCTCTTTCATCGCGTTCCTTTTGCAAAGGAAAAGCTTCCCACAAAGAAAATCTACAAAGTCACTTCAAATCTCCGCTTAAGACTTACTGATGCCTTCCCATGCACATAACACCTGACTGTGACTCATTGCCCCTGTGCTGTCCTTACACCCTTTATGTTTTTTCCAAACTCTCAAGCTCAGCTCATTTTCTTAGCACGTACTCAGGTTACAAGATCTGTGAGGCGAGGGCTGGGCTTTGTTTCCTACAGTACGTGACTGCTTTAGAAACGCTCCATTACGAGATGAGAGGTTAAGCCTCTCGGAGGCGTGCGCACAAGATTTCAGCTCATGTAAAGCCTGGGACAAACGTGGCTGAAAGCCAGCTTCCTCACGTGCCCCAGAATGTGCTAAGCCCGTATTTAGTTTTGAAAACATCCCTGGCTTTTCCCTTCAGCTGGGATAAAGCTACCTCGGGGAGGCGGGAATGGATCACTATGATACCCTAGGTTAGGAAGAGGTCTATGAGCAGGCACTGGCTAATATCCATTTGGATCATTCTACAAGAAAGAACTAAAGTCTTTAAGAGGCTCAGGGACAAAAAGTGACAGTGCTGCATTACAATCCACTTTATTAGGCTGATATGCCTAAGGTTTGGTTTCCTCTGACTGCCTGCAGTCATTAGCTGTGGAGGCACTGCCGAAGCGCTGCAGGGTTCATCACAATGAGAATCTTCTCATTGCACCTTTTTACTCATGAAGAATTGTCTTAGGCAACCACTTGAAAAATAAAATAGTTGTGTAGCTGTACACAGAATGGAGTTTGTGCACCTGGTTTTCTTCCCAGAGCCAAACCGCAGTCACCAATCTTGTCACCGAGGGAGATGGTCATGCTGTGGAGTGTGACAGCAGGAACAAAGCGTGACTTTTGTGGAACGGGGAGAACCAGACTTCTGGGTAGCCTCAGCTCCTCCCTTTGCAGTCTTTTCAAACTTTTGGGGCACACATTAAGAGCTAGCAGTAGATATACAGGCAAATTTGTCACCAGGTGAAAGTTCTCACGTGACCAATGCAAGTTTTCTGATAAAATCCAAGAGTTTTAATTTAAACATTCTCATCGTTATTTGTGGAAGACTCAATGCTGCTGCACAGCAAATCACTACCCATACATCGTTCACTGACATCAGTAATTTTCAAAGATACAGTGCCGTGCAAGGTGCTCTCCTCTCTCTCAGAAAGGAACTAACAAATACATGCAACTGAAGACAAAAATACTAGGAAGAGTGCGTGTATGCTGCTTTGGTGTGACCATCACCCTAATTAGCCAGGGACCGACAGTAGACCACACAACACTGTGAAATCATGGAGGAAAAAACTGGGTAAATGGCAAGGTCTGTTGCTGTTTTTTACAATTTACTTAAATTCTCTGTGTCTGTGTGTTTGTGTGCATGCACACACATATAAAGCCATATCCTATGAAGTTAAGCAGAGAAAAGAAAAAGGCAAAAAAAGGCAGGAGGAGGAGTGGAGCAAAGCATCATTGCCAAAATGAAAAAAAAGGTTTAGACATAAGAAAAGAAAGGCCAGCAAGCAAGGACTTGGTCATCAAGCAGCAAAGGCGGCTTCTGAACAAGCGGTGACAAATTGCTCAATCTCCTTCCTTTCAGACTGAAAGGAACGGATGGCAGGGGGCATTGGAGAGCAGGAGATACGCCCTGGACAGATTTGGCAGAGGCCGCAAGATCTCTAGTCAGCAGCACTTGCACATCCAGGTCACTGCACAGTGACACACTGCTGACAGTCAACAAAAAGAAAACTATTTACTTCAGAGATTAGCCCTGGAGAATGGGAACGACCATCCAGGACCCAATGGCCTACCACAAAAGCAACATCATTTCTCATTACTGGGCTCTTTCATGGAGTAATTAATCTTTTCAGAAAGCTTCTAGGCAGCAGACTTAGACTTGTCTCCCCTTGTCCCTGCTGAACGGTCTTTTACCGGGCAAGCAGCCCGAATCATCTGAATGAGCACGGCCTCTCAGAAATCACGGGCTGCTCAGGGCGAGCGAAGGTGGCAGAAGCAAGCCCTGGCAGTGCTGAATACAGCCTGACCTCACAGGAGCCGCTTCATTTATGATAGCCTCCTCTTCATTTTCTGAGACTTAAATTATCGCAGTGCATTTCTTCCTTACAAACATTTTAACACTGACATTATATTGCGATGTTAAAATTGGAATGGCGTTTCAGGAAAATCTACAGCCACCCATGAAAGAAAAATATAAACTACAACAAATAAAGAAGTCAACATGAAAAATTTCTTGGGAATAATACAGAGGTATCTGTAAATAATACAAATACAGGTTTAATAGAAAACAGTCACACACAGAGTTTGCTGAAAGCAACTATGAGAAGGCTGATAAGGGAAAAAATACGAGGCTACACATATAAATACTGAGGAAGAACAAGGACCTTGTGATGTGACATGCTCAGAACAAGCATATCTCTATAGCAGTGAATTTGGTAACATCTGTCTTAACCCATTATAAGGGGTTTCCCTCTTTCCAAAACATCTGGGCCAGTGTTTAACCTTTTCCCACAAATCTGTTGCTTTCAATTATTTAAATACTAATCAAAACACAACACTATGGTACTTCATGAAATTAGCCCAAATGTCACGAATAGGTAGTATTCGGAAAAGGATTTTGTTATGAAAACCTCCTTTCCCACATCATCTTTTTTCATTCAGTTTTACATTTCATGTCTAGTTAGAATTTCTGAAGATCCCTCTTTCTCTTGCACCAAAATAAATGACAAAATATTGCACGTAAATCTTCCAAAGGCTTTATCAAAGAATATTTCAGGTCGTTTTTTAGGGAAAAGTGCAGTCTTCTCTTCACACCCTTAACAGCTGGGTGCCTGGCAAACTACGGCTGAGCACCCAGGGCCCCGTCAGTGCAATCACTTATGTTTTCTGAATTAGGATTCTCTAAGGTTAGCATCCAGCATGGAAAGCATCCATGTGTGCTTTGTACTGCAGTCCAAGGGGCAACTGATGGCAGTGTGTGGGCTGTCCCAGGCACAGCCTGAGACCCGCAGTCAGGGCAGGTCGAGGGGCAGCGCTTGGGTGCACACCTCAGTTCCCAGGCAGGTTTTGTGTTGGGCTCTTAGCCAGCAGATTTACTCCTCTGCGTTCCACAGAGAGCAGAGTCTGTAGCTGTGCTGCTGAAGCATTCCACATAAAACAAGGCACCATACACTGGGCAAAATTTGGGAGTCACTGGGGTCAGGACAACTTTTTGTCATCTTTTCAGTCCGCTAGAGCACACCTCCAGAATTCCCTCTGCTGCATGACCCAGACTGAAGACTGTGACGGTTAACCCCACTTCTATCTGGTACCTTTAAAGGCTGCATCAACCCTGACATTTCTTGGCATTTCTTTCTCACAATTAGAGCTCTTCCCCACCCCCACCCCCTTTTTTTTTTTTAAACCAGCTGAACTGAAGAGAGGGCTCCATTTTAAATTGTGGCTACCATTAGGTCTTTCGGTGCAGGAAGGTATGTACCACTGTGTATTCTTTCATTCTCTGAGTGGCCAAGAGGCAGACAGCAGTAAAAAAGATCAGCTGCACAGCCCCAGTAGTGACACAAGTTGCTTCAGTGGAGCCCTTCTGACCGATATTTTTCTCATGCTTTCTGATTTTACCTGTCACCCGGGACAGGCATCTTAAAAGTACAGACGGGCTTTAATACAGTATAATCCACGTACTGCAAATTGTCCCCTGGAGCTATCCAGGAGGTTGTTAAGTGATATGATCATTAAAAGAGAGTGACAGCCTCATATAAGATGGACCACTGGGGAATATCAAGACCTGGGGACTGTCTGAGAGTCCTCCCTGACCCAAAAAACCACAATAGCAGGCGAGTGGAGAAATGAAACTAAGGAGTATCCCAGATTCCTTATTTTGGTCTCTTTCGTTGAATCACTTCTACCCCACTTTTTGCTCACCACCTTGACTGAAGGCCAGGCCCGATAAACAAACCAGGTGACTCATTTATACGCACACGTGGGAATTCAGTGGCTTAAGCAAAGCCCAGACAGATGGCTTAGACACTGCCAGAAGAAACCTGGCTGCTCCAGGCCTGCACTGCTTTCTGCAGCACTGAATGCAGCAAGGACGAAGCACCAGCAAACAGCTCAGGGGAGAATTAAGAAGCTTCTTCATTTTGCTTGGGATATAGGTTTTACCTGTCTTGCAGGGATTCAAGGCTTTGCTGGCAGACGGGGCAACTGTGTACCAGCAAATACATTCTCCGTAATGGTTTATATTGGCAGATCCAAGACAGAAAATCCACAGTGGACAGAGCTATGAGGGATCCAAAGCAGAGGCAAAGAAAGAGCTGGGAAGGGCTTGAAACAGGTCCACCCTAAATAACATGCGATAGTTCTCTTACTGCAAGAACAACTTTCAAACTCAAAGGTCATCCTTTCTGAACTCCCGAGTCATGTATCCAGAGAGCCACTGGACAGACCTCTGTCCCTTCGAGTACCTAGAGAAAGAGAAGGACATGCCTCTGTGAGACAGATCTCAGCTGAATACGCAGATGAGATGTAAGGCAACTTTCCAATATTTTGTGGCTCCCTTTCTCCTACAGATGGTGGGACTCACCCAGCAGACCCGCTCTGACACTGTCCCACTGCATTTGAACTGCACGAGAGAAACTGAATAGCTATCTCAGCTTAGGAGACAGTCCAAAGCAGTTTGAATGCCCACAACAAATTACAAGCAGGTGTGCAAAGAGGTGATAATAATGCATAGCCTAAGCTATGGGTTTTGTAAGATTAACAAAACAGGGTGGCTATGTCTTGTGGATTCAAATGTCTCTTCCCAACACATGGGTGCTTCATAAACAGAGAAGCAGCCAGAGAAGGGACAGTGCCTAAATTTTCATTCCCAATGGCACTCAAATCACAACTCCTGTCACTGACATCCGATAACGACCGCTAGCCCATGCAAATTGGAATTCTGAACACAGAATAGGTGGTAGTGGTTTGTTTTGTTCTTCCTTTTTTATTTTATTTTTTTTTAAATTTCCTCAGAACACTGACCTGCTCTGAGGGTTAGCCCTAGGCAAATTGGCAATTTATCAGAGAGAAAACCCACCCTTTTCCTCGAAGGATATAGTCAGGGGACATTTACCATGGGAAAATATAGTTCTTTTTTTGGTAAGAGATCCAGCAGCACGCAGCAAGTCAAAATGGAACTCTGTAATGTGGGGATGAGAAATGGAGGTGCCTAAGCAATGTTACCTCCTCTATCTTGTCTTGAGATACTCTTCACCCTGTACTGCACCTATGGACAGTGCAAGAATCTCATCTTAACTTTGGTCTACTCCTCACATGCTTGTAAGTGCTGTAGGGGAAAACCTCAGCAACAGGGGCCATTCTCATGGCTTGGGGTGGACTCCTGGTCTTCAAATGCTGGAAACAGTCAAAGCTACAGAAAAAGTAAAGAACAAGTGGGAACCATTTGTCACAGAGGCTAGAGCCAAAACAGTCTGCTGGCTAAGGTGGAAGAAGTAAAATGCTAATTCTGTGGCCTCAAAGGTTTTTGGGGTTCTCCAGCATCCCTACGTGGCATTAGCCATGGCTGGGACAGACCGAATAGCAACATCTACTGCACAAGCTCTGCCAAGAGCTCAAGAGCACTTACTATTAGATATTTGTCAGTGCATGTCCACTGCCAATAACGCCAGGGCTGCGCATCATCACCCAGCAGTACTAATTTGATCTGGATCAGGCCATGGTAATTTTGGCAGATTAGCCAGGGTACACACCACAGTGCACTTTTTATGCTGGTTTTGTGAGAATAAACAATACTTGATCTGACATAAATCATGCTAGTACAACATTAAGGTGTTGAAACTACTGCTTTTAAACAAATCTGAATTGTCAGGGTGAGTTTACTCTGGATCACTGCTGTGCGTCATGCAGCCAGAACCTCTCCGATCCCAATTAAGAAGTTCTAAAGTTGGATTTACTATATAATCAATAGATGGCCTCAGCTGAACTCTTTAAAATGAATCTGTTCAATGCACTGCATGCCACCTGGTATGCTGCTACTTAACTATGTCAGTAGAGAAGTATGTTTCAATGACAGCGGGAATTTCCCTAGCCCTTCTCCTTCTTGCCTCAGCAGTAGACAGAAACCCAGTAGGGTGAAAAAGGATGAACATATGGCTAAATCCATTACTGATTTCTTATACCAATTCTTATAGCATTTAACTTCTGTCCCTGGGCTTGTTTCAAGGCAATTTGTGGTGCACCTTCTCTTTTTCCCAGCAAGGACAGCTGAGATGGAACATGTACACAGGCTAAAGCTAAAAGAGATCCAGCGGAAAAGAGGGACGCAAACTGAGGATGCATGTGTCAAGGCCCAGAAAATAGTCTACGGAAACATCATGCCTCATAAAAAGATAAATATGCAGATAAGGCAATGATGCAAGAGTTACGGGAAACAGCAGTTCTGGGGCCTGTTACCACAGCTACTTCAAGAAAAGAAAACACTAATTCATGTTATGAAGCAACATAATGAAGGGGAGGTTGCTCATGATGTGACTAATGCTTGCAAAGATATTCAGTTCACATGTGCACAGGCTACAGAAGCTGGCTGCCATTCTTGCAGCCAGGGTGTATAAACAATGGGCAGCTGATTGTGGCTGACATGTAATCTCAGGAGCAAGACAAAGCAGCAATATTAGACTCGATAATTAGATGGAAGAATTAGCCTCATTTCAAGGCTAAACAGCAAATGCAGTTGCCAATACGAAAACTCAGAAAAACAAGTCATGCCATCATTTAAAACATATTATGGCGGATGTACAGAATATCAGCTGCAGCTGGCCAGCAGGGCAGGGCAAATCACAGGCTTGAATATCGAATTAAGTACCAGATTTCATTTGAAATACAAGGTGGAAGAGAATCAGGAAGTCTCTATTCTCTCACAAAGAAGATGTCTCTAAAAAGCATCTATAATTTTAAGGAAAACCTTCTAACTTGTCTCCAGGACAGCAGATTCAGTTTAGAAGCAGACCCCTCTATGTTTATCAGTCATTCCAGCCTGGCCTGCCCGAAGATGGGATTCACAACATGGAAGTTGGTCAAGCCCAGGCAAAGCTGCTAAGAAGAGCCATTGAAACTAGCAGCAAGTGCTAGTTACAAATACCTCTTCTCCAGAGCTGGTGTCAACCCAAAGCCACTGAGCAGCGTAAATAACTGAGGTCACTTAACCTGACCAAATAAGCCTTCCTACTTCATATACCTGCAGCATCTGGAATGTCAGGCAGAGTTTCTACTGTGGTAGAAGATACAAATCAGATGCTCAAACCTTTGCCACACCACCAGGTACAATTATTAATGAAAGACAGGACTTCAGCTGCCTGCCAAGGGACCCCATGTCAACTGAACCAGATTCAGAGAGACTCATTGTCTTACAACATTCCCGCCTGAAAAGAGGAGCGGTCAAAAAAGAAGGTGCCAAGGTGTGACAACTATTAAATGTGCTGGGAATGGAATATTGGTCTGAATACTCACACAGGCTGCAGCTGAGCAGGACTGAAATCCCCTAAACATCAGGTATCCTTTGAGGAACTAAGAGCCATTTAGTATGTACTCACAAGACTTCAGCTATTGCATAAGACTTTCGCAACTTTTGAAGCTTTTAAAACAATTGGTTTACAATGAATACTGTAAGGTAAGAACAGACTCAAGAACTGGAATTTGTAAAAAAAAACAAACCATACCACAGCTATGAGCGAGACACCAATTTTGAAGTATTACATCCTTTACAACTACAGCATCAGTTCTGTGCCCCAACAGGAGTCTGAGGAACAGCAGCACTGATGTAAAACTAATGGTCTATAACGTACATGAGTAGATAAACACGCAAGTGTGCACGGGTGGAAACGTAGATATAATCTGTGCTGTTGGGCATGGAGCAATTCTTTTGCAACATAAAGTGGATACATGGTTTGCTCTCAGCAAAACATCGCAAGTGCACCGAGCGGAGACAGTGCATGTTGTAGCACTGGATATAGCACAACGACAACCGAGCAGTTCACTAACTGTAGCAGACAGGCATAGCAGGCACTGTTTCCAGGGACAAGCACTACCCCCAGATGCAGTGCTAAAGGCTCTGTAGAACTGTAAGCACTCTCTCAACATATAACAGTATCTCTCCATTGGGCTTTCACTGAGCCAAAACACTCACACTCCAAGGTTGGCCGTGCTGTTCGCAGTAAGTGCCACAGAGACTGCTCTCTAAGGAGTAAGTAGCTGTCTAAGCAAGGTAAGATTTACTTAAAAGGGATAAAGTATAAACCGGAAAATTATGGGTTGGTTACTTCCCACTTGGCACTTCAGACACTTTTTGGCACTTCAACAACAATACCGGACTCAAGACTAATTAGTAATTCTTCTCAAAGAAGCAAGGTGTTTACATAGTACTGCCCTATTGCCAGTTCTTGAACTTTGTTGTTTCAAAGTTCGCATTGTTATCCCAAACATAATTTATTAGAAGAGGCACTCCTATTTCCCTCCTGTATTTATCATGAAGACCCGGCAAAAGAGTAACATGGAGTATCTCAATTTTAGCAGCTATTGGCACGTCTCATCTGAGGAGGACTCAACCCAAAACAAACTTTCCACTGTTCTTTCAGGTTACTTACATGATTTTTGAACTACATTTTTTCCCAGTTGATCCCAACAAGGTATGACACTAAGGTTTTTAAAAAGCTTTCTCAATAGCATTTTATAGCAGAGCTGTCCAAGACAAGAAACGGCACATTAGTGATGCAAAAAGCTTCTAACTCAGTAAAATGCTGTTCTACAAAACATTCTCTTTTTTTTCTTTCTTTTTTTTTTTTTTTCCCTCCAGAAAATAGACTCTGCACCCTTTCTGACTTTTCTGTTTCAAAGTCCATTTATGCAAGGTATTTGTCAAACCTTGTTTACTGGCTTGCAATCCATGGAAATATTATGTGCTATTAAAATCAGGTCAACACTGATTTAATAGTCTCTCTGGGAACTTTTATGTTTGGTCTCAATCTCTGCCACTGGCTTGCAATAGTAGCCTTGTTTAAGATCAGTATCTGAGGCCAAAAAGGGAAGGAAAGCTTTTTACCCCTGAGACGTCCAGAGTGGGGCCTCCCCCACCCTCTCCAGAGTGCTTTGCAGTAATAGTGAGGAGAGATGAATGAAAGGGACTAGCGAAATGTTAAGCAGAGATACTTTTTTTTGCTTGCATAGTTTAGGCACTCCTGCAATTTAAACCAGAGCAAAACATCTACGCCCAAACTGGTCATAGAGGTCAGAGCATTTACTTTTAGAACAACAATTTCCAGGCTTGGGTTGCAAAGGTAGCCTAGAAAAGTAAAAAGAGGTTCTGTTAAAATGTCTCTTGTAACTGTCTAGTGCGAAAAGCTTTTGATGCCTCCTGAGAATCAAGATACAAGAATCCATTTAGGAGTCTCCCATATGTGCAAGACCAGTCTTTCTCGCTAGGACCTGAAAAAAAGAGCTACTTCAGCAATGCTGCAGAGCGCAAGGAAGGAATGGGGGTATGGAACAAAAAAGATAGATGGAAGTGCCTAGAAAGCACAGACCAGCTACTGATACTTATACCAGTCACTGTCAGATGCCGGTGAACCTGGCTGCCCAGCTCAGCTTGGCAATGCCAAATGAGGTTGGTGTTTTGCAGAGAGGAGGTGCCGGCTCTTTCCAGATCCCAGTAAGAAAGGAATAGCTCAGGAAATTTGCTAGGACATTATTAAATCTTGTGTCCCTCATGATGCTGGGAACCCTGATATGATATAGTACCAAACAGACCTCTGCTAAGGGCATGCCAATCGCACACGTGGTGATGTTCACCCCTCTAGGTTCAGCAGTTTTCTGATAGGGTCTTGCTCACAAAACAAATTCAGTAGTCACTGATAGGAATGAAGCCTGGGACGGAGACTTAGCTTTGAAGAGTCCCTTGGACAACGTGCTCTAAATGTTACAATCTCTTTAATAAAGATAAAGTTTCTGAACAGATGCATATAATATTTCAAGTGGGCAAGACAATGCACTATGTGTACTCTTGTGATTAAATACATGCTGACTACATGTACATTGACAAATTATGCACTGACTACGCGCACATTGGTCATTTATATACAAAGGCATACACCCGGATTAGCTATTATGCGGATCAGTAACTACACATACAACAGGCTTGGAAAGGGGTGTGTGAATACTATAGTTGCCTTCACGGGTTACCTCAAAACAGAAAAAAAAAAGAAAAAAAAGAAAAAAAGAAATAGCTACATTTCATGAATTAAGCACTATGTGTTATCCTGGTTGTCTACTTTGTTGATGTTTTTCTTTTTTCCTTACCAAGATGCTACTGAAGCCAACTGACTCATGTTTGCATGTTGCAAACATTAACCCATTGCACACTAGGAAACTGTGTTTAATATTACAAAGTTTATGTGTGGAGAGCTCATTTTTCTCTCGTCTTTCTTTAATATGGTATCGTCTGCTATTACCAACTGATTTGTTGCTACGAAAGAAGAAAATCAGCTCATTATGACCAGAAAGCTTAGACTGATTTCCTGCATTTCTCAAGCTGTGTTTCAGTAATGGCCCATTTAAATTTACCACTGGTCCCTGTTACTGCCAGCCTTGTCATGGAAGAACAGTTTTTTTAAACATATGGTTGGAAGCAAGAATAAAAGTGTGTTTCCCAGCATAACCATGATATTATGTATGCTTCAATGGCCTAGCAACAAAAGTCAGGATCCCGTAACGAACTGTCCATAAAATGTCCATCCTAGCAAAGACAGGCATAAATGGTTCAAGCAAAAATCCAGGCAAACCTCTCAACAAAGAGGCTACAAAGACAGGAGCTGTAGAACTTGGTGAAAGAAAAGGGGGGAAGGGTTCAGAAAAAACATCAAGAAATTATACACTACTTACTCATGCCTAAAAATTGTATGTGAAGCACTTTTGTAAATAGGTGTGTAGTACACCATGAACTTGACCAACATTAACTTTCAGTCAGCTCATTTGTGTAAACAATTGAGACCCTCAGATGGAAAGCTTGGCATACATACAAGACACACCTGGGCTTCAATTTCGTTTAAGTATATACAATGTTAATTTTTATCATACCTGTTCCTGGCTTTCACTTTTAGTCTCACAAAACCATTGACTTCTCCTTTCCTTCTGTTTTCTCAATTTTCTTTTCAGCTTTATTTGAGTCTATGGGATAATAAAATGGGTAGTGGAATAAGTGAAATATAGATATCCAAAGTAGTCCAAACTGGCTACACTTCAGCAGCTGAAGTGCAATTTGTTGAACTCCTGCTGAATTTTCTGCAAAGGTATGCAGAAAGCGTGTTTCTTGGCTGATTAAGGAATGTTTCACATGGACCAGGTTAACTGCTTATAACACAAAGCAACCAGCATCAGTAACACTTGGGAACATTTTGTTTCTAACGCATCTTGAAGGAAAATTGGTTGAGCTTCAGCTATGGAGAAGCCTATAAGTGAAGGTTTTACACATGCTTTACCCAGTTACAGCTTTGGGAATGCAGCTAAATATGTTGGAAATGAACCAAAAAAAAAAATATATCTGTGCATCTGTAATAGGATTCTTAGGCGGCTCTGACCATTTGGCTCTGATGAAGCAACATTTGGAAAACATTAGGGAAATGCCTCGCGGATAAAGCTCCTTCTCTGGTAG
>VYZM01004037.1:14852-38680 GCA_013398915.1 Dromas ardeola
CAGAGGCCTGTTGTGTATAAACAGCGGCTCGGCACAGCGAGGAGCCTGCGGGGCTCAGCCAGGCTGGGGAGGAGACAGGGGCGAGAGGGGGGCTCTTCCCAGCGCCGCTCCTGGAACGGTCGGTTTAGATTTTAGACTTCTAGGCTATTTTTCTCTGTTGTATAAGTCTGTGAAAGGCAAGATACAATCTCGGCTCCCCCCCCCCAGCCCCGTGTGTCTCTGCGGGATGCTGACCTCTCCAACGCGTGAGAGCACCTCAGGAGCCTCTGGAGAGCAGAGGACTTTGGCAGCCACCCACCGCCCAGCCCGGCCGCCTCTGGCACCGCCGGGGTTAGTCAAGCACCAGCCACAGACAGAAGCAGCTTAACTTGTTTGTGGTTCCTGAAAGACAAACCCAAGCCAAACAAAATCAAAAATCCCAGGAAGAGTCTTTAGTCTGCGCCTTCTCAGGGTCCCCGTTGCTGCTTTGCCACATGAAGCAGGAGCTTTGGCAGGGACTGAACTTGCAGCGGCTGAATTCGGAGGGACCTGGTGTATCTGGGCACGGTGGAGGGTCGGGGGCGGCTGGAGAATCTCTTCCAGTTGGCAAAAAGCACTAATAAAAGTGCTGGCTGGCACCAGGTCCCTTTTACTGGATTCCCCAAGCTGTCATCGTGCTCGGGCTGGCGGTTTCGGAGCACACCCGGCGTCGCTGGGTCAGTCGCGGACCCCAGGAGACACGGACGGCTCCACGCGTCCAGCCCGGCTGCGACAGACCCCAGTCCCTTAATGGCAATTTTCCTTTATTGAGGAGACCTCATGCGAGGACAGTCGCCTGGTTAATTCTGCTTAAAAAAGGCCCCTGGAGTGGAGTTGCTGTGACCTTGTCGGGGAGCACCTCCCGCCCCCCCGCGGCCAGCGGAACAGGAGGGTATTTCGGGGTGCAGCCAGAGCAACAACGGGGTGGAGCAGGTCCCGGTGTGAAAACAAACCCTGACCTGGGTGTTCACGCTCACGTGTCGTGGCCCCGGGGGTGGCCCCAGGGACTTTAGCAGGAGAAGGCACTTTGATTTCGCTTTGTTTTTCTGCTTTTTGTACCACTGCACCATGGCGTGGCTCTACTTTATTTTTTTGCAGAGATGCCAGCCTGCCGAACAGAACAGAGAGAGCTTGCATGGGGAAACAGAGGAAAAAACCCAACCCCCTTTGATATTGCCTTCCCATGAGACCGGCTGGGGCTTTGTTTTAAAGGTGAGCTGCAGAACATCAGTTTACATGACAGCCGCTTGCAGGCGAGGATGGGTTTGGAAAGAAACCACCAAAGCCACCAGGGTGGGCAGGGATCCCTCTGCTTCCCAGGGGTCGGGGGCCGAGCCCAGCCTTCCAAGAGAGGGAGAAGGGGCCGGGGACAGTCCCTGCCTGGGGGACGGCTCATCCTGATGCCGTGGGCGAGAGCCCGGCGTAGCCCCTGCTTCCCTCTCCAAGCCCTGCTCCCCACGCCTGGCCGGCTGCTGGCGAGCTCAAAGGCTTGCACAGCCAAAATCCGCTGGAGAATCTCTCCAGCACTGACTGTTTCTATCAGCTGTATTTCCTTTACCAGTTTCAAGCATAACATTTATTTTAAGTGCCCCCAGGTTGAGCACAAGGACGGCATTTCCACCCCCCTCCCCGGACCGGTGAGGGATGCTGCAGTGAAGCGGGTCCAGGGGCACTGCCCCAGCCCCAAGGAGAGCTCTGCAGTCGCCTTCGGCCCGTGACCCAGGCAAGAGGTCGGCGCGTTCAAGCATCTCGCCCCAAAACCAAACCAGCCTGTTGGGTTCATTACCGAGACTTGCTTCATGACAACATTACCCAAATATTTTCTTATTAAACCTGGCAGCATCCAAACACACAGCGCTCTCCGCCAGGCAGGTGAATGTGCTCTGACAAAACCGGGCTGGAGAAGCCTCTCCAAACCACGGGATCGTCAGACAGCTCTTAGAAAAGGGTGCCTAGCTCGCTGGTGGGTGGTGGAGGAGCCCAGGGCTGGGCGCTGGGGTCCCCAGGGTGCTGTGCCCCAGCATCCACCACAGACAGATTTCAACAGTTAAGGTAGCAACAGGACGAAGGGCAATGGTTTTAAACTGCAGCAGGGTTGGTTTAGATTGGACGTTAGGAAGTTCTTTACACTAAGGGTGGTGAGACCCTGGCCCAGGTTGCCCAGAGAGGTGGTGGAGGCCCCACCCCTGGAGCCATCCAAGGCCAGGCTGGATGAGGCTCTGAGCAACCTGATCTACTTGAAGATGTCCCTGCTCGCTGCAGGGGGGTTGGACTAGATGGCCTTTAAAGGTCCCTTCCCACCCAACACATTCTATGATTCTGTGATTCTGTGATTCTAGGTACCACACAGACCACTTGACCACTGCTATTTCTAAACTGCAGCATCAAATTGCCTAAAAACTGTTTTTTGGAGGCAGAAACCCTATGAAATGTGAGGAAGAGCCCAATTCCCTGGCTTGACACCTCAGGGGACCATCCCTGCGCCCTGCCCAGCTTCCTCCCGCCCCAGGGTGGAGCAACCGGGGAGGGGGAGCCGCAGGCAGAGACCACCATGGCAAGAGCCGGGCACGGTGGCCAGGAGCAGTGGTGACGGGCACCGGCTGTGAGGCATGGGCAGAAGACAAACTCTGAAAAGATCCTGATTTTTCTTAGAAAACTTCGGTTTTCTGGGGAGGAGGAAAGTGAACGTGAACCTCAGGCACCTGCTGCGAGGGATGCGGGACAGGGTAAAAAGCCCAGCTCGGTGGCAGGCACGGCCCGAAGGGAGGCCAGAGCTCAGCTCTGACCTGGAGAGGTTTTGAACAGCAGAACTCTTTTTCAAAGCCCTTTTTAAGCTCGAACTAAGAGAGAGTTGCCTTTCATAGCTAGAAGAAGAAATGAACTCCATTCAAGAGCAGCGATTTTCAGGTACTTGGATGATGTTGAAGCTCTTGGCCAAAGCGCAGACTGCAATAAAATTGGCCACCAAAATATTTAAGGAGCTTCCTCTAAATTTCCAGCCCTGCAGTTAGAGCAACCTGGTTCTGGAGCAGCCTGTGGGGAGGGGGGAAAAAGGGGCTCTGGCAGCTTTTGGGGTGTGACTCTGGGTGGGAAAGGGCCGGCATGGGGCTGAGACACAGGCTGCTGGACAAGGGCTTTCTCCGCCGGTGCTCTGCTGGCCCTGGGACGGGCAGCACTGGCCCGGCCACTCACGGAGGGAGCTGCTCGCCACAGGGTCACCGGCAGCCCCGCGGCAAGTCCAAGCCGCCGGCATGGCTCCCTCTGGCCGGGAACTCACCCCAGCCTCTGCTTTCTTCCCAGGTGGTGTGAAACCTCATTGTGCTTTGTGTTTCTAAATGTTTAAATGAGAGAAATAAGTGGCGTGCGGAGCCTTCCCCAAAGCGCTGAGCACGAGCAGGGCAGGGCCGGGCTGGAGCGGGATGTGACCATGAACTGCAGCCGGCCAGACTGGTCTGTTTTTATGACCCAAGCGGAGAGACATTGGGATTAATCAGCCAGCCCACAGGGGACAAGCTAAGTTGGGTTTTAAATTCTTTGGTGCTTGTAATAACTCAGGTGAGTCTCTTTGTTCTTGTGAACTGTAATTTTTCATGTGACAGACGGCGTCCCTTGAACAAAACAGCCGGACAGCCATGTCCCAACACAGCCCGTGCCCGGGAAGCGAGGCCAAGCTAAACCCGGCTGCCTCTGCCCCCGCTCACAAACGCGCGTTTCCCCAGTGGGGCAGCTCCAGCAGCAGTTGGGCTGAACGTCGCTGCTCCGCGCCCGGCCCATGTGGTTAATGCTTAATGCCGGGGACAAACGAAGCCGCTCCATCGATCCCCGCCATGGGCCCACGCGCGGAGCGGCTGGCACGGCCCAGGCTCTGTCCGGGAGGTATCGGGGAGACACGCCGCTCTCCTCGGCTTCCCCGATGCAGGCGCTCGGGTTCCCGCTGGGATCACAAAGGGCGGTGTTACCGCTGCCAGCAGCCAGGACTCGGTTTTCTTTTTTTCCTGCTCCCCTTCCCCCCGGCAGCAGGAGGCAGAAGGATGTGTCAGCTCAAGGCTGAGTCTAAAGAGGCTTATGCTGACTATTTACCTTTGCGAGGGTCTATTTTTGGCTGCTCAGCTGCAGCTAATTCAATGAACAGGGCAGTGATTCAGGAGAGAAGCCACATGAGGGTCATTGTTTCTAGGATCCACTTTACTCCTCTGCTGGGGCCCTAAGCCTTGCTTCTTTTTTTTCCTTGGGTTTTTTTTTCAGATGGCAAAGAGCATCACAAAGGAAAAGGCGATCTTGGGGACAAGTCAGAAGGACCTTGGAAGCCTGCTGCCCTGTCCAATGCTTGACTCGTTGCCTGCCGTTCACTACCGAGGAATCCCGAGGTCGCTCCTGACCCTACCCCAGATGCAGCCAGAGGGCTCCAGGTTGGCTCCACACACCCTCCGGTCCCTGCACATCCCACCAAAATCAGCTCGGAACTTTGTGAATATCCAGTGTGAATTTAATAATGGCATCGGGAGCTAATGAACAGGCTGAGGCTGGAACCAAGTCACCTGGGACATGACGGCTGCTGGTAAACAGGGAGCAGCCGGGTCATCGGCTCTGTCTCTATTTCTCTGCCGGTTGTGAAGCGGAGCTCAGTGTGTGACAGGAGCTCGGGGACGGTGAGCTGTAGGAGAAAGACACCTGAAATCTTCCGCTGGCAGTGGGACCCGCAGGGGACGCCAGGCACAGGCGAGCTGGCCGAAGGGTGGCACACTGGTCCCGGCGATGGGCTCCCATGCAGCTGAGCACCACTTCAAACAGAAAAAAACAGCTTTTTCCACATGCTGGAAAACTGCAGTGCAGAGTCTTTAACTAAATAAATCCTGAGTGATTTCCACATTGCTGAATGACATTTTAATAGTGGAAAAATAATGCTAAAAATTATCTACTTCATCTCTTCCCATTGTTTTCTACTGGCTGGGAATGACTGCTGCAGCAAAACCGGCTCCGGATCTTCTGGTCGGTGTTTGCCGGAGCCTCCCAGCCCGCAGCCAGCAGCCGAGAGCTCCGGCGGGGGCTGCCTTGCCCCATGTCGGCCCGCAGAGCCCGGCCGAGCTGCCCACGCACCGCGGCTCCTCGGGCAGCGCTCCCGGGGAGGCTCCTGGGGAGGCTCCCGGCCGCTCTGGCGCCAGCGGATGAGCCGCGGTGGAGCGAAGGGCTGGCGGTGATGCCTGTCCCCAGGTGGGTGCCTGGCTCCTGCTGTCCCTGTGGGGAGCTGGTGCCTGCCCGTGTGCCACCAAGCTGCTCTGCAGGAAGGTGCTTCCGGCGTTTTCTGACGTGGGGCTTTTCTGACCCTAATTCAGCCACCGGCACTGAGAGCTTGCTTCTGGATGAATACATCGAGTGCTGCCACACATCCCCAGGCTGGAGTCAGGGAAACGGAGCCCCAGCACCGAACACACCTCTTGTAGAGCTGCAAAAGGAGTGGCTCAGGCTGTGGGGACAGTGTCTGGCCAAGTGCTGGCCCCCGACTGTAAGGTACAGCCCCAGCCTGCACAGCAATGTACCACGCAAATGCCTCACACGAACTTTTATTATTGACTGAAACATCATAAATCTCAAAGAACTCCCTGGTTCACGGCAAAGCAGCCACCAGCCCTTACACAAGGTGTCACCTCCTACAACCCCAGCAGGCACCTGCAGCCTCGGGACCTCTCGAAGCCGGGCTGCCGGGAGGTGTGCGGTACTGCAGTAGGTTTCACCATTGCCCTCATCAAGGGGAAGGTTTTCATCCTCTGAATTAAAGGCACACAAATCAGGAGCCAAACTGTCCTTCTGCCACACAACAGCCACTCTTTGGCATGGCGCCTGCATAAGGTCAAGTCTTTTCCCCCTTTTGAACGCAGCGTGGACTTGGTTTGTGTTGGACTCACACAAAGCATCCCAGTCGCCAGCCTCCCTTCCCAGCAGGTATGGGGCACGCAGGCTCCACAACAGGCTGTGGGTAAGGCCTTGCAGGAGGGTTTGTAGCGACATTTGCTTGTCAGATGCAGGTACCCGCTGCAGCCCTACGTGTGAGGATACGGGGATTTCCACACATGCTGCTAACGGGACAAACATGCCTGACAGGCAAAGCTGAGTCCCCCCGTCAGACCGAGACAGAGCTGTACGAGAGAAGCAGCGGTTGAAGTGAGAGGGAGCAAGACAACCGGGAAAGGCTGCAAGACTTCATACACCATGCAGAGGGATGGGCAAAGCCGGTACAGCCCACTGCCGCCTCGTCTCCTTTTTCACTCTTACAAGGAAACTATTCCCCCGGCTCTGTTTGGCACAAACGCTGGCTCAGGACGCACCTTTGGATGCCACTGAATTGGGTGAGGACATTTGGCAACGCAGCTGTGCTCAAGGCCCCAGCTCCACTTCTAGTTGGCAAATTTTACAGAAGACGAGGGGAAACACGATGTCCTTTCAAAAGTACTTCAAGGGAAACCTTTATCAGAGACGGAGCTCAGCAAAAATGACTGCAACAAACCAAGTTTCATTTTCACTTTGGGACGGGGAAGAGAGTGCACCAGCGGCACCAGCCGAGGAGCCTACGGCCCTCTTGGAGCGCGTGTGCTACAGCCTGTAGCAAAGACAGGTGGGGACAGTAAATACTCAGTAATTGAGAAGAGCCAAAGGAAACACATTGGGAAACATACTGGAAACAACAGACTTCCATAAACAAGCGTGTGAAGTCTGCAGTTGTCAGCATAAAGAAACAGCTTTGCTGTAATATCATGAAGAAGTAAACTTTGAAAAGTGTCTGTGAAATACCCTGACTACAGAAGAGCAGTGCTTTAAGACCTGTGGCTGTACAATTTCTGTACAAATGGAAAAAGAATCATGCCAGCCAGTATATTGTATAAAAAAAGAAAAGGCGAGAGACGAGACCTTCAGGTGACCAGTTCTTCCTCGCCAACAAAGCAGACACCTTCCCTGCAGTCCCAATAGTCTGCAGGTTTATTTTTGGCAGATTATAATTAAAATGGTCTTTATGGCTTTAGAGAGAAGCCACTAAGCTGCACGTTTTGGTTGAAGCAGAGAGTGCGTGTGTGTGGAATGCTCTGGATGAAGGGACATCGCAGAGAGAAGCCTTGCCACGGCTCTGCTCCTTCCACCCGACCCACAAACGCTGCTGGTCGCGCTTGGCTCTCTCTTGTGTTCTCATTTCTCATCAGCAAGTAACAAAGTTCTGGTTGCTAACCAGTCCAATCCCAGAGGCAGAATAAAAAGTCTTTGTGAAGACCTAGAAAAGCTTTATGTTTCTAACAAAATCAAATCCAACCACGTGCAAACACTGTTCCTGGTTTGATGCATTTCGTTCAGGCTCCACCACCAGAGCACTGGAATTTGCTTTCCCTGTAGAATGATTTCATTCCTTGTCCATTCTCCACCTTTCAGTCTTCTCAGGAGTCTTGACAAGCTATCCCTCCATTTTTGTCTTCAACATTTTTTCCTAGGCACATCCTTCCTGTCCTTCCCTCATCCGCCGTCACGCCCTGTTCCTCTCCAGCTATTTTCGGAAAGCAAAGACGTCCCGTGTTTTCAAGCCTTTCTTGCCTTCGCTTCCTGGTTTAGGAGAAGACACTTCCGCCAGTCCCCCATACGGGCAGCTCTCGCACTCCGGGTGATGGCCAGAGCACTCCACAGCGGGGATGAAGCCGCTGTCCCACATTCCTGTCCCACACAGCTTGCAGAGGTCATGCAGGCTGCAGGGGATGCGGGGCAGCAGGTGGAACTGATAGAGCAGACTCCTCGCCTGGAGGGGAGAGAGACAAAGTCATTCACACCGCACCAGGGGATGAACGTGGAGAGCAGGGGTAGCCCGTGGCCTCCTGTCCCATCCCCCTGCCTGGCTACCTTAGAAGAGTCAACGCTTCAGCAAAGGAGCATTCCTCCTGAACGCAAAGCTGAAGGTTAAGCGAGGCACTGGGGACACTGGTGGGTGGCAGGAGCTGCCGCACGCTGCAGCACATCCCACGGCCTGTGGTCACTCCCAGCCCGCGGTGGGCTGGGAACCGCGGCACAAAGACCAACAGCTCTGTCTGCCCTTTCCCTGAGCACATGCAAGGGTTATCCCAAGCATACCGTTACCTCCTAAGCACTCTACAGCTACCTCTTATTTCTGCAAAACTTGTGTCCAGGCAAACAGCAGCACCCCACCCTCCCAGGCTCCAAACGGGGGGCTACAGGAGATGCAGCAGATGAAGCATCAGTCCCTGATTTTCTCAGTGCTCTGACTCATCTCTTGGTCCTGAGGCTCAGCCCACATCAGCGCACGGGCATTTACCTTCCTGAGTACAAGTTCTCCGTTCATGTGCATAGCCAGGTTGCCGAAGTGCAGCAGCATCTGGTCAGTGGCCAGCTGTTGTTCAATGACATCATCCCCATAAATCACCACGATGGCCACACAGATAAAGAGGTGGAAATAGTCGGTCTGCAATGAGAAAACGGGGGCTGGAGTACAGCAGGTGGAGGCAGAGGTCTGACTTACCCTCCCCACCCTCCACAACAATGTCCGCAGTGAGATTTTGTGCTCCTTCCAGTTGTGCCTACTGGTATAGAGAACAGGAGTTATTGGTGAATTCTGAACCACAGCTGAGTCAAAGTCTCTTCCCTTTACGGCGCGGCAGCAAGGTTTGCACCACAGCTTTCAAAGCAGACTAGCGATTTTTGGGAAGACATTTTCCAGCTGTGTTAAAGAAGTCTGAATTTCAGAAGTGGATGTTCAGCACTTTCTGAAAAAAACTTTTGAAGCCTGGACATCCTCAAGTAGGAGAGGCAAGTGTCCACCCTCCTGCTACATCGATAAACCTCTGTGACAGTTACAGACCCTCTGTAACACCTACTTATTTTGGATACTTTGCTACTAAGAGCCTTTATGGAAATCCTGCAACACTTGTTGATGTGGTGAGGATTCAGCAAAGAACACTGCTGCCGATGTGCACTGTGCCCATCTCCAGATGTCTAACCTGATAGTGAGCCCAGCACGCTTCCCACATGCGCAAAGCCTCAGCATCTGGAAATTCACGTTTAAAACAGAGGAGGATCCAACGGTGGCAGAAAAGCATCTGCAGGCCATCCTCTCCCAAGGAAGAAAGGTGCTGGTAGAAGCGTGGGTGCATGAGCCGCAGCAGCTCTCGCAGGTACATCTGGAAAAGATGCTCTGAGCTGAGCCACTGCCCTGTGCCCGAGGACTCATGCCGCCCCCACCCACCCCAGGGACCCCCACGCCGCCCGCCAGACCCGGGCTCCCACAGAACTGGCCACTGGTCCCTGCTCTCCCAAAAACCTCCAGCCTCTTTATTACAGCACAGCCAGGAGCATCTGGATCTATCATTAAAGGCCAGGGCTCACAGGCCACGGCAGGTATTTCACAAGGAAGGACGGAGGGTGAAAAGAAAATCCCATGACAGCTACATCGTGAACAGAAAGAAGGGGAGAGATTCAGGCTGAGGAGAGCGGCTAGAGCCTTAAAAACTAGAGAAAAGAAAGGACGTAGCTATCTCTGGCAATATTTCATTTCAATAGAAGCCGAGTAACATGGAAGTGATTTTGGAAAGCCTGACCATACAGGCACATTACAGTGCGTAAATCTGTACGTTAACTAACTGCACCTCACCAGCAGCCTCCCATGGGGTTTCTACCACCAGTTTACCACTTTAAATTGGTGCCATCATGACCTGGACAGGATTGTTCAGCTTTAGAACGGTTTTTTTCAGGATCTCAACCAGAAAACAACTGACATTCAAGTTAAAACCTAAAAATTTCCATTTTTAAAGAAGTTCACCTTATTTTAAGAATCTCTGTCAGATAAGGCTTTTCATTTGGAGATAATTTTAAAAATCTGTGAAAATATTAAGACCTTAAAAACGAAAAACCCAAAAGAGAGCTGCAGCTCAATCAACTCCTCTGCCACAGTCACACCAAATGCCCCAGAATCATGACAAAAAGGAACCAGTGAGTCTTCACTGCCTGAGCGAAGTGAGAAGACAAAGCAAGCAGCATCCTAAATACATTTTATCATAAAAGGTTCCTTGAATCAGCACCCTTTAGCATAGCCAAGGTAACTTTACTCTGACAGTTTATTGGCTGTAACTGCCTCCAGAGTGCCCAAATCACCCAGGATCAATTTTATCCATCAGGTATTTTGTGGCTTTGGGGTGTGATTTGGCATGCTGGAACCCAACAGCCCAGGTTACTGCTTTATGGCATTCTCTTAATTTGCCTGGGAGAGGAGAAGCTGAAGAGAGGGCTAATGGGAGCTCAGCGTTCAGCCTCACCAGCTGTTTCTCCATATCCTCATCCCGGGGTGAGCTGATGAAGATCGTGTTCTGCATCAATCCTACAAAGCACCAGAAAGTATCCGACTCATCTAGGACCTCTGCCAGGAGCGGGGCAACCAGGTCGGACATCCCCTGGGAGTATCCAATTGTTGGGTTAAATACTGCATAGTTCAGCAAAATCCTCCTGGAGAAGAGATGCAAACGGTGAGGTGAGACACCGGGAGGGCACGTCACAGCTGAGCACGGTGCCCTTTCCCTCTGCCCCAACACCCACCACACAGGCTGAGTCAGGAAAGCACAGAAGAGCAGCAGATCACTCTTGCCATCTAAAAGATTAACTTGCAATTGCACCCGGAGGCTTATGAACTTTTGAGCACCTGCGCAGCATGTTGCATCCCACAGAATCGCTTTTGCTAGAAGAACTATACCTAGAAGCATAACAAAGATACACTAGCACTATACCTAATGGGAACTCTCCTTTTTTTTTAGGATTACAACATTTTGCATCAATCCAGAGAGGTTCCTGGATGGGCGACAAGAACTCCAAAAAGCATGCAGCAGCCTAAAACAATGGATTTGACCAGAACTCCTTAGGCTCCTGCTTTCCTCCCGCAGTGCAGCCCGCTGAGAGACGTGCAGAGGGAACAAACAACACCGTTCATCTCAGGTACAAAGACACACGAGCCTGCCGTAAGGTGCTTGAATGCATACAGATAAACTCTGCTGCAAACATCGGCCCAGTGAAATAAACTCCAGGAGAAGGTTTTCAATACACAGCCAACAAAATATAAAAATAAAATGTGAATTTAAAAAGACTAAGAAGACAGAAATTAAAGGATCGCTGATCCCTACTCACCCACGAGGCTCCAAGCCATACTGTTAGATGAAATTCAAGCGTTTTGTAGGCCCACATTTACAAGTCACACACCCGTGAAGCAGACTCTGGTGTGCTCATTCCCACCCCGTCAGGAGAACCACAGACCCGTGCAACTGCCCACAACCCTGCTGCAGCACCCATCACACCCCCACAGCCCCAGAGGGCTCACACCCCTCCCGTGCCTATGCATGCAGGGAAGCTCGCTGATGGCAGCAGGGTTATTATATCAAGAAGTAAACGGCCAAAGCAGCAGCGAAAGCACGGGGGAAGAAGTCCTTGTTTTTGCATCACTTGGTACAGTCACTCTAGGCACGGTGCTCTGCAGCACTCCCAAGGCAGCGACCGAGGCAGCCTGGGCCAGGGGGCGGTTACCGAGTTTTCTGTACATTCAGTAGCACACGCGGTTTGCGACACTAGAATCAGACACTTCACCTCATAGTTTCCACGTTTGGGTTGTTCTCCCCTCGAAAGAACTGGTTGCTGCGGTCAGTCCTCACGACGTCTTTATCTACTGTGAACTGTACTTTACGCCAAAAATCCTTCTGTTCATCTGGAGTCATCGAAAGCCTGGAAATTGAGCAGCAACAGGAGTACATTGTCAAGAGAGGAATATGATTGCCACAAGGAACAAAAAACCTCATTTCAGCTTTAGTTTGCAGAGAAAAACTAGTCCTGTACAGAGTTTTCTCATCACCTGAAAAACAGACAAGCAGGTCTGTCCAGAACAGCAGATTTTCTGTCCAAACAGATTACTAGAAGGAGCCTCCTGGGTTATAAATGGGATGACATGATGTGTTTTCAGCAATAAACTCCACTTGAGAAGCAGTCGGACTCTGCTCTCCACTGCTCCTTGCGGGTGGCACACCAGAACTCCTCACTCTGTTTTGATTGTCTCCTAATTAATAATACTACTGTCCCTCTCTAGCTTAGATGTACCCACAACCAGTTTACAACATACAGTTCTTCCAGTAATCATTTCCTTGAATTAGATATCCCGTCTTATTCCCTATTTTTATATCCATAAATAAAGAAATTTAAGATCCTGTTTTCACCTTCAGTGTTCTAAACCAAGCACGCTAAGCTTGTAGTCTCGCCTGTGAGATAAGCTTCCCTGCTTGGTACTGCCCAGCCTGTTTCCAGACCCCAGGTAAGACAACACTTGAGCTGTTCGGCACTAGCTGCACCCCTCGGGAGGTCAGCCGTGCCTGATACACTTCCTTCACCACCCCTCTCGCTTCTCCGCTCCAGTCAGCTTCTCCTGAAGCCAAGGAGGCAGAGACTCCGCACCTCCCCAGCGGCATCACTGCCACCTCAGGTCTGGGGAGAGATGAGCAGGGGAGAGCGACGCTGTTCCGTTACCTTTTCTCCTGGATCTCAAAGTACTCTTTCCTCTTCTGCAGCCTCAGTGCCTCCCTCTCTTCAGAGGTGGACTCGTAGCTGTAGTAGTGCAGCAGAAAGGGCCACACCTCCCCACGGATGGAAATATCAATCCCACCAAAGAAAATGGCCTGGAAGAAGGAGCAAAAGTTATGACTGGTACAGTTTTAACGTTCCCCAAAACAGCAACAAGAAACTGGCCGCCACTATGCTTTGGTGGCTTTGCAGTTCTTTCCTGACAAGTGACGCCTTGATTCAAGCTCCTGCAATTTGCACATGTTTAGAGGGAAAGTGCTGGCCTTCTATTCCCAGACGAGACACAAATCGGGCTCATTTCAATGTCAATAACCCCCCCTGGTGAGGCTCTATGATTAACGTGTCGTTCTCATGTCACGGCTTAATCCCCAATCTTGGAGACACTGCATTTCACTGCAAACTTCTCTCTCAGGACCTGGACCCAGTGCTCCCCCGCAAGCCCTCCATTATTCCATCCAGAAATCTCGGTATTTTTTTTTTCGTTGATTTGTTCACACTGCATTTTGCAAACACACCTAGCACTGGACACTTTGGTTTACTAATTCCAACCGTCAGGAGATGCCGGACTGCTCGACCTCCTCGGTCAGGGACATGCTCTACCATCCTGCCCGTAGCAGACTCATCTGCAGTCCCAGCAAGACCTCCAGCCATGACCCATACGCCAGTCTTTATACTCTCAAGTGCCCAGTTCTTGCCCCCAGCATGAAAGCAAACTCTTGCAGCGTCCACCTGGGACTCGCAGTGTGTAGATGAAGCCCGCAGCAGCCCCCCTCTCACCTTCTGCAGCTTGTACTCCTCTTCCACCTGCCCGGCTTCGTTCAGGTGATGGAGCCAGGCAGACACATCCAGACGCTTGTACGTGTTCTCCTCGGGGTGGGTCTCCGAAGAGGGCAGCTTGGGACGGCGGATGGAGAACTGCATACAGGTTTTCTCATCGGCAAGCTGCTGAACGGAGGAAAACAAAACAAAAAACTGGAGGCAGGAGCCAGAGATGGCAGCAGAGTATGAAGCCCAGCAATTTGCAGAGCAGGAAAACCTTTTTGCATGGTTCGCATAGGATTAAGCACTGAGGTGCTGCACTTGGGGAGGTTTTTTTTTTTAAATTCCAACCATTACAATAGCAAGAGTGATTAGAACAATTAAAAATCTGAGTACCACAAAACAGCTTCATCTTAAAAAAAAATTGTTTCCATTCCTCCCCCAATCTTATCCCTGACCTGAAACTGAATTAATGCTGCTTACAGCAAAACTTCACCCTGCCAGGAATGCCTGCAATAAATTACATATGATTGGCCATATACAAAGGGATTGCTGTTAGGCAAGCAGGGAACTGCACTGCCAGGCTCTCTAAGGGCACTCATGATCCCAGTGCAAGACTGCAGCTGACATTTAATTTAAAAATCAAAGGTTGTTCAATGCAAAAAGTGAGCCCATGCGACCATAATAAGAAAAGCAGCAGGGGGCTCTGTGGGAAGGATGGAAATTTAAAAATCACTGTTTCTAATAAGCACATACAGTATCTTAAACAGATAATTAAAGAGCTCTTATCACATTTGTATGTAGATTGAACAAAATATGGCAAGATGCCTTGTCAAAACATTTTCTGATGCAGTGTGCCACGCTTCACAAAATGGATGAAAGACTCTGACAGAATTTCAGACCTACCACTGCAGATTTCCCAGCCACCTTGCGCGCCTAAAGTGCGGTGCTGCCCTGTCGGGTTACCACGTCTAGCAAAACAACTACCTAAGCAAGTCCTCTGGATTATCTGCCCCCATATTCCACAGGCAGAACAGGAATGGATGGGGATAAGCAGGTACAACAGAGACCTCACGTCCGACTCACAGTTGCATCCTAAGCAACATCCAACTCACTGTAACTCTCTGCCTGACTTGGTGATGTGAACTCATTGCTTCACTTCTCCAACACACTCCCCTTGCTAAAAACCTCAGTGTGACACGTGCTGGAAAACCCTCTTTGCCCCATGAACCCTGCTCGGGTACCTGGTCCTTGAGATGGGTCTCTGTGCAGTACTTCCATTGCTGAAACACCTCGGACAGTTTATCCAGGCCACCATGGTGAAAATGGAAGATCTTGTACTGGCTCTCCCTACTGGCAACAACCAGTTGTCCACAGGTGCATGCCTCATCGCTGCAGGCAAAACAACGGAGGAGAACAACCTGCATTTATTGCCCAGGATAACGAGAGGCCCAGCGGGAAGGGGAACATCAGATGAGAGAGTGAGGACAGCAAATTACAAAGAAGTGTAGCATCAAGTTGTCCCTTAAAACAGAGTGCAGAAGTAACGTTACAGCTCTGGACAAAGCCATAGCGACCTTCATTTCCTCCAAGAGGCTCCACTCGTGCCTGGCAATAACACTCTCTTAACCTTCCATCATGTGAAGGAATTAAATTTTGTCTTCCCTGGGGAAAAACCCCCAAGAAGTCTGCCCCAGCAACACTAAGGCAGTACACAAAGTCACCTCCTAGAGATGAGCGGACTTGGTTGCACATAGCATTGTCTAAAGAAGCAGGGAGTGAGAGAAAAAGAGGCAGGAAAAATGTTTTTAATAACTTTTGTAATAATTTGAAAGATAACTGAAGAGGTTAGGAGCAGCAAGACCCTTGAGGAGCCCTGGTGAGGGGCGGGCAAGGGAGAAGGTACCATAGGTACAGATGTTTTCCACACCTCCAGGTTATTTTAAACATTTTGGGTAAGATGGCTAAGAGACACCTTTACCTCACTAGGGAAAAAAATCCTTTAGGCCCCATAACTGTAATTCAGAGGCTCTCCTGACACTTGCATTCCTGGAGACAACCATTAGGGAAAGACTTCCAAGGAGGACTGCAGAAGCCATCTGTCTCCACAGCCCAGTGTGCACTGATCCAGAGCACACACAAATCTCACACACAACAATACAGTACCTAAAGAAGAGGCGAAGGGATCTCATTTGTCCCAGGTCCACTCTGAAGACACCACAGACCTGCTCAAGGGCAAATACTTTCTGCTGTTCATCCCATCTGGTGCTCTGCGTTGGCCCATTATTCTCCTGGAACTGGGCACTGGTGTCGAGGCTGGAGGCAGAGCTGGTGGAGCAGGTCAGGCGATTGTCACACGTGTCCCTGCAGACAAGAGCGTGGAGGAAGAAAGCCCCGCGAGACCATCAGCCAAAGGCTGCAGTTACATGCAATAACCACAAACGCTCCAAGTTAAAAATCCTTTGACAGAGCTCTGAAATTGGAATTCAGTGCAGGTCTACGGAGTCAACAGCCAACAGCCCACATAAGGGATTAAATTATTTTTTCATTGAAACTCCCTACCATCCCAAAAAATCATCCTATTTTTGTCTGTTCCTGAATTCCACACAGAACTGGGGAGAGCGAAAACCGTTCCTCAAAACACTGATTTTTGAGAAGGCAAAATTATGATGCCCAGCATGGGAACAGCCCAGGCTGCTCCGAGGAACGGCCCGGCCCGGCCCCGGCTCCATCGGCACAGCTCAAGGATCCACCGGGGGCACTTCCCTGCCCTCCAGCCCACCCCACAGAGCCCTGAGCTGCAGGACCCCTTCAAACCATTATGCCTCTGGGACGGATGACCCCTCGGGATGGAAAACCTTGGGCCATTCAAAAAACATGACTGCTCGTCAGGCTGCTCCAGCAGCTCCAGTAGCACTCCGTGAACGACTTCTGAAGGCAGAAACTTCTTGAGCAACCCGCTCAGCATGCAGCTCAGCTGCTCCGCGCCCGGCCGGCGACAGGAGCAGCGAGCGCATTCTGACGGCAGCACTGAGGAGAGTTCCCATCTGCCAAATTCCCTCTGCGACCAGTAAGATACAAAGATATTTCCCCTGAACTCATTTCTTATTATGCCCTTGCAAGTGGACCTGACAGGCCTGGATTCATGTGTATAAACTACAGACAAATGGTTTCCGTTTGCAAACTTGAAACTTTGGAGACTTAAGGAGTGGGAAATTACACATGAGCTCTTTAACCCACCGCAAAGTAGAGAAAGTGAACCCAACCGTTTTCCAATACGCCAGGAGCATCCTGTGCCCCAGATAATTTATCTTTAAGAGTAAACTGAGTTTAGATCAAAAAAACCCACATGCCCATCACTAGCACTGATCCCAAAAGAAAAATATCACTGCTTTGAGAATTAAGTGAATCTGAAACTGTGACCCCTTGATTCTTAAAAAGGCCAATACATGTGAACAATCTCAGCGCAAGCTCTGAATGGGTTCCGCTGTGAAATCAGGGTTTGCAAAACAAGGCAAGTAGCAGGTATAAAGACAGCCCCCTGCAATGCCACTTTATGCAATGTTTTCTAATCCGCTTATCTAACAATGTAGGCACTGAACGCTGAAAATCACACACTCAGCATGCATCTGCAGCACACCACATCAGTATGCTTTCCAAGCCTGGCTCCAGCGCCTCTTCCACAGGGACGAGCCTTATTTGCAGCATCTACCCATGGTTCAGGTCACTGCATTCCAATGGACAGGTCTCCGGACATCCCAGTTAGTTGTGGGTTAAATTTTTAGCCGAGCCCCTGCAAGCCGCCCAGTTCAAATGTATGACTCAAAACCTCAGCGCCCACACGCATGGGAAATAAATCCCCGAGCCCCCTTCTCTAGTTCTGCAGCATTATGTAGATGAGACGAACTCTGCTTTAGTTTCAGCTAAAACAGCGGCTTTGCTACTCTGTTCGTGAAGTTCTGCTGCTCCATTTTTCTGAAAGAAAGCATCAAAGCAAAACTTACATCCAAGGCAGTCGGAGGTTGAGGTCTTAGAAGTGACAGAGCAACATCGCCATGTGAGCAGGGATCATACGACATACCCAAACTCGCTCAAAGAGGAACGAGCGGTTTTTCTAGGGTAGACGCCGGGATACTTCCAGTCTCACAAGCCCAGCTATGCACCATCACCTGCACCTTGTGAATGTTTCCATGAAAACTGTACTGGCCTTTGTGAGAAATCAAGTGTTACTTTCTGATAAAGCTGCAAAATAGAAGGCTTTCCTAAAACACTCAGTATCTCATGTTAATGCAAAAGTAATAGGAGTGCTGGTACGAGACACTTGTGCTGGACTGCTTGCTTTGAGCAGATGGTATTTACGGAGCAACACTTTGTAACAGCCACAGCTGGTTACACAGGATTTTCCTGGAAGAGATGACTCAAACTAGCTCAAAGACTAAGCAGAGGCAACCAATTTTCTAAAACTCTTGCAAAGATGAGCTGGTCAGTACGACAAAGGGCTGGAAGACGCTGTGGCTGTGAGGATCACTGTCCTGCAGTTCCCTCGTCATAGAGGCCAATGAGCCCATTCTTCAAGAGCATCACCTCAAATGACCAGTGGCAGAGAGACGACTGCCAAGAAATTAGAGTTACCAGTAGAGCTGGGCAGGCTCGCTTTGATCCTGGGAATCGTGTAGCTCCTCCATACAGAACGCTATTGCCAGCTGCAGTGCCTTCTGCTACGTAACCAAAATCTGCTTCAGATACACGAGTAGCTACTCGAAAACACAGCCCGGAGAGCCCAGTCACCAAGGTGCTGGCAATGTTCTGTTTTCTGGAAATGCCTCTTCAAGACAAATGTTTACAGTTCACATTCAGCCACTAGTTACAAGCTTGTACACGCATCCAACATACACAGGAGCAATCTGAAGCAACACGTGGAAGTGGATTTACCCTTTCGGGACAGCAAAAAGCCAGTGAGCGTAAGCACGGTGCCTCAGAGTGTGCAGCCCAGGGAAATTCCAGTGTTTTCATTGATGCAGAAGATGAAATCTGAAAGAGACATCCATGCGCCCCATGCCCTTCGAAGAGATCAATAAACATAGCATAGATGCAGAGAGAGTACCACCTCATACGTACTTAGTCACTGTGGAAATAAGAAAAAAAACCTCACTGTGTTTAAAATTACTTTTTCCTGTATATATTGACTGAAACAAATTGAAATGATTCTAATCTGTTGGACTACTTTTAAAAACAATTTTAGTATTGAGATCATTCTGTACTTAAGTAACAAGAAGTAGTATGATCAACGCTAATTTCATGGATTTTGGAGAGTCCTCTAACTAGGCACACAAGATACACAGATACAAGGGCAGAATTCTCCAATTTATTATTTGTCAGACTTATATCCGTTGGATGAGGAATTTATACCAGAGTGCCCTGCAAAAGCAGGGAGCTGAAGGATTGCGAGGCAAATAGCTGGAGGAAAATTCCAGAGAGACTTTGTGTTGTGGGATCCAGGAAAAACAGCGCTAGTATACAGCACTGCTCAGCAAAACAAGCGAACAAGTGCCATGCTCCATGGGAATAAAAGGGAGAGGGAAAAAATAATAAGGAGGATTAGCAAAACCTGAAGCAGGAAACCCACAGACACATTCATGATTCCACTTCAGCCTTTTCCCCTTACTGGAGTCCCATTACTCTTTTGTCTCAAAATACATCTCATTCTTGCTGGTGAGTAAGACACGGTGGTGATGTGTTTTCTCCACTCGACAATAGACCATATCTACATTCCTCGGGCTTTTGTAGCGCCCAGGAAAGCGAGCGCCTGCGTGAGGCAGCCCCCAGCCTCCCACCGCCGCGGAGCTCTCGCCCCCCGCTCCGAGCGAGACTCTCTACGCATGGTGATGTAGTAATGGGGCCGACTTACTGTTCGGTCAAAGCATTTGTACACACCTACAGCATACAGAGAGATAAAACCAATTATTATTTCTGTTATAGAGCCAGGGCAGAGACCTGCAACAATTACATGGGAAGACTATTTCAGCAACAAAGATCTAATAACTCTTTTTACGACATGATGTGACAAATGTAATTATAAGAGGGAAAGGGGCTGAAGGGTATAGCCATGATGCAGCCGTCACCTGAGCTGTCAGCGTGCACCACCCGCTTCCCAGAGAGCCTCCTGGAAGAGCCAAACCCTCCTCAGTTGGCTCCATCGCCATTGTTCCACAGGTCGCCTTGGCTAATAACAGCCTTCCTTACAGCCACGCTACTCCTGCACGCTGGCTTGTGAAGCATCATTTACAGACAATAAGTATCATCATAATGTATGAGCATCCATGTAATGGGAATTACATGCCCCTTTTCCTCCCCAGGGGTCAGCATTTCTCTGTTTCTCCACTATTCCCCACAGGCACTGACCTTCTAGGTTCCTCTTCTTCCCAGCAAGGTGAAATAGCTCATGGCAGCATCGACTGCCTAAAACGTCTAAGACAGAGAGCTTCAAATAAACAATCCATCAACAAAAGTTCAAAGCTATCCTGAAATGCCTAAAAATTTAGTGTAGCGACTGTACAAAGCGAGGCAGTATCGGGCTGCTGGAACCCAAACCTATTGTTCTGATTTAAAAAAGTGTCCTTGACAATATACATATATAATGAGTTGTGAAACATGCTGACTTCAGCGACACAGAAAAGGCGTGCAAAAGAAAACAGATTGGCAATTTGGGATTAAAAAAAATTTGTGGAAATATTTTTGGTCGTTCCGAGCAGCGCTGCAGAGCTCTGGAAGGAGATCGCGGGATGGCACCAGGTTCCCGAGCAGTGTGGCCAGGCAGAGCCGGGCGCTGCCCTCGCACCAGCTACTCGCATCTGATCAGCACAGGTGAGTCACTGGGTTAAGAATTGCGTTAAATTCACCCTTTGGCTGAAAATATTTGGAATTTGAAGTTCCTTTGCCTCAGAGAGCCCGAACAGAATCAATTTACACTGACCTTGGTGAATAGGGAAAAGGTGCTGGACAGTCTGGATGAAAGCCTAACCAGAATTTCTGAAATTAAATGTCTAAACATCCTCATGTGGAAATGTATCTGTACGTCTGCAAACATGTGTGGAAACAAATCCAACAATTCTTCCTATTTGTTGTGGAAACCTGTGAAAAACTGCCCAAGATGTTACAGTACAAAGTACACGAATGTCAACACGGACTTTCCAAAAGCTTGTTCCACAGGCTTCCCATTGATCTGTTTGCTTTCAAAACATAAATTTCCCCACGTTGAACTGCACTAAATGCTATTTAGTAGCTAATTAACTTTCTGTGCTGAAAACCTCCTGTAATTGCACTTCTTTCACCTTTTTTAGCCTGTGTCCTCCAGGGAACCCAAGCTGTCCTACGGCATTTGTTCTGCACATTTCCATCTCGCAGGCACAAGTTCCTCCCCGACACCCGGCTGCCAATCACCGCTCCAGAGGTCACCAGAGACCAAATTAGGAGCACTCTGCCTCTGACGAACTTGCTTTGCTTAGCTTGCCGTAAAGGGAAAATAAAAGGTTATGAAAAATAATTGTATCCTTTCATGCTGGGCACCAGGAAGCAGATTCGACAGCGCTTCTGAAAGCCAGCGTATCATTGTTAGTCACTCTTCGTACTGTTAATGTTATTAACGAGATTCAAAGAACGAGCTGTTTACATCTTGAAAGTGTTGGAAACCCTCCTCCCGTCCAGGGAAGGAGCAGAAGGGGGTCCCCGTGCCCGGCTGGCACACGCTGCGGGGTGGCAGCAGCCCCGGCTCTCAGCCCCGGCCTCGGGCTGCCCCGGCAAGTTGATGGCCAGGGACGGGGCTCTGAAAGAACATCAGCTCTGCCAACACAAGCCCAGCAAACAAAACATTTTTAAGCCAACAAAATGAGGGACTCAAGGAAACCCGATTATGCAGCTTTGCCTTCTGATAAGTGTAATTGTTTTGTCCTTGAGAAATAAAGATCAAAACGATTTGTTATGCTTTATGGGGCTGGTGTGATTCGCTTTTACAGCACCGTGCCGCCTTCCCCGTGCAGCCAGGACATGCCGTGTCCAGCTTCGCCGCCCGCTCGTCCCCCGGCGGAGCAGGGACAACCCATGTGGTGGCACAGGATGGTCCAGCTCAGCACCATCCCGGCCAGCCGGGAGCCTGGACACACTGCGGCCTTTGTTGCCCCGAAGCCGTTCCGCTCGGTCCCGGTGGCCCGTGGGGAAGCCCAGCGATCTCAGCCAGCAACAGGGGGGGCTTTAGAAAAACAGCCCCGCTCCCCTTCGCAGGGCTCCCCCAGCTGCTGCCAACTAAACCGAAAGGAAAACAAAACAAACCGAGAATTCTTGAGTCAATTATTTTGAATGTAAATGGGAAGGGGAAAAAAAATCAGAAGTTTGTCGTGAATCAATGTGTGTTTCAATCTCTTTTACCCAATCGAAGTGCGGAATGTGATACACACACACCCTCAGCGACAGCACAAGCAATCTGTTTTTCCCAGCTGAGGCTTCCAGGCAGGTGGAGGCTACTGGGGAGAAACCCAGCAAGGTTCTTCTCTGGGACTTCTTGTTGCAGTGAGGTAGCGGGGGCAGAATTAGCAGTTCGATGCTTATGAATAAAATACACATAGCTCCCAGCAGCCAAACACAACAAATCATTTAGAGCCGAGCGTATGCTGCTCAACGATGCAAATGTTACCCTCGTTTTAAGGAAGGAAAATATTCCAAAAGCTGAATGGCAGATTTTCACAATCCATACAGAGAAGGGGCACCTCATGCCTAGGCTTTAGCTCATTAATAAATCAATCTAAATGCAACACTTAAAAAAAAAAATTCCTTAGATGGAAAAAGTGATTTCTCAGCAAAGCTCGAAAAAGAATGTTTGCTTTTCGGCCTATTCCAGACTGGAAAAGGGGACCTTTCTTACCACTGTTTATTTTATATTTAAAAATTAATGGATTATTTTGCTTTTTTCCCTCTCAGTTCTATCCATGCAAAAATAAAATTCTACACTAATTATGCTAATTACAATCAAGCCTTCAAAACGCTGGTCCCTTGAAAGCCCTGAAGATTACCTTTGTTCTTATATTCTTGGCTCTAAGCAATGAAATGGGAATTTCAGGGGGACGTTCTACTGACAGACAAAGTTAACCAGCTCCCCGGACTCTGCGCTGCTCCTGACCCAGTGTGAGCAGAGCCAACACCACCCAGAGAGAATTTCACTGTTTCCACAATACAATGCGGATCTCTCAAGGGAAGAGCTTTCCTCAAGTAGCAGAAAAGGGAGAGGAAAAAGGAGAGCTGACTAAAAGCATGTTTCAGACTTATTGTAAATGCCTAATGCTGTTATAATTGCGCGGACCGAGCCAAGATGACAGAGACTATGCAGATTTATTTGCATATACTGTTGTACTTTTAGAGGGGACACGCTCTTTATTTCGACCCAGTTAATGCAATCCTTCTCTCACAAAGCTGTGGATACTTGCCAGCGACATTTATCTCCCCTCTCGATTTGGATTCCTGGGCGTTACAATCGTATAAATAAGTAACAGAAGAAATGCAAGAATATCATAGAATCATATCATAGAATCATAGAATGGTTTAGGTTGGGAGGGACCTTGAAGATCATCTAGTTCCACCCCCCTGCCCTGGGCAGGGACACTTCCCACCAGCCCAGGTGGCTCCAAGCCCCGTCCAACCTGGCCTTGAACCCCTCCAGGGATGGGGCAGCCACAGCTGCTCTGGGCAACCTGGGCCAGGGGCTCACCGCCCTCACGGTCAAGAATTTCTTCCTCAGATCTCATCTCAATCTCCCCTCTTTCAGTTTAAAACCGTTCCCCCTCATCCCATGGCTCCCCTCCCTGACCCAGAGTCCCTCCCCAGCTTTCCTGGCGCCCCTTTAGGGACGGGACGGGGCTGGAGGGTCTCCCCGGAGCCTTCTCTTCTCCAGGCTGAACCCCCCCAGCTCTCTCAGCCTGTCCTCACAGCAGAGGGGCTCCAGCCCTCCCAGCGTCTCCGGGGCCTCCTCTGGCCCCGCTCCAACAGCTCCGTGTCCTTCTGCTGTTGGTGCCCCAGCGCTGGAGGCAGCACTGAGGGGGGGTCTCACAGAGCGGAGCAGAGGGGCAGAATCCCCCCCCCGGCCCTGCTGCCCACGCTGCTGGGGATGCAGCCCAGGCTGCGGGTGGCTTTCTGAGCTGCGAGAGCACATTGCCAGCTCATGTTGAGCTTCTCACCCACCAAACAGCCTCAATATCCTGGGAAAAGACCCTTTATTGCAAAACTCCTGGGAAAACGCACCTCTCTCCCCCTGCTCCTGCTGCCCGCCTGCCCGGGAAGAGGAGCCCCGCTCCCTTGGGAATACTCTGTTTCTCTAGGCTGTCATTTTATGTAGATAATCCTGTTTCCTTGCGATTCTACACGGGTGGCGAGCGGTGGCCGTAGCCGTGGCGACCGGTCGCGCCGCTGGGCAGAGCGCG
>VYZM01004038.1:0-34698 GCA_013398915.1 Dromas ardeola
GAACCTGTAAGATCCGGGCATGGTGGTGTGGAATAAGAGGTGGATACTGTCCTGGTTCCAGTGGGGATCGGGTTAATTCTCCCCAGGCTCCGGCAGGGACACAGGTCTCCCATCCCATGGGAGCCATGCCCACCCGGAGCTGCCGGGGGAGGGGGCAGGAAGTCGCCGCTTGGAGCGGGCGGGGGCGTCCCGGGGCCGGGCGGGGAGCGGCGGTTCCGTGATCGCGATCGTATGTCCCTCTGTCCGTGTTATTGTCGTTGTCTTCTTGTTCCCTTTGCTGTTCTGTTAAATTGCCTTTGTCTCAACCCACGAGTTGTGCCTTTTTCTTCCGATCCTTTCCCGCGCCGGGGAAGCCCGGGCGAGCGGCACGGGGTTCTTTGTTGCCGCCTGAGGCCAAACCACGACACCCTCCTTCGCACCACCAGCTTTAGTATGAGCTAAATCGGTCTTTTCTTGTTTACGCAAGCATGTAAAAACTGTTCATGAATGTTCCCTATGTGTAAACCGGGGTTTTTATAACTGTTTGTCTCACTCCAAAATGGAACTTTGAAAATCATTATAGAAGCTTTTTGTCATTCTACAAGTGTTTCAGGAGTACTTAAGGAGCCTTAGTGAGGGTGAGACCTTGATGGATAAGCCACGTAGTAAGCTGATGTTGTAAAACTCATGGCAGAATACATGGAACAAAAAAAAATAAAAAAATTAAAGATAAAATATTACGGCCCTCCAAATTGGGAGGGGGTCGTGGAGGGAGAAACTTAGACTTCTGCAAGACCAGTAGTTTGTGACAGAACAAGAGCTAAACCTAGGTATTATTTCTCTGCCGATATTAAAAAATGTATTTCTGTTACTTCCATGTATTTCCTCTTTTCTTTTTTTTTTTTTTTTTTTTTTAGATTTAAAAAGGGAAAAAACAAANNNTTTTTAAGATATAAGTAGGGAAAAAAGCATAGTAAACAGCTGAAATTTTAAATAAAAGTATTTTCAATTTCTAACATCAGGGTTTTTCTCTCAAGTAAAAGAGGGCACTTGTAAAAGTAAGAGCTTCTGTCTTCTTTTTTTTCCCTTTTTCTCTGTATGCCCTTTTTGGTTTCTTTTTATTGACTTAGATATGATTTTGGTGATGATGTTTCCCCTTCCACTAACATGCTTCTCTGATTGTTTTTAATTTTTTTTTAACATATTTTCTGTTAAGTTCACAAATTCTTATAAACTTCATCTCTTTCATATAAGATTAATAAAAATGTCTAATATTATTTGTCCTGATTGTTAAATTCTGTTCCAGTATTCAGTCAGGGTGAAGACTATTCCTGTCAACAAGGAGCAATGTACAGTATTGGTGATGCTGTTTCAACACTTTACTCTTTTGTGTCCAGATGGAGCGTTTGGGGTTGTCGACATAGGAGGTTATTTTGGAAGTTGGAGAGAATACCTTTGTAAAACCTCAACAGTTATCGCTTAACGTAAGATCTGCCTTTCAGGTGACTGGAAAAGTAATGGAATAGTAAAGGTGGCTTTACCTCCCTCTGTTTTTTTTTTCTCTCCCAACATTCCTCTACAAGTCATACCTCCCATGAGGTCCAAAACAAGTTGTTTCTTTTATTAAGCCTTACTTTCTGTACTTTGATCCCAATTACACTGTTGCATCCACTATTTCATGCATGTACATCTGTGCAGATTCCTGTGAGCTTCGGTGGTACTTGAGCGTAGGACCCACCTCGTGTCGGAGTGTGACTGACATGCTGATCTTGCAGCCTCTTCTAATACCCCATTTTAATCGCTCGGTGTCTTGCAAACTTCTGCAGCTCTTTACGGGTGAGCTAGTGCTGATGCTTTGTCATGGGAAATTTCGATAGAAAAAATATGTCACTGGTTTTAGTTTTCCTTCTTCAAGGGATTAGTAATTTTGAAAAGCAGTAAGGTTCATCTAGGCTATACATTTATACAAATATGTCTTACTTAATTGTTACAGATTTTTGGATGTGTGTCTTGATTTCAGCGTTTTTTTGAGATTTTTGTTTGTTTGTGGGGTGTTTTTTTGTTTAGCAAATATTCCTTAATTAGCATCATACCTGCCATTGAAGTGGAAACTAATAATAATTTCTTAAAATGCCTTCTCCTTATTGCTTGCTTTTAGGGATTTTCTTTTTACTTGGTGTTCTTAATGACGCCTGTACATTTCCAAAAATAAACAAGATTAGCACTATTTATTCTAAAACTGACATCCGGTTGTGCCAATTGTTTTTAATGTGCTTTTTCTACCTCCTACGCCAAAATCTGTCACTACTTTCAATTTCTTTTTTTTTTTTTTCAAACCAGTGAATAGTTTTGCTTTCACTTTGCCTCCACATTTTGCACCTTTCTTGAAACAACTGCTCTTGCATTTTGCAGGTGTGTGTGTTTGTATTTACACTATATGTGCTTGTATAATAATTTAAAGTTTTCTGGTTTAAACTACTTTCTCTAGACCATAATTTGCAGTAACATTCTATAATATAATCAAGTCCGTGATTATTGCCGGACTACTCAACCTGAAGTCTAAAATTGTTTAAAGCTTGCAGGCCACTATCTGCTTTACAAACAAATAATTTCCTCATGGTTCAGTCTTCTTTTGTACTTTTTCATGCTTCTCTGTATGTTAATGTAGATCTCCGCAATCCCAAGACACCAGTGTTTCTCTTTTTTTTTTTTTTTTTTTTTTTTTTTTTTTTTTACCCCCTTCCTTCAGCAGTGATTTCTTCTGGCCATGGCAGTCTGCTGTGGCACTCTTTGGATCAGTGACGTTCTCCTGACATTTCTTGTCAACCATCATAGGCTTTCGGTAATCCCATTTTGAATGGAAAATCCTATAAAATGTTTCTGCAGGCTTCTTACCACAGCAAACCACTGACTGTCTACAGCCGCTCAGGACCTTATAGTCTAGAATAGAACATTTGAGTAGATAATTGTTCTCTAGTTCCATTTATTTTCTTTGAAGATTTTTGTTGCAAGGTGACTCTTAATTCTCTTTGTTTCGCTGCTTGTCTGTATCTAATTGAGGAGACTTCAAATGCATAAATCATTTTAATTTTGAGCTCTCTGCCTGTAGCCTTCTGCACCTCTGAAAACATTTTCCTTCTCCTTGAACATCCTATTTGTTTAGCAGTAGTCCTTAATTTTGAGTAGCTTGTGTCCAAGGGCAAATAAGCTATGTAAAGGCGGTCATAAGCAAATTCACACTTTGTTCTAGGTTACTATAAAATTTTAAAATAGGATAGAGTGTTTTGTTAGGTTTTAAAATGCATTGACTCTTACATACGGTTGGCATGGGAGGGGGAGGTGGAAAACTATATCCATCTTTCTAACCGTGAACATATTGGGAACCATATTCTAAAGAAAACTTGGGTTGAACCCTCCAGGGTGTTTGAGGGGAGGGAGCGTGAATTCATTTTACACTATGATGTAGTAACACTCAATGCAGTAGAGATCATGCTTATATGTTTGAAAGAAAATGGAAAACAAAAAACCAAAACAAAACACTAACCATGCAGAATCTTGTAAGGGGCATCCAACTTTGGGGATTTCCCAGGAAGTGATCTAGCAGCCCTAACCAGTCTCCTCTAAGAATCTCAGGTATTCCGCATTCCTAGAAGGAATACAATTCCTATTGTATTCCAACGATACCCAGAAAAATATGTACTATGTAGCCAGCAACCTGTAACAGACATAAAGTGGAAAATACATAATTAATGTTTTATTGCCTTAAACTTAGTCACAAGTACATTGAAATAGTGTAACTTGCCATACTATTTAAGCGCTTCATAACACTGCTAATAGCATAAACCTCCTAACAGCATGAAACCATCTTATGTCACAGCTAAATATAAGTGTAGAAATAATACGTAGCTCTAAAGGCAGGCCTATGTTTAATTGCACAAATAGGGGATGGAAAGACATGTTAATGAACAATTCAGGTACTAAAATCTGCAAGTAAAAACAAAGGGTACAGAACAATCAGGAAAGATTTCTGGTGGAACCAGAACAGTTTCTGGTCCTAAAGAAAAGAAGACAAATAACGTCAGGACCAGATGAAATTGCTTCCCACGCTCTTTTTGGTGGAGGAGATTATGAGCATTAAAATCACCCAGCAACAGCAAGGAGAAATAAGGAAAAGAGAAGTCTGTCATCGTGGGTCCTGCTCCAGAGTCCAAATATCTCTCTCACCTCAACTTCAGCAAGGAAGAGCATGAAGGACCGTAGCCATCAGCATTTAACTACATGGCATCAGCTCAGTGCTATTGTATACTCAAAGGTAATTTAGGATAAGATGATGAGGGCCTACTGGTTTGAATATATAGTGATAATGGTTGATAATGATTAAGAACTTAACAATACACATTGCCAATGGTTAATGAATGTCAATTTAGTTACGTATTGTTGTGAAGTTTGCAACTGATCTCATTTATCAGGTTTCCAAATCTTCCCATCACAGCTGCCTTATGCTTAGCTGTGTTAAGCAGCAGCTGTTCATCAGGACAGGGACAAGCGAAGCACCTCCATGGATTTTTCTGTTCGAAACCTAGAATTGTTTTTGCATAGTTAAGAAATTACAGCAATTGCAGGCTTGACATGTGATTACCTGTTTTAAGGCAAAGAAATTGTGCACATCTTCATCAGAACCCAATGCCAATGGGTGTATGCATGTATTTTGTGCGAATCTAGCTAGGAATCTGTAATGTGCTTACTGTAACTTGGCACTTGGATGCATAACTTATGTTCTGTAAGCTCTGCATGGAGTCACTTGCTTGTGAGCCTTTCTATTCTGTGATATTAAGTCACAACAGCTTATTATATATTCTTGCTCTTCCTGTTTGCAGTACAAGCTCCAAATTCACAGATTAGTTTGAAATAAAGATGAAAAAAAATCCTCTTAGATTGATTTCTATTAAAAATGTTGACTACCTTATGCTCTCTTGACCCAGATGCACATGCTTCTGCATCACCAATATGAATGTGATCACTAACTTGTGTTTCATTCAATTTTATAGAGTGATGTAAATTTAGTCTCTGCTGCCAGAGTTGTTCTTAGATGTGATTTCACAAACCTGTGGGAAACTACTGTGTAGTGTGTTAAATTTCTTCTGGAAATTTAAGGTTTTTCTTTTTCTTTAAGTCTCCCTTCATTAGAACTGATGTTCTTCATGCTCAACCCTCATGTCTTTTGGTGTCTGAAAACACCCTTTTTTTTTTCTGAGAAGGAGAGAGAAAGGCATAGCACACATTATAAAACTTCCATAGAAAGAAAACCAGAGTTACTGCCTTCCTCTTTGCAAGTTCTGCCCATCCATATCCCTTTTCTTAAAATAACTGCAGTAAGCTGATTGCCCCTCCTTTTGCCTGCCCTTTCCCCTGCACTGGAAAAGGAAGAAAGTTATCCCTATGCTTGGCTTTCCAGAAGTCTGAAGTTCACAGAAAATAAGTGTTTCTGATCTCTCTTGTAAACAGACCGTGGAGAAATATTACCTAAAATAGGTTACAAAGCTAATATGACATTGATCTTGATACAGGGGGGAAACGCCTGTGTGAGTAAAGTCTAGACGTCTTTTATGTGTCTTGTAGCTATGGCTAACTTCACCTTTTGCCTGCTGGACTTCTGCTTGTGTTTGAATAGCACATGAAAGTTGTGTGAGAATTTTTTAAAATAACTAGTTCAAATTTGTGTTTTGTCTTCAGCTGGGGAGAGAGTCCCAAAAAATCCAGTTCGCACAAATTGGAGTACATAGTGTAGCACCAGCTGTGTGGTCAAAAAGAGTTTGTTATCTCGAATGAAGGTACCAACAACTACATTAATGACACAAGAGAACAAGTGAAAAAATGTTTGGAAAATTTAGAATTCTGATAGGGGCTGCCAAATGCAGACAGTTTCTTCAGATTTGTGTGGAGCTGGCGGGGGGTTCTCTTTTTTGAGCCTGTTGTTGTTCTGTGATTTATATGCAGCTGTACTTCAAAAACCTGCTCTTCCTGCTGGAATTGTTGGTTGGAGAAATCTTTACCCATGAGGGAAATGAGCTATCTTGGTCTAAATGGGCTTTCTTCTAGAACCCTTGGTACATGAGGAATTTGAGCTGGCAGCGCCGCACTCGGTACTAGCGTATGGAGCTGTGTGTATCTTTGCTTCTGAGTGATGTTGTTATGCTTTTGGGACACCTCAGTGTATGTATGGCATTTGCATAGCCCAGTTATCCTAAATTAAGCAATTCAGGTTTTATTTGTGAAACTCTAAAAGTAGTTTGTTTCTATATTGTGGTGCTGTCTGGGAGTGTTGTGGCATGAATATAACCATGTGAGACTATGGTCAGAGGAGAGATTAATGTGTGATAACACTGGACACCCCTACAGAGGTTTCTTGTAAAACGTATTTTTAGACGCTGCTGTCAGTAATGAAGGGCTCACATATACAGGATTATAACTTAACATTTGGTTTTAAGTACATATTTCTGTGCTAACATGATTAAATGCCTGCTTGTCTTCATACATATCTGTAGATATAGACATCTATGTAACATGTGTTTGAATATATATGTGTGTATGTGTGATTATGCATTGGTTGAATTAGGATGTGGCCTACCAGTATCTTAAGGGGGCCTACAAGAAAGCTGGTGAGGGACTTTTTAGGATGTCGGGTAATGGTAGGACTAGAGGGAATGGATTAAAACTAGAGATGGGTCGGTTCAGAATGGACGTTAGGAAGAAGTTCTTCAGCATGAGGGTGGTGAGACGCTGGAACAGGTTGCCCAGAGAGGTGGTGGAAGCCCCATCCCTGGAAGTTTTTAAGGCCAGGCTGGATGGGGCTCTGAGCAGCCTGGTCTAGTGGGAGGTGTCCCTGCCCATGGCAGGGGGGTTGGAACTAGATGATCTTTAAGGTTCCTTCCAACCCTGACAGTTCTATGATTCTATGAGGCATAGGTGCGTCCAAGCAAATACAAAAGTGATGCTTGGACTCTAGATTTTGTCAAAGCTGAACCAGAGCTGCATGTGTAGACAAGTATTTGCTTATAATAAATGTATTGAATAAATGGTTTTTTCTTTTTTTTTCTAATAGTACACTGAATTGCTTTTATCTCAAAGGGAAAAAAACCACAAACACTACATTTAGTGCATGTTTTCAGTTCACCTTTACTGTAGTTATTTAGAGTGTGTTAGTCAACTTTGTCTTCTGTTTTTTTTTAGATGGTGCAAAAGAATCGCAGTTGCCCAGTCAAGATGAACAGAATGGCTTCCTTCACCAAGAAAATAGAACGTTCATTTTTTAGGATTATGTCTACAACATGAAGCATTTAACAGTAGCTCTCTTTGAGAACATTCATGTATGACCTGAAATGTCCTGATCCTGGGGAAAAGAGGAGGTTCCATTAATTAAGTCTATAATTTTTAAATGCATTTTTATGACTAATCATATTTGCTTATGCACAACATGGATACAGAATTCATAAACCAGAGATTATTTTAACACATACGCACATTTGTGTTTGTGCATTCAATATACAAGATACATCCTTTTAATCAAATTTTAAATAATCTTTTAAATTATCTATTTATTAATAAATGAAGACTTGGGAAGAAGCATTTGTCACCTATGGACAAGAGTAAAGCAGGTTCCCCCAGAATGGATGGTAATTTTGTGTTGGGTAAAATCAATAACTTGAAAGTAGAGCAAGAGGAAGACGGCATTAACTGTACTCTAGAAAGAATGGATATAAAGACAGAACAAGATGATTTCAAACATGCGGACAGCAGTGATGAACAGGAAGACAAAGAAAAGAACTTCATTACCAACAACCCTGGCAAATATTTATCTACTGAAAATGAAGATGATTATGGATCTCTTTTTTCTCAGTACAGTAGTACGCTGTATGATGTAGCAATGGAAGCTGTGACACAAAGTCTCCTTTCTAGCAGAAACATAAGCTCCAGAAAAAAGTCACCTGCTTGGAACCATTTTTTTATATCTCCTAGAGATAGCACTAAAGCAATATGTATGTACTGTATGAAAGAATTTAGCAGGGGTAAAAATGAAAAGGACCTGAGTACAAGTTGTCTCATGAGACATGTGAGGAGAGCCCATCCCACTGTACTAATTCAAGAAAATGGAAGTATGCCAGGTATATCCTCCTTTTCTTCACCTACATTGTTGCTGCCACCTCAGCCCGCAGATGTTGGAGATCTGAGTTCTATGTTATCCCCCATAAAACTGGTCAAGAAAATGGCTTCTAAAATACCATCTCCAGATCGAATAATTGAGGAATCTGTTTCTGTTGTTTCTTCTGAAGAAATATCAGATCTCGCAGTTTCTGAAAAGTGCAGCAAAGAAGAAGTCATGGTTGGGTCGTCTCCGCAGCTACCCAACAACCAGTATGACGACACTGTGGAGAATGTAGCAGAAAAAACTGTTGTTATTCCAAAGAGCACATCAGGTTCCAGAAGGAGATCTGCTGTCTGGAAACACTTTTATTTGTCGCCTCTAGATAATTCTAAAGCTGTTTGCATCCACTGCATGAATGAATTCAGTAGAGGAAAAAATGGAAAAGACCTGGGAACCAGTTGTTTAATAAGACACATGTGGAGAGCCCATCGTTCCATTGTCCTGCAAGAGAATGGGGGTGGTACCAGCATACCACCTCTCTACACCGCACCTCCAACTCTGTTGCCTTCTTTACTACCCTCAGATAGCGATCTGAATTCTATGTCATCCTCTCCTGGAAAACTAATGAAAGAATCAACTTCTGTTTCTTCTTCTCCAGACAGAATCTCCGAGGAGATCCATACTAATCTCTCTTCAGGAGATGCTCTAGTGGAAGACTCAATGCTATCATCTTCTGATGATATAGGTGAAGTCTCCTTTGTTTCATCTCCAGAGAAACAGTGTGAGGGATTAGGTCCACTAATATTTGAACCTACTGCTGTATTTCAGCAAAATAAAAGGATTATGAAGAGGCTTAAATCAGAAGTTTGGCATCACTTTTCACTGTCACCTGCAGACAGTCTAAAAGCAGTATGTAGATACTGCAGTTGTATGATAAGTCGTGGTAAGAAAGGAGATGTGGGCACAAGCTGCTTGATGAGACATCTGTATAGACGCCATCCCGATGTAATTGGAAACCAAAAGAGCTTTCTTGATGTGAGTTTGGCAAATTCTCCTTACGCCACTTTGGCTTCTGCAGAATGTTCATCCTCAAAGTTGACTGACTTGCCTACAATGGTTACACATGATAATCAAATTATATTTCCTGTTAATAGTAAGAAGACCTCAAAACTGTGGAATCACTTTTCGATTTGTTCTGCAGATTCAACAAAAGTAATATGTATGCACTGTGGACGTACAATAAGTAGGGGGAAAAAGCCAACGAATCTAGGCACAAGTTGCCTTCTAAGACATTTGCAGCGTTTTCATAACAATGTATTGAAAACTGATGTCTCAGAGACAGTATTATCCTCATCTACGGATAATCACATGCCACTGAGCACAGAATTACTAGGATCTTCAAATTTTGATGAAACCAATGACAAGTTTTGTGACTCTCACCCAGTTGCCAAAAAAATCACAAGTCTTGTAGCCGAAATGATTGCACTTGACCTTCAGCCATATTCTTTTGTAGACAACATTGGCTTTAACAGGCTGCTTGAATACTTGCAACCTCAGTATTCTTTACCTTCCCCATCTTACTTTTCTAGGACAGCAATTCCAGATATGTATGATAACGTAAAACAAATAATTATTTCACATCTTAAAGAAGCTGAAAGTGGAGTGATCCATTTTACGTCCGGAATATGGATGAGCAACCAAACACGAGAATATCTAACCCTCACAGCTCATTGGGTAACCTTTGAGTCTTCATTTCGACCGCAGTGTGAGGATTACCATTGTTCAGCACTATTAAATGTATCGCAGATCGATTGCGACTACAATGGAATCAGTATCCAAAAGCAGTTAGAGTACTGGTGGGAAACTTGGATTACTTCCATTGGCCTTCAGATTGGGATTACTGTTACTGATAATCAGAGTATAGAGAAAACTTTAAATGAAGGTGATCATTCAAGTGTACAATGTTTTAGTCACACTGTTAATGTCATTGTAAATGAGGCTATTAAAAGCCAGAGGATGGTTCAGAATTTGCTTAGCATTGCAAGAAAGATCTGTGAACGCGTCCATCGGTCAGCAAAAGCAAAAGAGAAGTTAGCTGAGTTGCAAAAAGAGTATGAGTTGCCTCAGCATCAGCTAATACAAGATGTTCCATCAAAGTGGAATACATCGTTTCATATGCTTGAACGTCTTATCGAACAGAAAAGAGCAATTGATGAAATGTCAATAGAGTGCAGCTTTCGGGAGCTAATAAGTTGCGACCAGTGGGAAGTGATGCAGTCGGTGTGTCACGCTCTCAAACCTTTCGAAGCTGCAAGTAGGGAGATGAGTACACACATGTCTACTCTAAGCCAAGTGATTCCAATGATTCATATACTTAACAGGAAAATAGAAATGCTATTTGAGGAAACAATGGGCATAGATACTATGCTGAAATCTTTGAAAGAAGCTATGGTGAGTAGATTGTCCTCCACGCTTCATGATCCAAGGTACATTTTTGCTACACTTCTGGATCCCAGGTATAAAACATCCTTATTTACAGAAGAGGAGGCTGAACAATATAAACAAGACTTAATCAGGGAGCTGGAAATAATGAGTTCTACCTCAGATGATGATAAACCTGTTTCCAATGGATGTGATATAGGTTCACCATCTACAAATTCATATGGGGAAGATAATCTCTGGTCACTCATGGGTGACATGAAGAAAACAAAAGACCTGAAAGAGAGAGCAAAGTTACCAGAGGAAATGGTGCTTTCTTACTTGGAGGAAGAAGTGCTTGAGCATAACTGTGATCCTTTAACTTACTGGAACTTTAAGAAGTCATCTTGGCCAGTACTGTCAAAATTGGCTGTCAGGTTCTTGGGTTGTCCACCAAGCATTGTTCCTTCAGAGAGACTGTTCAATACATCCAATGAAAGCAACAACTTTAGTCAGTCAAGGTTAATGATTGAACACTTTGAGAAGCTTATCTTTTTGAAAGTGAATCTTCCTTTAATATACTTCCAGTATTGAAGCTAATGAACAAACTGCTAGACTAAATCTATTGTTGCTCACTGGATATTAACTATCTATAACTCGGATTTTTAAATTGCTCCAATAGGGGCCATGTATGACATCTAATCAGTGACTATAATTCCAAATTTTAGTTTCATTTTTTTCAGCTTTCAATATGTCTACATGTGCCTTATTCATAGTACTTCAGGCCAGATATTGTATATATGTTTTTTAAAAGTTCACGCTAGAGATAGCCTGTCTTGTCAAATTATACAAAATTATGTAGGTTTTAATTCATAATTGTAAATGAACTTTTAAAAAGCTCAGTCATTTGTTTTAATAGAATGGCAAAAAAAAAAAAGAAAAAGATGTAAACAGTTCTATTCTGTAGTTTTTTATTCAATTATTATGTAAAAACCATAAACCAGGTACTGTATTTTAGTTGAACATTGCTTTAATTGCAACAAAACAGCTTTTGTAGTTGTCAAAAGAAAGCTGTACATGAAAGATGGGGTTCACGCCGTCTTTTTTGTCATGTGGTGTTTTTAACTGCAAGCCCTAAAGTACTTAAAGGATTAAGAAGAGTTGTTGAGGAAGGTGTGTTTACAGGAGACTATTGACGTAGTATCTGAAAACAAATCTTAAATTTGAGATGATATGGAATGCCAGTTATACAGCAATCGGTAGTAAAACTTCCCATTCTGGGTTCTCCTGTTCAGGTTTTACATTTTAACTGAACTACAGAAATATTCTGGGTATTTATAAAAGCTCTTTGGAAGTCTTATCAAAGTTTGTGAATTAATGCTTGTTATTTAATGCCGTGTACAAAAAAAGGCAAGAAATTTACGATGAAGACTCTAATGTCATTCTAAAGCCTTTTCTAATCTTTAGTGCATCGAAACTATAAGGTTCCCTATTGTAAAAATCGAGCCCTTACTCCTAATGTAACTTCAGTTGTGTAGAACAGCCTGTCTTAAAGCTCCTAGTACAGAAATAACTGATCTTCTGATTTTCAGTAATAGCCTTATGGATATGGTGCACTGCTTAGAATTTTATGTAGTAGGGTTGATTCTTAACTGTTGGTGTCCATCAGGCAAATGGGATATAGAGCCCTCGAAACTTCAAATAAGATGGAAAAAAATAGCCAGCATTTTAATTTGAAAGGAACGTTCTCCGTGGGTTTTTAACTCTGGAAAGATTAATCTTCTCATTTCAATTTTCATTGAATACTTTTTGGGAAACAAGTCATCATTTGCCTATGACCTTTTAGAAAAGTTGTAGCTTTGTTAAAATACTGTACCTATGCCTAATCTAATTTTGCATTTACTATGTTTTAGTGTATTTATAAATGGTGAACTCAGTTTCTGAAATTAAACATTTTATTTGCAATTTTCTAGTGGTAGTCAACACTGCCTTTTATTTTCAGATGACCGTTGAATAAAAATTAATCGATACAATTGTAATCGTAAATATAGCACAGAACATGCTACATGAAGAGATTGGTTTTCCATTTAGCTCTTTGGACTAAAGACTGGATTCTGGTTCTTTTCCTTTTACTCAAGCTACTCAATCTCAGGAAAATTTGTTGAATTCTTTCGCAGGCGGCTTTGGTTTCCCTGTGATGTTTCTCTGAACATTTTATGGTTTCAGGTATTTCAATTGTTATTCCATCAGTTATGTTTACACCTGTATTATTTAAGTAAATTATTATATAGCGTACTTGGGAAAAACTAATACTGCATTTTTTGTCTCCAGTATTTTTAAAGTTAACTTTTAATTTAATTGTATCAATAGTCAGGATTTCTTTGTTCTTCTAGGGTTAAATGAGAACAGCACGTGTTGTTTTTTTTTCTGCAGTAATAAAACAATTTGTTCTAGTTTATGTATAGTTTGAACTAGGTGAGTTTGAAGCAGCTTATTGGGAAACATGTTTAAATGGTTACTGGTTAATTATTATCTCCATTTTTCCCCCCTACATTTTAACTGTGAATATAACCTTGACCTTTGTAAAGGAGATGTTTAATCTCTCCAAACCAGTAGAGAGGGAGGTAGAGGATGAAGAAACTTATTTTTTTCTTATTTCTTTTTAAACAAGTGATGTACTTTTCACTCAAGGCTCAAATACAAATACGGCCTTTGGCTTAATCATCATAGAGCCTCATCGTACCAGCAGGAGGACTGGCAGTGAAGACGCTCACCTGAAAATCCCAGTTCTCTGGAAACGAGCACCTTGGCTCCTCTGAAGGCTCCTGTGTAACTCTCATGTGGGAAGGTGAAGTGATGGCATTTTGTAGCCCCCAATTTGCATCTTATTCATACGGATACTTAATTGCCTAGTCATGCTTTTTGTTAAAACTGTTCCTGAGAGCATGAGAACTGGTCACTATTTCTGAAAGTAAAACTTTATCAATTAGTCTACTTTATTTGTACCTGCAACTTCCTTTTTTTTTTTTTTTTTTTTTGAGGGGCTTAGTTCTTAAGACCAGACTCTTTCAGTATCAGCTTGGCTAAGGATTAAAAATTCCGCTAGAATTTTTTTAAAGATAATATGCAGGCCCAAAAGGCCTTAAAATGAAACGTAATTCTTAAAAACTTAAATAAAAAAAGGAGAGACTGAAAGCACAAAGCTGCTATTTTTCGGATGTAAGCCTTGATCCTTCTGTGGGAGTTCTGGGAGCATCTCCATCTTCAGCTCAGGCACTGCCGCCTTTGAGGAATGACTTCCAAAGAAGGGCTGAAAGCTTCCATTGAAGCATTAAGGTAAGTTATTGAGTGGGTGGGTCTTGTACTTTATTATTTTCAATATAAATTCTTAGTGATTGCTAAAACTTTTATTTTTTTTTTCCAATGTTACAAATATGAGAAGACTTGGAAAAAAATGAACTCCCTTATTTTTACATTACCCTCTCTCAGACTGTAATAAAGCACAAGCTTTATTAGCAGTGGGAATTTCCATCAAGCTGAGCTTGTCCTGTACCGATCCCTGCAGCAGCAGACAGTTCCTTAATGCACAATGATATGGTGAACCTGCAACAGCGGTATTTATTTTATTTAAACAGTTCGTTTCAGTACATTAGCAACTTTAGAATTAAATGTAGTAAGCAGACCTCTTTTTCCCCCTCTTAGCATAAAAAGTAAAGTGTTAGCTGGTAGTAAAGATGATGCTTTGTGTCATAGCAAGAATCTTACAGCTTTTGCTTCTTTTAAGAGTCGGCAGGTGTAACAACTAATTAGACGCTGCACCAAGAACTATTTCATAATACTAAAGGTAGGAATGGGAAGAGTAGAGATCTGCAGCAGCCTTTTCAAAGATGATAAGCTCAAAGTAGATGTTTACAGTTGTTGAAAGATCTGGCCCTTAAAATAGCATTTTTTTCTGCCACTATGTAGAGCTGACTGTAACAAACGTGCATTTAGGCATCTCCAAATACAGGAAAAATAAACATATAATTACCAAATAAGACTTTCTAATTACATATTATTTAGATTTTATAAACTAAGCATTTTAGTCTTTCCACAAATACATTCATCCTTTGCTTTACCCTTAGCGACAAGAAAGAGCGATTCTTTACCTTCTTGGTTTCCTTGCAAAACTCACCCAGAAGTCCTTCGTTCCTTAAAATGAATACGCCAAGCACAAATAGTGACCACAGCGATGTCCCCAACTCGGGTATCAGCTTGGGTTCCAAGAGCTCCATAGATGCCTAAGCACCCCCTGCCTTTTTTTCTTTTATTCCCCTCCCCTCTCTCCCTGTATGACCCAATTCCTTCTTCCAATTTCTTGATTTATATTGGCAGTTTTAAAGGAAAAGATGGACTCTATTTCAGACAGCGTTTTTACCTTGTACTTGATGTAACTGGACGCAAATCAAGCCTTGGTACAGAACCACGGGCAGTTGCAGCTGAAATAAAGCAGAATTGGTGAAAGACTGCCCATGACAGTAAGATGTAGAATTTCAGAAGGAGGGCTGGCTGTCCTTGCTGTCATAAACTAAGGTCTGAAACGAACCATCACAAGTAGCTGTAGTTGCTCGTGTTGATCTAAAGGGCTGGTATAAAGTAAGTCACATACAAAATGGATCCATTAGTTCATGTTTAGGAGCCGTATTTAAATAAAACCCAAAGAAAACCTTCGCGGAGGACATCTTTGTCATTTAACTTTGGGAGTTTTTCCGAACACGCTTTCCATTTGCCGTGTCAGACGTTAAGCAGATAGCGATGCGTTCCATGTGAGACCTAGGTGAGAGGAATTGCGTCAGCAGCCGACTGGGCAGGCTGTGGCCAAACAGCCTGGCTTACACGGGAGGGAGACTCAGCCTGTGGGTTTGCCCTTTTCCTGCAAATAGAAAGTGAAGTCGTTTGTGCAAGACAGGCTCGGAGTACCAAGTTACGAGGCAAGTCCTTCCCTTTTAGGTGGGAGGTGGCGAAGGGGAGCGTTTTAAGAATGCGCACAGGTAATAAAGCGGGGAGGGCAGCACTAGGCTTCTGTATCGTTCCTGTTAGGTATGGAAAAGTGCTCTCCGACACAAGGGAAACGCACATGCACTAAAATGGAGATACAGCAAATGAGTCCTTAAATCTTGTAGTGAGATACAGGATACGAGTGGAAACGAGGGCCTTAAATCTTGCGTTGCCTTTTCAAGCTCTTGCGCATTATAGAAAGGAGCATTCAGGAAGATAGGGATGGTCCTAGAGCAGTTCTAGGAGAAGAGGCAGCGCAATCTCAATCTTGTTGGCCCGAATGTGTCCCCGGTCTCACCAAGGGGACGTGTGAAATGGCCAGGCGGTGAGAAAAAACGGTGCCATCAGTGTTTCAAAATGTGTTGCACAGTTACGTTGTGTTGAGGCGGTGTTCTAATGGCGAAATGAAGCGGATGGCAAAGGGAAGAACCTGAGACACGTTCTGGCTTTTCTCAGTGTTGACAGATAAAGCTATTTTACGTCAGATCCAACACAACCCTTCTCCAGGTCCCCTCACCCCAAAATCGCTCTTGAGAAGACCCATAGCAAGGACTTAGGGCGGGTATAAGATAAATGTGGTCTGGTATTTTCTCCCAGCCCTGAAGGCTCTATCACTTACTTACAGACTTTGTGAACCAGAAGTTGTTCCTTGATCTTTGGTTCTTCTAGTTCTTGATGGGAGAGTGATCTGTTTAACCTTGTTTTGAAGCTGCTTTTACTTTCGGCATCCAAAAACGTCCTCTGTCAGCAAGTTCCACAACTTTTTTTCATGCAATTACTTTTATTTAGTTTTACAACACAGTAAATCTCGTGCTGTAAGACAGTCGTTATTCACCATCTCTGGGTGAAATGACACGGTGACATGTTTGTGTCCAAATCATTTGTTAGCCTTGCTCTTTACGGGAACGAACATTGCTTGCAAGAAATTAAGTCAAATTCCAGAAAGCAGTGCATGATGCTATGCCAACATTTGACCTTTGGGGAGTTTAACAAGACATCCTACAATAAATCTCATTCTGCAGTAGCATTATACATGTTAAATGCACTTTATTTCCAACTCCATTCTGTGTTTAAATGTCCTAAGCGTAACGTAACTTATAGATGGACTTTACTATCTGTCTTTTGCTTTATTCAAGTTAATTCAACCCTTGATTATTTGAATTTCTGCTTTTATTAAGAAAAGCTAGGGTTGTTTGTTTGCAAGGAATTTTTCTTTTAAGAACTTGAATAGCCATGAGCGATTTATTACTCTGAAGTCCCTTCAGAAATTCCACCAAGTAACTTTTCAGAGTGTCTCTCTTACCTGCACCTTTCATGCAGTAACTTGAGGCCTCACCCCATGTCTCCCAAATGCAGAAGAATTTGTAATACGCCACTTCAAGTTTATAGACGGGGTGAGAAACTTCCTTGATGCCCCCTTATATCTAAGGGAACTTAAACCCACACTTTCTTCCATGCAAGTACACTGGATATCAAGCTATAATAAAGGAGAAAATAAGCTCTGTGTTTCTTGTGGAGCTAAAGAAAGACAACGCAGGTCTTGGAGATGAGAAGATTAATTTAAGATAGAGATAGCCTTAGTTTCTATTCCAAGGCCTGTTTATTGAAAGCAGTAATCTTCATCACAGTTTGACAGACCGCCCCCTCCTCTTCAGGGTGTGGGCTACCGTACACTCTTGCCCTGTGTTGGGGGGTCACCCATGCTGTCGCAGGGGTCATGCAGTTACTGGTGCTGCACGCGCTGCATGGGTCAGGGTCCAGCCCTTTGGCTACAAACCCAGCCACGCTGCAGATCTTAAAACTAAGCACTTCTCAAGAACCACATAAGCAGAGCACGATGCAACGAGACCTAAATAAATTTCAGACACTGTTCAAAACTGCAATTCAGTATCTCTCCCCCATCTCCTTGTATACATTTTACCTTTCTCTGCCCCAAACAAATACACTAAACAGGCCCATTTGAGCTGACTGATAGCTTCTATTTTCAGTAGCAGTGAGGCTGCGAGCAGTACCACTGCTCAACGCTGCCAGTGGTGTAAGTCCAACAGGTAGCACCCAGACACCAGAACCAAGGTCTGTGGAAGGACCTAATCGGCTACACATGGCTGACATTCAGCGAGACTGAACTCTTCAGATGCCTCATGTCCACATATTCTGTGCCACTTCAGGCATTATCTTCAGGTGCCTTATAACATAAAAGCGTAACAGTCCTAGGTATATTCCGTAGTTAACAGAAGCAAGTTTCTGCAGAGGGATTCTGACAACCAGGGATTTGGAAAGCTGGAGTAACTTCACACCTGACTTCAGCAGTGCAGGCATTTGTCTGCACTGGGGCAGGATAGACTTAGGTTCTTGAGTTGTGGATTAGAGTGTGGGGGAGTTACATAAAGTCAATGATTAGGCTTAACATAAGGGCCTACATCCTTACTCAAAAGTTTTCCTTTGTATTGTTCCAAATTCTCAGCTATTTGCACATGTACTTCCTTCTGTCTCATGTGAATTGTTTGATGTTCAAATTGGCCCTGGAGGAAGCTGAGTTTTCTTCCAAAGACAAGTCAAATAGATAATACTTGAATGGTTTCAGTTTCAAGAACAGCCAGAGACTGGACCAACAAGTTCCGCAGGTTGCCCTTGCCAGATCTGCTCCCAACGGCAGCAGCCACCCACGGGGTGCAGGCTCCACCCCACCACATCAGTTCCTCCCATACATAATCTAGAGGACAAAAAGAAAACACGGTCCTAAAAGATTAAATTTCACACCGGTAAAAGTAGTTCCTGAATAAAGCACACTTTAAGAGTTAAAAAAAAACCAAAGAACCAAAACCACTTTATTCAATAAGAATTTTTTACTTGAGTTTTTGGTCAGCATGGAATAGTTTTCTGCCCATGATTATTTCGGCAATACTGATTTTTTACACTAATGGAGCTCCTATCATATTACAACTGGCCCTAACCAAAATTCTTTTTTTTTCCTTAGTTAACCCTTAACTTGTTCCATTCAGCAATCTAGGCAGACATCCTTAACAAAAACATCTAATAAAGAAGAGACTACAGAGCATGCTATCTTATTCTAGTTTATAGAATGCAACACATGGCACATCGGATTATTCCTTTCCAAAGGGACTACTTAATAAAAAAAAAAGAAAACAGCACCTTTCTTCTTAAAGCATATTCAAGTGAATATTTTCATAGGTAAATTTTTTTGCACTGCAAATTCAGATAATATCATTGCAGCAGAAGAGGGAAACATCATTTTAAAATTTCTTTTTCCTGCAAAATCCAAGTCGCTGCTTATTCATGAGCGGTTGGGATAAAGATAACCATCCTTTAATACTCAAGTCTGTTATGAGACAGTGCTTGTCAAGAGATCCAACTGCTTTTTAAGTGAATCTTTCACTTTAATTAGCTTGGTAGCCTACAGGGCACAATTAGGTATTGTGATGAAGCTACAATGAATACGGCTTTCCTATGTTGATAACACCATTAAGTTTCACACAGGCAATCTGACAACTGATGGGGTTACAATCCTGCAGATACATCAAGTAATACATCTTTGCACACATAGATTACATATCAAATTATTGCCGTAGCACAAACCTGTTCCATTATGTATCTTATATAGGACAATTAGGACATACCTGCGCTACATTATGAAACAGCTACCCAAACCAAGTCAACAGGTTTTACTTAATACCACTAAACTTGTAGATAGCCTCTCTCAAACGTATCTAACAATACAACTCAGTATTTGAGTATATACTGACTAGGAATGCATTGTAATATTTATGTAAGAAACAGGACGGAGCTAAATACCAGTCGGTACAAAGATTTTCCTTGCCTTTCCACAGAAGCTGAATCGCAGTGCTGGAATGACAATTTGCTGCTGTCTTAGATTATTCAGTCATCAGCAAAATTACACCAAAAGACTTACTTAAAATTCACAGTCAAGATGACAGAGGAAGTTTTTCCAACAGTACTAATTTTGGTTTCAAGTTTAAAGTAAAAGGAGGTAGTGCAGTAAGGTTCAACCCAATTTTACTGATGCCAGGTATATTTGCCAGTGGCCTGTGGGTTGTCTTGTAATGTGATATTTGAAGAGGGTTTGTTTCCATCAGTATGTGCGTGTAAGAAAACATCAACTGGTCTCCTGGTTTAATGTCTTCTCTTTTGTCATACCTGTAAAGAATAAAGAAGGCTTATTTACATTCTTCTCTTTACACAGTAAACATCTTTATTGCAAGGGCATGCAGCATCCAAGATGAAACACAAAAGGAACTGTAACATTCTCAGTTCTATCTCTTGATTAAATTATCTAGTACTGGAGGAGGAAATAGTATTTTTGAAAACTTCAGGGAGCCAGTCATTCCGTGCAAGTCTTTCTGCTGCTATTGTGATATAAATCAGGACTCCTAGAAAGTTTCTCACTAGTCCTCCATTTGAGTTCTCTGGAGAAAGGACACCAAAGCCTAAGACTGTAGAAAATGGACTCATTTTTAAGTTTTGGTCTACAAGAACTGTGGTTTGGAGAAGTGTGGGTTTGGGGTTATTTTTGTTTGTTTGGGGTGTTTTTTAATTAAAAAAAAATATGTTACGAGCCACTTCAGCAGAAAGCTTTCTTTTCTGGTAGTCATACGTTAAAGTAGGAGCCTCAGAGAATAACAGGGAAAAGACTTCCTTGAACACTGTAGGAAAGAAAGAACAGCCTGGCAATTATAGTATTAACTTTGCACTTGTTATTTCTGGGTTCAGTTCCCTGATCTACTACATGTTTGGGCAGGTCACTTTGGGTCAGCTTTTATAAACCTGTTTAGGTACCTATATAAATTGTATATATATATTTAAAAAAAAATATATATATATAAAAAAAAAAGTAACTAGTGAGTTCTAAAACTACTTAACATGTACACTTACAGTTATTTCTTAAAAGGAGATATATTCAATCTAGTCATAGAGGGAATTTGTGACTTAAGCATTTGGTAGGGATGTGAAAGATCCAGGTTCCTCCACTCTCCATCGGATCTAAGCCCAGAACTGAAGTTTATTATCTCACAGAGCTGTATGAACCTCTCTAATTTTCTAGACATCGAGGTAGAGCTCCCTCACTGCCTCTGAAGACACTGTTCTACTTTACAATAGTTATTTATTCATTCACTGAAAAGAGTCAGGTGGAATTTACAGCCCAAGGGTTAGGATGCTTATACTGGACATAGCAGTCTGATCACATCCTCAATCCAACAACTTCAAAAGGGAAAAGTAAGATATCTACTCGAAAACACTCCAGAGACCACTGTTGAGTGTGCTTCCAAAAGGGGGGGACCTGGATTCAAATCTTTGCTTTATATCCCCCAAAAATGTTCTACACTAATACTGTCCAGAAGACAGAGATTACGAGGGGGTTACTTACCTTTAGGAGTGTTTATGACAAGACAGTCTTAAGCATCTAACTATAAAAGACAGCCCATGCTCTGTAACCCTAGTGAAGAGCAGTGCCCAGTTCTTCCCCTTTTCTGTTGCCCTTTTCTGTGAACCATTTTCTGCCAGCTTTTGGAGCTCCTGTCCTTAGGCACCTGACGCCTCCCATGCATTTCACAAGCAACTTACTCAAGGCTGTGGCTTTTCTTACAGACGTGGACACTGGTAGGGAAGTGGTGCAATCCCAACCCTATATACTCTTAAATGCACCTAGGAGTAAATCCAGGCAGCATCTTTTGCTGTATGTGTATTTGCAGACCTGGCTTCTCATCAAATTCATCATTTGAATTCTCTGTGAAAAACTGGAAACATTAATCTCAATTTATATTTTTACAACACTCCCTGACATACCAGTCATTAACATTTAAGATAAACTTAAAGCAAGTGCTCTACAGCAAACTAGACGATTTGTATGGATTGTTAACTAAAATTTTGGCAACCCGAAAGAGACCCCAGGCTGACAGAATCCAGAGGTGTCAATAAATATAGCATATAATGCAGAATTAGACTTTGCACACTGAACAAGTGCTTTCTTCTTCTAAAAAAATTGCACACTAATTTCATCTACTATTTCCAAAAAGATCACAATACCACTTATTGTACATGCATCCAAACTGGCAGAAGGAATGGCATACTTCCTAACAACTTTACCAACTACTAATTTTGTATTTTCTTCATCAGCAAATAAAGGGCCTTTCATCTCGCTGCAAGCATTTCTGAATTTTACTATTTTTAAATACTTTAAGCTTACACAGCATGTTTATTCCTGGTTCAAAGAAACCGCGCTAATTGAAGACAAGATTATAACACCTGTTCTATGTCACAATCTGCATCAAGCTTCTTTCAATCACCCTTTGAAGAAAAATAATGGATCACCTGCATTTTTCTTGAGGCAAATAGATCTAATCTGAGCATACCACTGAAAGCTCTTAACTTTAAGCCACTTTAATTTATGGACTGTAGTTATCCTGATGAATCATCAGCCTTCATAGCCACTCCATCCATAAATCCGTTTTCACCTGATGTTCACAGTCCACGAAGATGGTAAATTAGTTTTCACCCATCTGAAAGACTGTCACTATCTTGGATAAAAAGAAAATGGGCAGCTGGTGCCACTCAACTCTGCACTATTGTGCTGTCAGACAAAGTGGTAGCCCTGTGTATGATGCTCAGTTGCAGATTTTGCCTGATTTTTTTAATGTGAAATTTTATGATGAATCAGCCCTCCCTTGAGGCTTTTTTATGAGTAAATATAAAAGCGAGGGACACAAACTGGTCTGTAGCTCCAACACTATGAAACATCCATCAGTGACAAGGATATTACTTGTCCACCTTCCAATTCCACTACACTACAACCTTGCAAGCCCAAAACAATCCAAAACCCACCACATAAAAAAGCTCATTGAAATTAAGCATTGTATTCAGAGAGTAGAGTTGTATTTAGAGTAGCGTGCGTACTTAAGTATATTTGAAAAACGACTGGAGCATTTTAGCTATCATGTGTGTACTATCACAGAATCACGGAATGGTAGGGGTTGGAAGGGACCTCTGGAGATCATCTAGTCCAACCCCTCTGCCAGAGCAGAGTCACCTAGAGCAGGCTGCACAGGAACGCGTCCAGGCGGGTTTTGAATGTCTCCAGAGGTGGAAACTCCACCACCTCTCTGGGCAGCCTGTTGCAGTGCTCTGCCACCCTCGAAGTACAGAAGTTCCTCCTCGTGTTTAGGTGGAACTTCCTATACTCAAGTTTGTGCCCATTACCTCTTGTCCTGTCACTGGGCACCACTGAAAAGAGCCTGGCCCCATCCTCCTGACACCCACCCTTTAAGTATTTATAAGCATTCATAAGGTCACCCCTCAGCCTTCTTTTTTCCAGACTAAACAGACCCAATTCCCTCAGTCTTTCCTCATAAGAGAGGTGTTCCAGTCCCCTAATCATCTTGGTAGCCCTTTGCTGCACCCTNGCCCAGAACTGGACACAGTACTCCAGGTGTGGCCTCACCAAGGCAGAGTAGAGGGGGAGGATGACCTCCCTCCACCTGCTGGCCACACTCTTCTTGATGCACCCCAGGATGCCATTGGCTGCCTTGGCCACAAGGGCACATTGCTGGCTCATGGTCATCCTGTTGTCCACCAGGACTCCCAGGTCTCTTTCCACCGAGCTGCTCTCCAGCAGGTCAGCCCCCAACCTGTACTGGTGCAGGGGGTTATTCCTCCCCAGGTGCAGCACCCTACACTTGCCCTTATTGAATTTCATAAGGTTTCTCTCCGCCCAACTCTCCAGCCTGTCCAGGTCTCTCTGTATGGCGGCACAGCCTTCTGGTGTGTCAGCCACCCCCCCCAGCTTTGTGTCGTCAGCAAACTTGCTGAAGGTGCTCTCTATCCCCTCACACAGGTCATTGATGAATATATCGAATAGGACTGGACCCAGTACTGACCCCTGGGGAACACCACTCCTCACTGACCTCCAACTAGACTCTGTGCCCCTAATCACGACCCTCTGAGATCTGTCTTTCACTTGTGTATCTATCTATCACTTGTACTCTAATAGTTTAGTATCTTCTCCTGACTGTTCATGGCTTAAGACTTTCTCTAGATTGAACACGCAAAGAACAATTTGAAATAAGCATTGGATTGGTAACTGTGAAGGCAATTCAGCTTTAAACTGTTCATACCATCACAATATTGTAAGAGAGCACAGAAACACAATACAGCATAGCAAGCTTGATGATTTTTATAATTCCCCCAGAAGCATTCCCTTCTTCCTCTTTACTTCCAAATTACTTTTCTCTCTGAACATACCAATAATTAAATTATGTTTGTTTCTCTGATTCTGGAGACTGTCACTGGGGAAAATGGACTCCACACTCAGAGCACTTCTTAAACCAAAATCTGCTTGTATTGCTTCTGTTTTGTGCAAGTATAAAGTGAGGCTTTGTGTCATTTTCTACTGAATCGTTTTCATTAAGATGACATTTTAAATCAGAAACCTACACTTCACCCTTTTTTTGGTCTGCATCCTGAAAAGCAAACAATGCCATCCCACAAATGTCTCCTACTACTCATTTAAATATTTTGATTTCTTAAAACTGTTTGTACATTACTGCTGGTCACAGTAACAAAGTACTCAACTGCTTTCTGTCAGAGCTAATGTGACCAACAGTCCCCAACAGCAGCTTCAATGCCATCTATGTGAAGGATGTTCCACGTAAAAATGGACTTTGAATATTAATATGCAGATACGCACATCATTTAAAAACAAAATGAGAAGATACCACCACAATTTAGATACTGCTCTGCCAAGAGCAGAAAAACGTTCATTTACAGCTGTGTTATACAAGATCTAATGAGATATCAAACCTAACTGCATTAAAGATATTGGTGTTTTAGTAAGCTAACATTTTTTGCACTGTTTCTGATGTCTTTAAAAGATTCTACACTATTTAGGCAAACCAGAACCAACAAAAACAACTAAAAAACACTGCAGTGCTCTATTTCTGAAATGGCAGCACTGCATTCATCAAAATTCTCTGAAGATTCACATTGTTCTTGACCTGGCTTAATAAATAAGCTATACCAGAAACCGTATCTGTGATGCCTGTCCCTGTGCATATACAAAAAAGGAAAAAGCAGGCTCTTGCCTATCTTCAGATCAAAATACCTGTTCATAACATACCTCCAATCTGAATTGATTTCTAGAAACCGAGAAACTCCTGTCTGTGCTGCAGCCACGTCGATATGAACAGAGACATCTATATAAATAAAGAAAACAAAATACAGTTTCAAAATTCGTCTAAGAATGCTCTGATTAATAAATTAACAAAACAGTAATAGAAAAGATGCATGTAAATAGTGCGAAAAAGTAATATCCAGTACATGTAAAGATATACAAAAAACCCCGCAACTGAAATTAGGTGAACATACCTCAAACCAGCTTTACTTACCTGCTGTTGAAGGTACCAACTCATGCAACTTCTGAATTGCCACTCCTCCAGGGTAATTGAAATGTGAAACATACAAAGACGTTCCTGAATAAGCAGCATTAACTAGAAGGTGCATTATAACAAAGAAAGATCCAAGTTTGTACAGCCAGGACTTCCGGTAGTTATTCAGACTGTTGAGGGAGGTGAAAAATGAGTAAGAATAAACTGTTAATTCTTCTTTCATACTGGTCATTGACTATTGTGACAGAACTTTTATGAGAATTCCACTGCTAGATAATAAAGATTAATGCAAACTTTATTATTCCACGTGTATGGAATGCATTTATTATCCATTTCTAAAAGACTAGCTTCTAGTGTCATTTAAATTAGAATATTCTCATTAACAAAGTTAATACAAGCTCATCAATAAAGCTTTCTGTGTTTAAAACCTTTAGCTATGAATGTATTCTCTTTCAAAGAACTTCAGAGTTTAACTGCGTTTACTCAATATACCCAAGTTTAACTTTTTAATACAAACTCCATGTTTCATGAGCCCCACCTGTATGTTAAACTATCTCCTAAGGTAAGCTAACAACACAGTAGTACATTGGAATTTGTCTTTTTCTCTGGCGGATAAAATAGAACTGAATTGTAACAGCATAATAATAAAATCAGGGTTCTATTCTTGACTCCGCCCCAGACTTGCCAAATGGTCCTGTCAAATCATTTAACTTTTCTATGTCCCCATTTCCCTCATTAGTCAAATGGGTACTATGATACAGATCTCCTTTGTAAAGCCAGACCTATAAAGATCTCGAGACAATCCAGATTCCAAGTGCATAAAAACAGTAAGTTTTGCTTTTCTTTTGCATTTTCAGAGAACAAAAATCAACAGAATTTTGAACTTACATTCGTGAGCACATTTTAGCAGCCACTATGTTGAAGACAGGGAAAGTATATATGATAAAACGCAGCTCTTTGTGCGGGAGAAACGAATACAAGAAAATAAAGCCCAGTGCTGGCAAAAGTAATATCCGAGTTCTCTTTTCTGCTACACCTAAAGGTACGAATATAATGCTGCATCCCAAAGCACGAGGCAGGGCTGAATAGAAATACCACAGGAAGGGGGAGGTCTTCAAGGTGAAAAGGAGAGTTAAGGATGCTTTCACTGCTAACAAGTAAAGTAACTATTCTTTACAGTAGTACATGCAAATTTTGCAAATATGCAGTATACTTTTTGTAGATCATATTCTTCCAGGCATTTGTTTTCCTGCCTTAGTCTTTGGGAAATAAAAGCAGTTGCCTAATGACATTCACATCACCCAACAGAGGCACATCAAATGGTGCTAATGATGGGTAACATGAAAAACCAAGGGGAAGAAACCTGGCTTTACACTGGTAGAACACAAAGAAGCAAGAAGGAACAGTCTGCACTGGAAAGTTAAAATTTAGGGAAAGATCTAAGAAACGGGCATTGTCTCGTAAGCTTCAAATAATGAAATCCTAGGTGAAAAGTAGAATTTACACCATAACCAAGTCTCAAGAATAGGTTACATCAAGTCTTTGCTTTGGCTGGCAGTGTTCAATAAGTCTTTTTCCCTGGACGTTTCAAAGGATACTCCCCAGTCGGAACTTTTGTTTAAAATTGTGTTATACCAGAGCACTTTCCCCTCAGGCCACACAAGTTGCCTCCAAAATAGAGAATCCACAGCAACTGTTAGCCCTAAAAGAATTAAAGAAATACAAATCTGCGTGAATTAAAAACTAGGGAAAAGCAAACTAGCACATCCAAACTGCACATTTACTGATGATTACTGATGAGATCAGCATAAACCGGAACATGCATTGTAAGCCAATGTCACCCAAAGCCACAGAAGAGGTTGAATCTGTCTGTCTTGCAGTGGAAACACAGGTGCGGGAGGCACTTCTTAACAGAAGTCTTAACAGAAGCATGTTAGGTAGGAATCTGATTGAGATTCACCCCACTCCAATCTCAGGTGTGAAAGCAGTGGTTTAATTAAAGTTTGTTTAAAAGAATATTAGAGCATTAAATGTAATGAATGGTAAGAAACCTGGGTTAACTTCAAATGGTACTAAATGGATTTTTATTGTAAAGCTGATAAGAAAAGAAAAGCAATCTCTAGAAGTTTGCTACTGTTTATTAGGGTGGGAGGGAAGAAGGAAGATAAGGGAGGAACAGCAAAAAAGACAAAAGAGCAGCAAATCCGTCGGCCCCATCTCCTCCATTCAGCTCTACGAAAACTGCTCTGGTATTTAAGAAGTTTGCCCAGAGGGGGAATGGGAGCACCAGTGACTAATGGCCGTTGGACCTCCAGACTCTTACGCTGTGAGATGCCTCCAAATGCACATGGCATGATCTTTTATTCTTTCACGCTGTGGAAGGGACAGCACACTACCAGAGATCATCATCGGGCATCTGACAACAACATTTTTAATCAGGTAGGCTGGCAGAGAAGCTTAGAGTATTTATGTGCATATGTATGAGCCTTCCATGGATGGGTAGAGACAAGGAGATTTTCAACCTCTCTAGCATGGATAATCACTTAAGCTATTAAAATTAATGTAATAAAGAAACAGAGCTGAACTGTGACTCTCCCCACAACCCTCTTGCTCGGTATCCCTCTGTCACACTCTTGTATTTTATCCTGGGATTCAGCTTATCGTCATGGCAATAGATACTACAGCTGATAATGCACGTGTAGCTACAGACAAATACTAATTATACTAAAGTCAACTTGCACGTCTAAACCTTTTTAAGACCAGGGCATCATACTGTAAGCATCTAAAGGCAGGGGTCACAGTATCTTTCTACTGCTCTGTGCACACCTATTTCCTCACACGGAAATTTTCAAAGAAATAAATACCCTTCTCATATTACTAGCAAATGGAATCAATCAATCAAACAACAAAAAAAAAGCCCTAAGGGCCAGGTCAGCACAGAAGTCAGTCAAATCTCCAGACTTCTGCTGAATTTATTATGTGGCATTTGTTTTTTCCAAGCGAACACTTACCCAACCAAAAAGTTCCAGCAGGAACAGCATGGGAAAGCACCTTGAAAATGGAGATTCTTTTAGTTAATAACGTCACCAGGAGCATAAGGCCTAAGAATATGCAGAGCTCTGATCTGAAGACTATAATTGCCAAAGCTGAGAACCAAATGAATGGCCTTTGCTTTTGCTGTATCCAAAACGTCAATGCCAGGAGCACTGCAAAAATAAATAAAGCACACCGTCTGACACACTGAACTATTCATTTTCTAAAGGATAACACTTTTCTCAGTGCTAGTGTCTTGTTCCTCTAACTTCCCATCAATCCTCGCTTGGTCTTCCTACTGTTTCTAGTCCAGGAATTCTTCTTGTTAGAGAAATGTAATTTGGAAAAACGCACAACTTTCTACTGTTGACACTTAAGTCATTAGGAAAAGTATAACCACAGAAGGAACACATGGGAATTCTTCCTAGACAGTATATTTAATAGCTTTGGGGGAAAAAAACAAAAAAAGAAAAAAAGAAAAACAAACTTTAAGGGAGTACTAAAAGCCTTTCAAATTACGATTCGTAATTATCATTGCTCAGTATCAGCTGAAGAGTTAGTTTATTCTCTTGGCTGAGTATAACATGATAACAGCAAGTCATTTCGAATATGAAAATGAGACTACAGACTACTGCTCAGGGAGAAAAAGCTATAAATCCATTTGCATGGTTAGCTGGAGACACACTATATCTCTACAGATGAAGTTGCCTCTACTTTTTCTCAGTTTAAATCACATGATAACACTGACTACATATAAAGTGGTCATGATCCTAAAAAAAACCCGCGTGAAGTATTAATAATACAAAAACATGAAACAACTTGTATTTTTTAATACCTGCAGAAATTGTCTGAGAAGCTTACTACTACACAGAGTTTATCTGACAATTCAACTTTTTTTTGTTTTGTTTTTCAGTTCTGATCTATACAGGCTCTTACACCAAGCTCGTGATTTTATTAGTTGAACAACTTGCACTGAAGCACTGACTCAGCTAATATCTGTCACATGTGGTTAATCTTCCCTCTCATCATCTCTGGGGAAAAACTGTATGTGTAGAGTAAGGTTTTGACTTTGATTCCTGCACGCCCCCCCCACCTTTACTTTAAGTGTACAAACTGCTACGTTTGTAGATAACTCCAGAAGAGAAAGGTGGAGATGTTGCCGTGGGAGTCTGTTCCACAGTCTCATGAGAAAGCTGTTTCCTGTGTAGAGTAAGTTCACAGATTTATTTTTTTTTTTTTAACTGCAAGCGTACCTACTGCCTTCTCAATAGCTCTATGTTTTATGCATCAGATATGTGTACCCTAACCTCTAGTCAATCAAAGCGATCTGACAAACTCCACATATGCTCAGTTTCAGTAAAACTTGATTCAACAGTCATTGTAAGAATATATGGTAAAAAAAAAAAAGAAAGAAATCACAACTGCTTAAGTTTTCTAGTCTTGTTATCACACTATTTAACCAAGTACATACATTAATTTGGTCTGACCACACATTTCCTGTGCTTTAACTATTGATACATTTGAGAAGAATTTTTATATTTTAAAATTATTACTATGCGAATACTTACCAAAAGGAAGTGCAAACACATTAGGGAGGGTTCGCGTACAGTAAAACATCAAATGAAACTGAGTAACAGTGATGAGACAGAAAATTGTTGATGTAGTTGCTCCAAACTGCTTTCTAACTTCTTTCTGCAACTTCCATAACGTGTAAATCACACTGAGCCCCAAGCTTCCTCGGACTATTAGAAGAATAAAAATGGGACATAAGAGTCATATCAGAAGGATCACTGATGTTACACAGTGTAACAGGAAGAAGTCATGAAGAATAATACTGAAGATATAGCAGTACAACCCCACTTCAAAGAAAAGAAAAACAACAAAAACCAAAACGTCCACATTAGTTTACCTATTTTAATGCACCTTTAATTTGTCTGATACTTTTGCACAAAAATCAATGGTTCTATGCCCAAGTTAAACAATATTTTCTGAAGCATACACAGAAGCACACATGGGAGTGTATTCTCTGAATACCACTTGCTTTTTCTACACTGTCTGAGATTTATTAGCACAGACTTTCTCTGTGCTGTTAGTTACCCCAAAGAGGGGGTGGAATTGCCATGCTGGCTCTAAGCATCTACAGTTTGCAAAATCCACCATTAAAGAAAAGAGTATTTCAACCATTGGTCCAAACACTCAATGTTACAACAATGTCAACCGTTAGTCCATCTCTATTCCGAGGATTTAAAGTTCTCATACCTATCAGCTGGGAGTAAAACTTGGACATTCTTAGCACAGAAAGTACATATATAGCTGGGCTGGAAAGAGCAGCAATAAAAATTGGTCCAAGGAACGTTCTTGGGACAACTCCAGGAAATTCATGATGGTCATACTGCAAAAAGGAAAATCTAAGTAAGCTAGGCAAATCAGAAAACAAAGGAAAACTGGGATAAATCACAGATTCATAGAATGGTTTGGGTTGGAAGGGACCTTAAAGATGACCTTGTTCCAACTGCCCCCCGCCATGGCATATTCACACTGCATTTATCCTACTCATACAACAGGGAATTCTAATCTTTAACAGTGTCCAAGAAAGAACACCTTCCTTCTCATTTACCTTATCCAAGTCCAGTTGATGGTACACCACATCATGGATAGCTTGTAGGTTAAAGCTTTCCTCCACTTTTGTAAAAGGACAGACAGTTAAATGAACAAAAGCCACAACAATAATCAGCAGCAGCAATGGGAATGACTGTCCACTCGAGCTCCTCTTCTGAGCCATCTTGGGTTCCAAATTCACATGAAGTCTAGTATTGTTAAAAAGAAAATTAAAAGAAAATACATTAATAACACGGCATGAAGTGTACAAGCAGAAAAAGAGAGATTAATAACGCAAGAAAAACATACTACGGTAGTGTAAAAGTTTAAACAAAGACTAATAAATCAAATAATCCACCCAATTTATTTTTTTTGATACATTCAATGAATCGAGTGGGTAGCCAAAAACATATTCAGGCAGCGTTTCAGGATTTAGGCTACCTCCTGTAAATGTAGAAGTTCTAGTTTTCACCTAAAAAACCTCACGACAACATAGACCCTACTTAAAGTATTTCCCTTTGCGTTCCATACTGTCACCACTGCTACAAGTGCCACCTCAATTATGTCTGCGTTTTGTGGGAGAGACAGCTTCATAATTTACTCTCACTTTAATTGCACGCTTGATTTGTACGTGAACAACTCTCTGATTTGTCTAGGACTCTGAAACCAGTGGAAGAGGAACCATGAGGACAAGAAATTGCTCAGAATACTTTGATCTTTTAAGTTTGCCAGCAGCTAGGTCTGGACTCAGCAAGTGAAGGACGAATCCCCTTCGGCACCCACACCACGTGAAACAGCCCGAACCCCATCCTTCGCACTTCTACCCAGAAATGAAGGTCATCTCTTCCCTAGTGCTTTGCTTCGCAACACTGTGCTGAGCCGTTCTTAAGGTAGTATTTATGATGCATTTTATCATGATGATAAAACTCATGTGTCCAGGTGATGCCAGAGCAAATAAAGCACAGGTATTGTCATGGGTAAACCACTCGTTTTTTTCCGGTTTCAGATTAGAAACCATTAAGAAAAAAAAAAGTTATTTTCTGTGACCATTTCCAGCAAAAATGCAGTAATCTATTTCATGTTCTTCTAATTTAAGTTTCCCACTTTTTGTAAGTTTACAGTTTAAGAAAAGACGAGGGATTTTGGTTATTGTCATTCTTGTTCTGTTCTCACAGAAACAGAACTTTAAAAATAGCACCTTTAAGTTAAAACTGAACTTTTGGTTAGAGATGTTTTCTCCTGTGTTTTGGTCTAAATCTGTCCATCAAAAAGATGTAATATAGCTGGCAGATTTGCTAGGATCACTGCCCCCTAGAGGTACCTTTTCCTGAACTGACATTTGTCCTGCTCATTAGTAAAAATAAATAAAGAGTTAACTAATGTTCCTTATTGTCACAGCTAACACCGATAAATCCCAAAATTTGTATACTTCCTGTAAATTGCCTGAATCGGCATATCATTTTATATATCTCACTGATGGCATTTTTTCTCATGATTGCTGCTGTTACAGACTGTAACTGAAGCTCTAACCCTCAGCTCAAAGACAAGAGTTCTGTGGTAGGTCCTTACGATTTTTGGCTTGTTTTGCGATGTTAAAAGCCTAAATAAACACAACATCCCAGGAAGCACGAATAAGTCCTTTTAACCTGGGCCTAGTATTACTTCTTTACGAGGACAGATAAAAGTGGGTTATGCAACAACAGAATCCTTTTCCCACAGCAGTAGTAAAAGAGGTATGATACTGCCATCAGGAGCACTTCAAGGAGTGTTTGGTAGGAATTAAGCCTCTGCACAGGCCATTTATTCTTGTCTCTAGAAAGTTCTCTTGCTGAATTCTCCCAGTAAGCACAGAAGCATCTCACGGTTCTGACCAAACTTACCCACGAGAAAAATGGACACTGAAGGATCAATCTACCGCTGCGTATGGCAACACAGGCGTTTGAGCAGCTTGCGTGTCACATAGAGCGGCGTGTAATACACCAGCAAGGTGGGGATTCCTCACTCCCAACTCCCAGCTCCTTAACATTTCAGATATTTTAGGACACAATAAATCCTTGTAAAAGGACCTAAGTGCCAAGAAGCTCTATTTTTTCCTTCTCAACTATATCAGCTGTGTAATAAAAAGATGTTACCTTCACCTACAAATACGGCATTCATTATCCTCTGACTGCTCTACCATATAGCCTGCTCTTGATATCTTTAGCTGATCACTACATGATTAATCAATCCGCAACTTCCTAAATCATCAGAATGACAGCAAAGCTACATATCCCATACACAGTTTATCACAAGGCTTTTTTCTTTTTTTAATCTCGTTGACTCCAATCCTTTTGTACGCCTGAAGAAAGTAAGCTTGCCAACACACTCATACATTTTGAAGATAATTATCCACATTATACATACTGAAATTCCCTGAAGGGAAATGCTCTGGAAGATAAAAAACCAAAGCATGAAGACAACACCTAGGTTTCCGAGATAAAGCCTAATAAATTTAGTGGTCTTGTCAAGACTCAAAATAATGTGCTCTGTCGAAAACCGATGCTGACAAACCTCAAAATTCAAGTGGGATTTATCAAGACACACAGATGCTGCATTTGACGTTTACTACAGATTTGCTATATAAAAGCAAAATATTTGCAATTACAACTTTTATTTTTTAGTGCCAAAAACACAGAAACAGATTTTCACTTAATAAAAATATTTTAATAATGAAGGTTAGAGGAATGTCGTAGGCAAATACAGACAGTTTTACTCGTCATTAACATTCTGATGACTTTAGAAGAATCTTCCTCATACCTGTACAATATAGCCACGTTTATTTCCCCCAGATGTCTGCATCAAGACTGAATTATAGGAGTGGAGATTTTCAACCCAAGGAATTCCCCCTTGCTGGGATTAAACTGGGTGAAAATAAATTGTATTCTCACATTAAAAAAAGGCTGAAACACTTTTACTGGAAATCATTTATTCTTTTTTTATACTGTTTCTGTGGAGATGTTATTAGTTCCAAGATTATTTTTTTCCCCTCACCAAAACTATACCACATTTGGCTCTCACTTACGTTTACACTCTTTAGTGTAAGCATATCAGAGTTTGGCAGCCAAACTGCATGTCGAATCTGTCTACAGAGATTGCGTTTCACTCCCTTGCATTCTCTGTATGGAAACACGTGAGCAGAACCACACCAAAGGCATCCCACCATAAAGCCCTCCCTCTCTGACTTGATCTAGATTTGGTAAAACCTATCTATGATTGTCCTGTAAGGACAGAGTATGTCTAGAAGAGCGGAAATAGGACCTGGAGAATCATAGAACAGTTTGGGCCGAAAGGAACCGTCAAGATCATCTCATTCCAACCTCCTGCCATGGGCAGGAACACCTCCCACTAGACCCGGCTGGTCATAAACCTACAGAAAGACTAAAGGACAAGTATCTTATGTTGTATTATGTTCAATTTTCATGGTTTTTTTCTATGCTTTATAGTTCTTCCAGCTTTGCTCTAAAGCTGACTTATGAATGAGGTCAGATTTAAACCTTGTACCTGCTGGGATTGCTTTTTCTTCTTTTTTAAGAAGGAACGAGACATTTGCTACTCTTATATACATTTCCTGATAAATATGGGGACTGGCTAAAAAAAAAAAAAACGAAAATTAAGACAAAATATTGAAAGCTGAGGCAGGCAATGAAGCCTGTGACAGCACCGGCTATGAAGGCACTACTACGAAGACAACGTCACTCTTCGGAATGGGGAAGAAACGCACAGAATGCTCTCGACTGACAGAAAAATACCCAAAAAACCCCAAACACCCCCAAACGTTCCGCTGCCCCGCAGCTGGCCGGTCCCCTCGCTGCCGCCGCCCCCAGCCCCGGCTAACGGCCGTGCCACGCGCCCGCCAACGGCCGACAGCTGCGCGCGCGGGGCGGTTTAACGTTCCTCCCCCCCGCCGCCCCGCTTCAAGGCCGCTCCCAGGCGGCCCGGGGGTGTTTCAGGAGGAGACCGCAGCACCACCCGCCGCTTCTGAAGCCACCGGCACCCCCGCGGCAAAGGCGGCGGCCCAACCCCGCCCCGCTCCCT
>VYZM01004038.1:42903-61580 GCA_013398915.1 Dromas ardeola
TAGGATAGAGCTGCATTTTTTGGTAAATGATACCTCCGTAAAGTCAAGATATAATCTCGTGAATGGCAGGGCCAAGCTACTAAAATATGATAGCTTCCAGTAAATCCTAAATAAGGTTTTCTTTGAGAATTTGTGTGCCCAGATTTATCTTGGAATCCCCCAACAAAGCTCAGATTGTAGTTTTCTCTTATCTCAGCCTGCCACGCTGCCTGTAAAACTTGTACTGGTTCGAGTAACAAGGACTGCCAAGACTGTAAAGAAGGCTGGATTAAAAATGAAGAATCAGCTTGTGTGGGTGAGTAATTTGAGGTAGACTTCAAACAGGTTTTGCAGCAACATTGGCTAATGAGATTAGATGACATCACATCGAGTTTTATAGTATATTATGGAAGTGTTCTGTCAGTTTAGATTTCTATAGTTTGTAGTCTCTCTCTTCCTAACTTGTTTCACGCTGCACGAAAGCAGTATTTCCTCCCCACCGATCCCCTGATGATTATAGTTGTCTTTGTCAAACTGTTCACTGTGTATCTTTTTAGTTTAGTGGAATACAGATAGCAGTAAGTGAGGTGTTCCTTTTAAGGCATTTTTTTGTGTTTATGTGAATGCTAAGCAATGCCCTGCTCTTGATTTAAACTGTTTTGTAAACTACTGGAAGATTCCTGTCATTTTATCTACATATTTTGTAGTAGTTGCACTTGTCTTCACATTACTGTATGTTTATAGATGCTCAGCCCTAATAGAGTTCAAACATTTCACTAAAAGCCAGCCATGCTAACTTTTCCTGCTGTTGCGGAGAAATACCAGGAGGTATCAAGCTCAGTGCTTCCAATGTTCTCTGACCTGTTTCTAGTTTAGCATTTCTCTTGGTTTATGAGTAAATACGTATGGAACACTTAAGAAAAAACCCAAATACTACAAATACTCCCACATACAGGACTGCACCAGGGGGACAGTAACACATTCTGTTTAACTGGTTATTTTTGACTGGTTAAAGACCCTTAACATAATGTCTGGAAACAGTATCTTAGAAGTTTTGTGAACACTGCTTCTTTTGAAAAGTGCTAATGACAACTAAGACTTGAATTACAGCTGCTGCAATACCTGCTTAGGCAACTGTCGAATGCTCCAAGAGGGTTTTTAAGATGCTCCAGTATTGTCTTCTGCACAGCTGTTTTTTTCCAAATAATCAACGTAACCAATCAAGTATAAATTAATTAAGTAATCAGTAGGAATGATGTCTGCAGCAACAGGATGAGATAGACAGTAAGGGGACTGAAATAGCCTTTCCCTGTCCAAATTTTTTTTAGTTGTGAGTACTGTTGTGCCCTTTCCTTGAATTCACAAGATAAGCATGTTTTAACTTCCCAGGTGGAGCTGGTTTTCAGCTTGACTGGTCCTAACCATAACTTGGCTTTCTCCGATTTGCTTTGTGTAGAAAACTAAGCAGTGTATGTGTGTGCATTTGTGTAATTCTTTTTTTAATACTTTAAAAAGTTACATAGCTTGGTAATATAGGAGTAGAGAAGTCAACAGTATTCCAGAAGAGCAGTCTTTCTGGTTATTTGTTACGCTATTTGCATAAAAAGCAAATGCATGCAAAACACTGACTTGAAAATGACAAGGATGGCAGGTATTCTGGAAGCTTTATTTAATTTTATCTCTTGAATTTCTGATACATCTGTTAGTGTCATCAAAAAACATCTTCTGAGGATCAGTTTTGATTTGTTAATGTAAGTTTAAAATGAACATAACAGTATATAAGTTACCACGTTACTTTTTTGTTTAACATACTGCATATCTGATCTTAAACTCATTGTAACAATTACTCTCAATGCAGTCAGTTTAAGGTCATAGTTTCTGTGGTCCAGTTCTTCTTCTCGAAGCATAGCATTTAAATATTAATCTTGCTATTTAATAATGGCTTATTTTAGGTAACTTGTCGCTTTTTATCTTTCAGATTTAGATGAGTGTGCTGCTTCTCCTTGCAAAGATCACCAGTATTGTTTAAACACAGATGGATCTTTCTCATGCAAAGGTTTCTTTTTGATCTGCTGTTGTACTTTATCATCTAGAGTCCTAATCTAATGTTAGAGATAATGCTAGAAAGGGCATGATACCAGGCACTTAGTACAATGTGGACTGCTCCTTACTGGACATGGGGAGGATGAGGCTTTAGACCTATTGTATGAGGAAGGCGAGAGATATCTCGTTATTTCTACTCTGCTCTCATGAGACCCCACCGGGACTACTGTGTTCAGCTCTGGGGCCACCAACATAAGAAGGGCATGGACCTATTGCAGCGAGTCCAGAGGAGGACCACAAAGATGATTGGGGGCCTGGAGCACCTCTCCTATGAGGACAGGCTGAGAGAGTTGGGGCTGTTCAGCCTGGAGAAGAGAAGGCTCTGGGGAGACCTTATAGCGGCCTTCCAGTACCTGAAGGGGGCCTACAGGAAAGATGGGGAGGGACTCTTCATCAGGGAATGTAGTAATAGGACCAAGGGGTAACAGTTTTAAACTGAAAGAGGGGAGATTTGGATTAGATTTTAGGAAGAAATTTTTCACTATGAGGGTGGTGAGACACTGGCTCAGGTTGCCCAGAGAAGTTGTGGATGCCCCATCTCTGGAGCTGTTCAAGGCCAGGCTGGATGGGGCTTTGAGCAACCTGGTCTAGTGGGAGGTGTCCCTGACCGTGGCAGGGGGGTGGGAATGAGATAATCTTTAAGGTCCTTTCGAAGCCCCAAACTTTTCTGTGATTCTATGATTTCTTGTGTGGGTAGGCTGACTGCCTTTAAGGGTGTAACTTTAAGTCTCAGATACATGAATTTTTACGCTTACAATATTTTATCCTTAGCGTGTGATGCCAGCTGTGTAGGTTGCACAGGGGAAGGTTCTGACAAGTGTAAGGCCTGCGCATCTGGATACATGAAGGAAGATGAAAAGTGTACAGGTTGGTGGATTTAGCAGTACGTGGTAGAACACTAGTTAGCTCACTCGTGTTTATCTGCTTCAGTTTTGAAGCCTATCAAAATGAACCCAGTCATTCTGGTATTAGCAGCAAAGACTTTCCTTATAACTTCCTTTATATTATTGAATTAATATGCATGGCAAGGCTTAAAGGTGAAATGCTTCTACAAAAGGAACAAACTAGTTTATAGTAGGTTCAGGAAACAAATACGTGAGTCTCCTGTGAGTTACCTGCTACTTCATTAGAAGTGTGCATCTATATTAATTTTGTAACAGAAAGGCAGGGATGCAATGTGGATTCTGTTGTCTTCCTGTTAATCCATTAATGTCCAATTTCAAATGATACTAATTCATAGTGAATTATAACATGTGAAATGATAGTAAAAAGAGTGAAATTAGAATTTCTCTGTGGGTGAGAGCAGAAGGTACGCACGATTTTAAGTAGCTGTTAACCATGATGATGTAGTATTTACAGGCTCCCTTCCCTTTAGTGGTACCTTGATGGCATCAATAGAAAATGACTATGGGAAATCTTCAGTAGGTTAAGACAAGTGCCATTGCTTAATTCATTTGCCCACAAAGGGACTTGCAAAACATAAAAAAACCAGTACTATCTGAATAAATTTGAAACGCAGTCTAAATCATGAAGAACCATAGCAGGTTATTTTAACAGAAGTTAAATCTGTTGCAGCAGCATTCTGCTCCTCAGTGTTTTTCATGTTTGAATAGAATTTTGCTTATATGACTGAGCACAAGTGAGTTTTATAACAAAATAATAGCAGTGCACTTTTTCTTTCCCTATCCTGTCTCTAGATATAGATGAATGTAACCTTCCTGAAAAGGTCTGTGTGAAAGAGAATCAAGACTGTGTTAATACTTCAGGTAGTTACAAGTGTGTATGTTCAGAAGGGTTTGAAGATAAGGATGGAACATGCGTTCAAACTGCAAAAACAGGCAAGTGGCTGTTTTAAAATATGCTGTATCAACAACCTGGAGGTGTATTTCTGACTAAGGGTCTAGTTGCTTGTAAAGAGTATCCGAAGGGGGCATGCAAGAAAGCTGCAGAGGGACTTTTTACAAGGGCATGTAGTGGTGGGACAAGGGGTGATGTCTTCGAACTGAAAGAGGGTAGATTTAGATTAGATATTAGAAATTTTTCACTGTTAGAGGCACTGGAACAGGTTGCCCAGAGAAGCTGTGGATGCCCCATCCTTGGAAGTGTTCAAGACCAGGCTGGATGGGGCTTTAAGCAACTTGGTCTGGTGGGAGGTATCCCTGGCCAGGGCAGGGGGGTTGAAACTGGATGATCTTTCAGGTCCCTTCCAGCCTAAACCATTCTATGATTCTATGAAACTCTTCTGTATAATTTCTCATCTTCCTGGAGCTGTGGTCTGTGTCAAGTAGTTTGTGGTGTAGGCCACATTCTGGCATGCATGTTTTCTTGCTTAAAGACAGTGGGTTTTTTAAATGTCCTGTTCTTGTGTTGACATTTTTTTTGCTTAACACAAGGTTGTGTTTGTAATTCCCTTAAGTCATGGCTTCCTTACCTAAAGTGAACTAGCAAATTACCACTATCATAAAAAGGAGGTCGTCTTCCTCCTCACTTTTTTCCGTTATCGTTAATTCTAATGATGTAAGGATTTATCTGATTGCATGCAAGCTGCTTCAACTCACTGAAATATCAGAAAACTAAGCAGAATTCTTTTTGCTGGATGAGTGAGCTGAACTTGTTTGTTTTGTGATCACACAAGTGTCAGAGCTGGTGTGAAGGTGAATATGGAGAAGATGTCCATCTTGCAGTATTAGAGAAGTGTTAGGCTTGATTTAAACTATACCTTCAGTCAAGAAATTAAAGTGTAATTTGCCCTAGGATGTATGACATGTTATGGTCAGAATTACGTTCATTAGTGTTTCATTAGTCCATCTAGTCTTTTTTTACAATTCCAAAGTGAAAGACAGGATTATTTTGCAATAAAAGGTGTAGGAGAATAGATGAGAGACATTCAATTTCATACCTTTATTTTCTTTTTTCTTCTTAGCTTCTTTGTGTGGTTTTTTTTTTTCCCCCCCTTCCCGAAGACTGCTTTTTCGTCTTGTACTAAAAAATTGTAAAGTTCTATGTAGTATTGCTACTCAAGGCTGAAGGCCATTCAGTTCAGACCTTATGTATACTCTCAGTATTCAAAATTATTAGTCCTTTAAAATCAGTTACGTACTTTTCCTGTGCAGATATTCAGGATATCAGTTACTATGTTTTTTTTAATGTGGCCTGACATTTTATGAGAGTAAAAGCAAAATGAATATTGACAAATTGGCTTAGCTTTTTTCTTAGGTTAATGCTTTTGCCAATATAATAAAATTGCTCTGCTTTTTTTGAAGGCAGTTTTAACATCTGTACCGAGCAGTTTGCGCTATAGAAAATAATTCTAATACTTGCTTTTTGCTTTCAAATACCATATTTTTTCTAACAGTTCATGTCGAAAGGAGAAAGTTCACTGTGAACAGATGAAAATAAAAGTTTAGAGTAGAAAAAGATGTGCTGCTTTTATCTTCCACTAACAATATCATACCAGTTTATTTGAAATGTTTTGTTTGCATCTAGAAAAAAAATGTATAAGCTTTGAATAGGAGGATGGTGCAAGTAGCTTTTCTATATGGCTTTACTGCTTGTCTGATCTTGATGAATATGTTTATTTGGGTTTCTCTTTAAACAATTCCTAATGTCAAAAATTATATGGTATATTTAATAATTCATTTGTATTCTAATTATGATACTTAATTTCACAGGAGAGGAAGTAGAGAGTGAAACAACTGAGCCTTCACCCACTGGACATGATGACTTATGATACGCTTTCAGAACCAAAAGACATTCCTATCTGAAGGTTTAAATTATTGGACTAAGCCCCTGTAGCTGACATACTGTGGGAATGGTATTAAATATGCAGATTGCCATTAAGATTTTTTTTTTTAAATGGTGACTTGATAAACTGCTCTTTAAGCTGCATTTCTTTATTCTTAAATACCACTTTTTATATAATCCTTTAAGAACAACACTCTAGATGGGTAAGTATAAAATCTGAATTAACATAACATTGTACCCAGCAATTGTAAACAATTTGCAGGTTTCTCATCCTAGTGCCTACTGAAAACTATCACATTTGGAAGGACTTAGTTGCACTTCATAAATCAAGAAAAATTTAGACTGAAATTTGGTGTTGCTTGACATGTAAATATTTCTGTAACTGAAATACAGCTTTTAGAAATTGTCAAAGGGAATCTCTTCAGGGAGAAGCACCATTCCGTCAAACAAAGTAGAATGCATAATACTGCATTCAATAAAAGTTTATTTTGTTGGAATGTGCCTTAAAATTTTTTAAGATGTTAATACCTTGTTGTGTTGTCATGTCTATTTTTCATTTGGGCAGTGGAAAAAAAAAAACAAAACCAAAAAAACTACAAACAAAACCCACAGACAAACAAAAAAAACCTGCAAAACCCCAGAACGTTGTAAGCACTGTATTTCAGTTTAGCACTGAATTCCAGTGCTCAGTCGTGCTGGAATCTATATGGGAGGGGGAAAAAAACAACCCGCAACACCAAAACCAAACAAAAAAACCCAAACCCACAAACAAAAAAAAACGTCCCCCTATACACACACTTTCCTCTACAGGAAGAATTATGTCAAACAGCTTTCCAAAGGTAGGTCTTTCTTCCAGGTGCTTGCATTAAGTATGTAAACTAGTTTAGACAGTGATGAAAAGTAAGTTTGGCTAACACCTGCACTCGGTGGCTCACAGTTGTTGTATGGGTACTCTCTAGAATTGATGAATACGTGACTTTCACTACATTCTACTGCTGCATGTAACAGCTTCCTGTCCTTTTCAGAGCAACCATACTGCAGTTAATTTCTCTTGATGTTTCTTGTGCCATTTCAGAGGGAAAGCTAATAAGCAGAGCATAGACGCAACTTCATATGTGTTGTCTCTAAGTTTAAAGGCCAGTATAAGAGCTAAAATTGGTATATTCTACGGGACCATCACAGCTGTAAATAAGCTAAGGACCATCCAGGTACAGTATTTAAAGCTCTGATGGAAGTGAGTAAAGTTTGGAATACATTAAGGTAGTGGATACAGGGAGGATAAACAGGGATTAAAGAATACAGCTGAAAAGGGTGTAATTTAGGCTTGACTTGAAGTTATAAACAGTACCATGAGGTAAGTGGAAATAAAAAGGGTATGAATAGGAGTGACCTGTTGAGCAGTGAGGACCAAATACCTTCTGTATACTTCTGAAGACTTCTTTGTTCAGACTAATTCACAGTTCAGTTTGTGAACAGTGCATGTAGGATTTGTATGTGAATATCATACAAAAAAGGATTCTGTTGGATTCTTATGTTAAAAGCTGTCAAGCTGATCATGTGAGCAGCAGTTTAAATACCCAATGGTATTAAAGTATCTGTAACAGTTTTCCTTAAGTTATTGTCCTTCAGCTATTATACCTAGATGTTTCTTAGTTTGCCAGTCTGAGAACGAAAACTTTAGTGCTTTTCCAGCTGTAATTGCGAGATGGGCCTATATGGCACATATCTTTCAAGTTGTAGGGTAGGTGGTGTGTTTAATAAGTGCTAAATTAAAAGAAGGGAAAAGTAGGCAGTTTGGGGAGCAGAGGGAATACAACTTGGTGATCTTTAGGGTTTTTTAGTACAGGTGTAGCCAGTTATGGTAATATTAGGCCTTAAGGATCTTACAGGAGTGTAGCTTGTCTTTGCTGCTCAGTCATTGCCACTTAACTCCCCGGTGTTCCTGGCGAGGGTCCAGATGGTCCTTGTTAACAGTAACATGAAATGTCAGTTCTGTTTAGAAACTACCGTCAACTCATATTCAACAGAATTGTCTCTCCGGTACAAACTCTTCTATTAGTGTTTCAAGCCTGAAATAATGCGTCCTCATATGAAGAAGAACTTGCTATTTTAAGTTCCCTTCAAGTTATTTGGGATTCAGGGGAGTGGTGTGTGTCTACCTAATGAGTTCCTTAACTGCATTGTGGAAGCATTTGCTTTCTGTTTCCTTCCCTTCCAACCTCTGGATGAAAAGCCGTAACTGAATTGGTCCCAGGTAAGCTCAACTCTGGGATGAGGTAATGAAAAACAAAAGCTTCAAGAATTTGTTTTTGTCCTGTGATAGAGAGGAGAAGCTCTAATGTTCTCAGCTTTCCATTACCACAGTAGAATCACCAGCATGTTGTTCCCTAGGAAACATACGGGTGTGATACCTGGGTGTTAGGAATTACTACCTGAGGAAAATACCTTTTTCCTCAATTCTCCCACTCCCCTGCCCCCCAGTTATGAGCACTTACTGCTCTGCATTAAATTAATGTGGAGCTTTCTCTGAAGGAATATTAACCAAGTTATGTACTTGATAAATATTTAACACTATGCTACTGCCTGATGCCCTCTCAGTTCAGAGTTTCTAAAGAGTTAATCCTCTTATTTTATTCTGCATCCTCGTTTTACTTCTCCAGACTGTAATTACTGCTCTGTTTTAGAGGTTGGAACTAAAAATTGTTTTGACTGAATTTATTCTTTCCCCCCCCCCCGCCCCCCCCCGTGCCTTGACTAGAGTGGGGATCGGACTCTTAGTTGTCTTGGGTTTTGCCGCTCATAATCAGAATGAGCATTGAAGGGGATGGGGGAGCAGGATTTAAACCGATTTGCAGAAACTGGCAATGAAGGTCAAGTGTTTTGTGTTAGCCAAACCAGTCCTTTCTACTGTATGTTTTTGGCACCAAGCTGTTAACAAGCGAACTGTTTCCGTTAAACTTTTCGTTACGTTGTGATGAGATCTGGTTATGTAGTACAAGACTTCATGCTTACGGTTGCCTGGAATTACAGATCTTGTGTCCAACTATATGAATATGTTAGTAAATACTTCAGAAGTAGTCTGAGGTATCCAACAAACAACGTTTGTGCTTTCATGAAGTGTTGGTTAGGAACTTTTGTCATAAATACTGAGGTGAACCTTGAACTTCTAGATTCGCACCTATTTTGTAAAATTCATACTGTGTGCTATCTAACTAAAAACGGTATCCCTGTTGCTAGTTTGTCTTGCTACACCTTTGGAGTTTCTTGGTCTAAGACTAAACGCTTTTTGCAATGGGAAATACACTATTCAGTACCAGCTAGGCACTTCAAAGGGTGAGGTTTTCTTGTATGTTCTAGCTGGATTCCACAAAAGGTCCAGGAACAAGCAAACCTACAGACCCGCATGTTTCTATTAAAGCTCTAAAGGAGGCCAGGAAAGGAATGCTCAGTTATGCAGCATGTATGCCACAATCCTCCTGCAGTGTCTACAAATTTAGGAATCAAAGTATGTGCTGAAATGTTTTCATCTGAGCATTGGGACATAATACTGAATTTATTCTTTGGTGTGAATTCCCAGCATGTCTATCATAGAACAGGCAGAGTTCTCTGCAAAGTATAATACTATCCATTAATAAATAGGACAAAAGAAGTCTGTTTTGCAGATTAACTTGATGATTTAGATAATTCAGGATGCCAGAGATCACCTGAAAGGGTTCAAATCACTATCTTCTTTCTCAGGAGAGGTGCCAAAGCCCATAGATTATAGGCAAGATCAGGACAAAAGACCCTGTAAAATATATGGGATATATTGTACAAGCACAACAGAATTTTTCATTTTATGGTTGACAAGGACTAATCATACGTCGTCCCAGTATGTATGAGAGAGGTACTCTTCAGTAAGGCAGTTGAGTCATTGTTAGCCTTCGAACTGACATTTGCAAGTTTGAAAATGACCAAATCACATTTTGAGTGTTAAGCTCTCAGTGTATGCAGCACGATGTGTGTATGTTGAGACAGTTCTCCCTGACAAACCCTTCATGTTGCTTTCAGACCGTTCTTAATACAGCACAAGGTTTGGCATACAAATAATTCAAGCTTGCCTTAACAAGTGACTAATTAAAAAGAATGTAGGGGAAGAAAAAAAAAAGCTTTAAAAAAAAAACCCCAAGCAGTCCTGGATCATATGTAGCAATAATATAAAAACCAGTTCTCCATAACAGTCCTACCTGGCCTCCTGATACCCCGCACCCCCTTCCCTCTGTCCATCAGTCTGCTTGGGTTATTTTTTGAGATTATATGTTGTCTGTTCTGAAAGGAAACTTCTGAGGTTATTCAAAGCAACTGTCTGCTTTTTTTTTTTCTTCCTTGGATCAAAATAGAATTTTCCTCATCTTTCTCAGCAGCTTCACACCATGTCTAACTTTCTGTTTTCAGATCCAATGTTAATCCAAATATGATCTGCGGATACAGCTCAAATATATTTGCAAGGATCTTGGTTTTTTTCTCAGTTTTCTCTTAGAATTAGATTTTAATGGATGCTAATGTAGTAGTCTTTCTCTTGTGCTAGTGTATTAGATTTTCTTTCTTATTTGAAAGTACCTTTGAAATTGTATTTTTGTTGCATTAGACCTCTTTTTTGGTAGCCTTTTTGTCTTGATTTTAACTTTTTTGTTTTGTAAAAGATATTCAAGTGTATATTTCCTGTTGCAGGACTGGAATGTTAAAACGTAATTTCTAGTCTACTGATTGTTCTTTGTGGCACTCATGGCTATGTGTGAAAGTGGTTGAGGTAACGGCCATGTCCTTATTACCCTGTCTTTGTTGAATTTCTTGGGGATGAGGGGGAGAGTTGCTGTTAGTCCTATTGAATCTAGGCCTCTTAAACCAAGGCTCTGGAAGGCAGAGGAATCTCCTGGGATAATCTGCTGGGAGATAAGAGGCCTAGACCTGGATTTATTTCTCCTGCTGTCTGAGAGTGCTCTAACCACTTAGGTTAACTAACAACTATATGGGCAACTATGTCTGGCCACACATCAAAAGAGCAGTGTGAGATCATATGAGTTTGTATGTTTTTTTCGGGGTGTGTTTGGGGGATTTTTTAAAGAAAAGAGTATCTGTTACCAGTAGGTGCAACTTGCTGCTCCTGATTTGTACTCCTGAGTTCTGTAGAAGGAATGAAAAGTCAGATTCATTCATGTCCTGGGTGGGGGAGGTTTGAGGGCTGTTTTTGTCTAGAGTACGCATCTAGCTTGCTTAACTTTGGCTGTCTAGAATGTAGATGTCAAAGTCTGGCTGAGTTGTTTGATGGTTGCCATTAGAACAGATCACGGCTGCTGTTGGCACCCTGCTCACACCTAGTATGTGCTGGGCTGCTAGAGTGGAATCTAGAAGTCCGCATTGCAGAGGGTGTGATTACATGAAGGCACTAACTGTTCCACTCCGCTCCTGGCACAGTGCGATGTCCTGTACCTTGAGCTAAGCTGGGCCTGGCCTGGCCTAGCATCAGCTCGCTTTGCTAGTATGGTATTATGACCGTGAGCTTGTCACGGAGGCTTACAAAATCAAATTAGACAGGTGATAAACTCCAAATAAACTTTATTCTAACCAAAATTGTTTAACTTTAAACCCAGTACTTTCTGCCCTCTTTTTGAGAGATACCATACCTGGACTAAGCATATTTACCTTCCTTGAGGGGAAAGGAAAAAAAAAAAAAAGGCACCTTGGATTAAATCAGTTCTGCTTGACATTAATTTTTTCAGTGTCTTCTAGGAATCTAGTCTGGATGCAGTTATTCTTGCCCATTCTGTTTACCTGCAAGGAATTATTTCTAACTTTTTAAAAAATTACGTTGTTTTTCTTTAATATTTCTTAGTTTCTTAAAAAAAAAAAAAGGGGAAGGGGGAACAAAGACTTTAAAAACAAAAAAAAAGGGGGCCTACATATTGGGGGTTTTGTTTTGTTTTGGTTTTTTTTAGTTAAAAAAAAAGGCTGACCAAAAAAGGGATGTGTGAATAAATTACTCAGTATTCTAACAGGAGAGACCTTGTGGGTCATCTTCCCTTGCCAGTGTGGAATTATTCTCTCTGTGCCATTTTGAAATGCAGTATCTAATGACAAAGTTGTAATGTCTTTTCCATCATCCTCCATTATTTTATCCATCAGAACATATTGTCAGGTGCTCATTTGATAGTAATTCTTTTTAATGACTAGCACAATAAATAAGAAGTCTCTGGCATGCAGCTGTGATCATGGCCTCATTTGTTTGAGGGAAGGCACAGACATAAAAGATGGTCCCAGGTAAGATCTTTGCCTTGCAAAAGGTGGAAGAGGAACAGATTCAGGGAACTGAGACTCAACTTTGGCATTTAACATAACTAATTTACAGCTTTTTAGTTCGCTTTCAAATTTTTTGGTTCCTGAAGTAGACAATATCACATTTTCAAGCACTGAAGCGAAGAAGGCCAGAAACTACCATTTAGAAAAGCATAACAACAGCTGACAGTTTCATACGAAACGCAGTTATGTAAAGGAAATGGATAACCGTAACTCCTGGCAGCAATCAAACCTGTAGTTTCAGTGCTAAGATCAACTTTAACTTGCTCTCAGGAAATTCAGAATTTTTGCTGTGTGAGCGTGTCCCCCTCAGTGACTTTGTAACACACTTTAAGAAAGTTATTGTTTCATTTATTTATCAAGTAACAGCAAGGTTAGCTGTGGCCACTCAGCATTGGCAAATAGCAAGATTGCACATCACTGGGAATGGAGAAGTCCTCAGGTGTATGAAGCAGCCACCAGAAAGGTTTGGTATGGTATTCACCATCAGTGGCAATCTCTTGGAGCTCTTTAATAATTTTGTCCGAGAGCCTGAACTGAAGCAGCAGCTTCTTAGTGATTAGGTTAGGAAATAAAGAATTGTCTCAACTGCGTTTTAACATTTACTCATCTATACATCTAAATACTTACGTTTATAAAGAAACACTTTTATAGGTAGGCATATACAGACCTATGTGCCATAGTATAGATAGATATAGACCTTTATATATATAGGTAGACCTTTCCATTGAAGTACTTCATAACTTTGTATTTTTTTTCAGTATACATTATAATATATGCAGTGATTAAAATAAATTCTTCCTACCTGATGTCAACTTTGCAAGAAGAAATTTGATTGCAGGGTGAGCTGTAGAAGGTGGATAAACTCTTCCTGTGAGCTCGCAAGGGAGAAAGATGAGTCATTAAGACACAAGCTGTTCCGTCTTTTAGGACATAATTCTGTTATCAATTCATTGCACACTGTTCATGTTCAAAACAAACAGAGTGTCCCCAGAATAAGTTTTATTTTATGTTAAAGCTCTTTGCACAGATGGCGTTTGATGGGCTATTTGACAAGACAGGCATCCTAATGGGACGACAGCTCTGGAATTCCTGTTGTTTGGGAAAGAGCGCCCTGTAGCAGGTGTAGTACGATGTTGCTTCAGGCGTTCCCTTTGTAGATGATGAATGTTGGTGCACAGCTGTTTGCCCCGTGCGGAGATGCACAGCTGTGCTAGGGCGGCCAGGGAGCGGCTCTCTGCGATGCTGGTTCAGTAGATGGTGCTGCAGCTTTTCACAGCTTTCATGTTAGCCAGCAGAGGGTACTCTTAAGCTTCCAAGAAGAAGTTGTTACATTGGCTGCTTCAGGAGGCCACTATCTCAAACACAGTTACGGTACTGAAGGGAGGGGCCAGAAACGTTTAATTGTATGAGCCTGATTGCACCTAAGAAAAACTGATGAGTAGGTCCTATATGTCTTTGAATAAATCTTCTACTTTCTTTCCAAAAGCACAAACAACTGAGATCTTCCCAGTTGTTTAAAATAAGGTGATCTTAGAAATGGGAAAATTCAGATTAGAAGGGGACTTCAGGATGTCTCTGGTCCAACCATCTGCTGAGCAGGGTCAGCCATGAGGTTTGAGCAGCTGCCCTACCCGCTCTTGAAAACCGCTAAGGATGGAGACCACACAACCTCTTTTGGCAGCTGTCCTCACAGTCAAAACGTTTTCCTGCGCGTTCAGGCTGAACCCATCTTGTTCCAATTTACGCCTGTTGTCTCTTGCCCCCCTGCCATGCATGGCTGTGAATCCTTGATCTACTGGCTCTGCTCCTGCGATTGCAGCCCCGGGAGGCTGGTGGACCTCTCTGCTGCCAGGGCGCTGCTGGCTCACGCTCATCTCGCTGCCCACCAGGACCTCCGGGGCCTTTTCCACGGAGCTGCTCTCCGGCTGTCAGTCCCCAGCCCGTATAGTTGCAAGGGGCTTTTCCTTTCCGAGTGCCGGAATTTGGGTTTATCCTTGTTGAGTTTCATAAGGTTTCTGTCAGTCTATTCCTCCAGTTTGGATAGATCCCAATTTTCTGTGAATTGTTGTACTTAGTCTTAATTTTCATTCAAATCAATCGTTCCACTGCCTTTAATAGAATGAATTACATGTATAAAGCCTAAAAGTTTGTAGGCTTGTGGTTTAGAGATTTGTACATAAATTTACTACAAGCAAAACCACAAAGTTAGGTTATGGGTTTCTAATCTATTCAGCAAGTAACAGAGGGACAGAGCTGTATCTTTTCTTTGAAAAATAACACTTCAAGAAGAAAAATAGTCTACATAGCTTACATATCTCTTGTGTGATGTGATAGTCGAAGTGCAAGGTAGAAATGCACAGTTCACTATACTTGACAGGATGATGTAAACCTCATTGTAAGTAGGACCTTTATTTTTAAAGGCTCATAATCTTTCGCTAAAAACATATATATTCATGTCATTACCCATCTGTACAAATTTCGTTTATTTAAAGCACAACTGTTGCACCCTCACTGGTTTTCAGTCTTTCCCTCTTTCAGTCAGCTGTATCACCAGTTGTTCCTGTTGCCCACAGCTGCGTGTTTTCTGCAGATTAGGAGCAGAGCAGTGAGGTAGCCAGAAACACCTGGAAGCTCTTCAGGATTCTTGCTGCCACATCTGGAGCTCCCGGGATCATCAGAGCACTGAGACTAATGGAACCACTTTTACGATCAATTTGCAACCTGGCACCACCTGAACCAGATGAGTTTTAATGAAAGCTGATGACTCATTAGGCACAGTATAGCAGCGTTTCGTACAAGACCCTTGACTTGACACTACAGCCAATTAAACTCTACCTCTTTCTTCAAAACCTTGTGGAATGTACTGGGGCAGTGAAAATACATGGTTTTGTGAAGTTCACAGTCTAGTCTACTTCCCCTTTTATTTCATTTTTTATGGTCTGATAGTTAGAAAAAGTAAGAGATTAGCAAGGAGGAAATTAGGTGCTGGAATATGCTAAGACCGGACAGTTAGCATTCTTTTTCCTGAAGAAAGGTGAGGTCAGTCTTCTGCTCCTTAGAGCTCTTTTCTTTTTCCAGCTATTGTCACTTTAAATATGCAATATTAATTTTTTTAACTCTTCTTTGTCATTACCATAAAGACCATTCCAACTGTATGACAGAAATGCCGAATATAATAATTAGAAATTTCATTTCCATTGGGTGTGAGGAATACACATTGTTTCACATGTAAAATCCTTGTATATGCATTTTATGTGTAGACATGTATATGTGGTTCTATTTCACCTGGTTTGGGCACTCTTCAGAAGCAAGTAAATCCGTGCAAATATACACATGTACATCCTTATTCAGAAAAGTGTGTAAAGCTTAAGTGCAAAGTACTCAAAGCCAAACATATACATAGTTCTCTTCTCATCAGGGTCTAGAGCACAAGTCTTATGAGGAGCGGCTGAGGGAGCTGGGGTTGTTTAGCCTGGAGAAAAGGAGGCTGAGGGGAGACCTTATTGCTCTCTACAACTACCCGAAGGAAGGGTGTAGCGAGGTGGGGGTCGGTCTCTTCTCCCAAGTAACAGGCGATAGGACAAGAGGAGATGGCCTCAAGTTATGCCAGGGGAAGTTTAGATTGGATATTAGGAAAAATTTCTTCACTAGAAGTGTTGTCAAGCATTGGAACAGGCTGCTCAGGGAAGTGGTTGAATCACCATTCCTGGAGGTATTTAGAAGAGGTGTAGATGTGGTGCTGAAGAGCATGGTTTAGTGGTGGACTTGTCAGTGTTAGGTGTATGGTTGGACTTGATCTTAAAGATCTCTTCCAACCTAAATGATTCTGTGATTCTATGATTTAAGCAGAGGTTTAGTCAATTTTCTGAATCACGTAGATCAACGTGGATGTGTGCTTGACGTTCTACAAACGATAACATGCGTCATTTTAAGGCTATGGATAATCTCACTGTCTTTGGTGTGAGTGCTACAATTAAAATTTAATGCGCCTTCGAGAGTATTCAGCACTGGCCTGGAGGGTTCAAGCAATACACTGCAATATTAGAGAGAGCGGTATCTGCATAATGGCTGAAATACTTCAGTCTATGGCAAGGATCAACAACATACAGCTTAAGTGCCAAAGGTGGGGGAGAGTTAGATCCTTAATGTCACTTGGGTATAAAGACCAGGGGCTACTGAGTCCTGACAAGACATTTGGTGACTCTTCTGACTCTTTCTGAGTTCAGGGCTCAGGTGTCCCTGCCTCACAAAGAGGAGAAATGATTGGCTGCGTCATCCCTTTCAGAGGCCATATTTCCAAGCGCCCACTGAGCTCCTTCCAGTGCAGTTAGTTTCTCGTTTGGGGAAAAAAAGTAGTCTGGCACATTGCACTTGAAAAGATGCTGACCCCTGTTCTACATCTCACACTTCCACGGGAAACATCCATGGTTGTTGAATTTAGCTGTATCAGAGCATGTGTTCCAAATCCTGTGAATTTATGTGTCTGTTAACAGTGATTTAAAAACCTGCCAGTTTTCATAGTATTCTATAAACAAGAAGATGTCGTACTTCTGAAGAGTTATCTGTTATTACTCTGAAAATAGTATGATATTTACCAGGGAACTCATCACCAGTGGTCGTACAGGCTCCCTATTGGCTTGCATTCTTTATTGTAATAATATTTGGGCTTCCCACAACGTGAAGTAAGAACACAGTGTTTACATGAGTCAGAAGCACAGTACTGGAAAGAAGCAACTATATGAGTTAATGCTCTTTGAATAGCAGTTGAATAAACTTCCATGGGAAATGTGTTTATTTCTGAACTTAAAAATGATTCCAGGAAATACTCATACCGTGACAAAGTTTGACTATTCTCTGGGGTAGAGAGGGGTTTTATCACAGGATCACGGCCTTATGCATTTGCCAGTGGACGTGCTATACTTTTTATTCTGAGTCCTTGTGTTTACAAATAGAAAGAAAGAGAAAAAAATATCTAATTCGGCAAACTAAGCTTGGAAGTCGTATTTAAGGTCCCAGGAAAGCCTTAAAAGCGTTACAGTTCCTGGTAGCAGGTTGAAGAAGGAGATGATGGGGGTTCGTAAAAATAAGCAGTTGTGGGAAACAGTCACTGTTGAGCTTTGTCATTGTGAATAGCACGTCTTCTAATGATGTTGTCCTCTATAAATAAGCAGTAATCAAGATTTTTACCAAAGCATCCAAATTATAGGTGAGCTTCACCTCAACAATTTTTTTAAAAACCAATGGGATGAAAGGAAAAAATAGACGTGATGACATGTAGATGAAAACATAGAATCTTCTGAAAACTAGAATAATCCTGAACATACAGCGAAGAAAATGCCAGTGAAATGGAACGATCAGGGCCTTGCCACAGAAGTTGCTTCAGTAACACACTGACGTTTTGCTTTGGTTCTTCCACAGGAAGAGCTGTGGAACATGTCCCCAAAGCTTTTTTGACTCACACCTGTCAGCAAGGACAGACGACTGATGAGTTGAGATGTGTGTAACGGTGGCACACTGAGGCGTCAGTCAGTTGTATCCTGCAAGATAACAACAAAGATTGCTCTAAGTTTTTCCAGAAAAACCTTTTTGAAAGTGCGGGAGGTTCAGACAGCATGTCCGTAAACAAGTCCATGGGAAAGGACAGACTGGTGGAGTGCTGGCGGGGATGAGATTTCTGAGTTCTAGGTCTAGCCTTGCTGTAAATCACCTGTGTGATTTTTGGATCATTTGCCTCATTGAGCTTTATTCTTTGGGCAGGCCTGTACTTGACAGGCTGGCCTGGGGAGTGTTGTCCCCACGTGTGGTAGGAAGGCATCTCTCCTAATACAGAGGAAGAAACGACTCCAGTGCCTCTCGTTGAATTTGGAGGCCAGATTCAGGACTGGAAAGCTTTGACCTCAGTGAGGAAGCCTAGTGGGCTTAGTGGCCACCCATAGTCACTGTTATTCAGAGCATCTTCATGGTCTCCTGACTTGCTCTGGAGAACCTGACAGGCCTGTGGCAGCTGGGCTTTGGATGAACACAGTGGCATCTGGTGCAAACCGAACACCTTTAGTGAACGCAGGGATCAAAGCGATTTTGTGCTTTCTAGTGCTTCTGTGAAATTCATATCGCCGCAGAAGTGGGAGAAGCACTCAAATACCCCAATGAGAAGTGTCCAAAATGATGAAATAACTGCAGGCTTTGGACTGTGGAGCATATCTCATACCAGTTCAAACAAAACTGAGAATTAATGTAGATTTTGTAAGGACAGGCGGCTGCATTTTTGGCAAGAACTCAAGCAAAATACAGGCAGGGAGAAAAAGTTGCTTTTGATTATACAAGGTTTAGTCGTATGGTCATAACTGGAATTTACACAGCCTCTTGTTCAGGGAATCAGCACTTTGCTGCATTCCCACAGCAATAGTAAAATAGATGTACAGAGAAAATGAAAAAATGCAACATGATGAATACATACCATCCCCAATCCTTTTCTTTTCTAAATGGAAATTTCTGAATTCTTCTTTTTTTTTTTT
>VYZM01004038.1:61599-121229 GCA_013398915.1 Dromas ardeola
TTTTTTTCTTAGAAAGTACCAGTTTTAATAAAAACAAAGCTTGTTAGGGGATGGCATTAACAGCAGGACAAAATATTCTTTCTTCTTAGCAAAACGAACTTTTCTTTTGAGGACATGTGTCAAGAAATACTAAACTTCATGAAACTTCTTTAACCTTTCATTCTTTCATAGCAAGTGGTGTATCTCCTGGTGACAAATGATGAATGATTTTGTAGAATACTTGTTTCTGCTAGCAGGACTGAAAAGATATTTTCCAGGATAAAAGCCCTTAGATACAGTGATTCCTGTTTAAAGGAGAAACTGATTTTCAGAATCTCTCCTGTAGCGGAAATCACTGAAAGTGGACAGAAGGAATTTTTATTCTTTTCCAGCTGCAAATGCAGCTTAAGTTATTTTACTTGGATGGCCTTCTCCAGCTTCAAAGCTAGGTACAAACGTTTAACTAATTAGCAGAGTTGTGCCCGCAAGAGGGTAGGAGAGGAGCTGAAGAATGCTTTTCGATACCAAATGGATTTTGGAGATGTCTGGTGATGCTGATTAAGCGATGCGGAGGATCATTTTTTCTGGCTAACTCCTTGGCTTTCTCCGCCCCTCCCTTCCCCACCTGCCGCATTCCTCCCCATTCCCTCCTTGCTTTTATCTGCAGTCTCTCTCCTTCCTCAGACCACAGCTGTCCAAAGGCCTTTGTTCTATGCTTACATTTTTTTCTGCTCTCAGTCTCAGCTTACCTCACTTCTGTTGGCATCTATCAGCTGCTTTTCCTCGCCAGTAAAATCCCGGATGATCCCCGGGGATTCAACGCTGCAGAAGGGATGGGACTAGTCAGCATGTAACTAGCCCGAATTGTGCAGCCAACCCTGTCATTTTGGGGTGTCACTGCAAGGAAGGTGTGACCATTGCTGTGATCAGCGGGGGATTTGCCCACAGCTTTTAACTGGACCGTGACTGAGACTTCAGAGCACTGAAAATGAATGAGAAAATCAGAAACCTTTCTGCCAATGTTTTAAAGAGGTCTGTTGCAAGGAAAATACCCCAGTCGCTGGGGACTCCTCGGTGTTGGAGTGAATGAGCTTTCCGAAATGAAAAAAAGCTCAAAACAGAAAGAAGATAAATAGATTTTATCTGAATACTCAATTTAGAGTATTAGGGAATAGAGTAACAGAAAGCTGTATTTAGTCTGGTTCTCTCACAAAGAAAAATCTCAAACTCCAAAGAAATGCAAGAATAAGGGCCAAACGAAGGAATGAATATCAACTATTAAATAACAAATGGGTTTGCTTGTTCATGTGTAAGAAAAAGCAAAGTATCTTCATAAACCAAACCCTCACATGGGAAGTTCTTGCTTCTTGCAAATAAGGACCGAGTGTGACCGGGGGCAGGAATTTGGATGATATTGGTAACTGCATCTCTGGACCCGCAGGCACCGAACGCCTCTGAAAAACACTCTCCTCCCAAAGCGCCGGGCAGGGGTGCAGAAGATCTCTTGGTACAGTGCCAGTCCACATTAGGTGCTTCACAGAGATATTACGAGGTATTTATTATGATTGTAGATTTTACAAGGGTTAAGCAGTACTGAGCAGGGCTGGCAGCGTGTTTATATACCTTAACCAAAGCCTGCTAGTCTGCTGAGTAAAACTGCAAATAAAAATATTTATGAAACTGTTGTCCAAGTAAAATATAGATATATTTTTGAACACAAAAGCTGTTACCCATCGGTGAATAAAATGCTGCCATCTTGATGGTGATTTCTTGTTTTGGGTGTGTCAGTGGCTTCATGCAAAGTCTGACTATTATATCCCCAATGAAGCTGAGAAAAACAGAGTAAGCAGCACTCAGCAAACAAAGTCAGTCCCTCCCATTTTAGAGATTTATAGTCTTTTGTCTTGCAGGGAGGCTTAATTGGGCTTGAATTAGCAGAAATGTCATTGTAATGGGTATGCAATGATGGAAGTCTGGCTGTGGAGTACTGCACCACTTTGAATGCAGGTTATCACAGAATAAGGGTACAAATGAGGCTTGGATGCAAAAGCACTAAGACTTCAGAATCAGCATATATTTTTCAAGGAATATCTGCATTGCAGTTTCACCACAGAAAAGAACAGAAAAATGTGTCCTTTTTTCATTGGATATGGTTCTTCTGGCAGACTGAACACCCCTCAGTCAACAGACAGGCATATTTTATAAACCTTTTTTTTTTCACATTTGTAAGAATTTATGTCTGCAGATGTGTTATGGGACAGAGCAACGGTAATTAATCCCAAATCCCATCAGTTGTAAAGTAGTTTTAGTGCTACACTATGTTACTAATACATAGCATGCTATTTCTCTAGGGTGAGGCTTCTCATGCAAGAAGTATATTTTCAAGGTATGAGTCTATCGTTATGCTGGTTGAGTATGTACCAATTCAGTAAATTATATTTCTCAACCTAATTTTCCATTCTTATTAATGAAATAATTTGCTAGTCAATTATCATTGGTAATAATTGTCTGTGAAAGTCTGCTTTCTCTACGGGTTTTATAGTTTCTCCAAAAATGACAAAAAATGTAATTACAGGAGGCAGTTTATGCTAAGTCATCAGATGCCTTCGGTACCAATCAGGCCCAGACCTGTATGTTGCAATTAAATTATTTGGTTTTGGTGATAACATCTGCTTAGTATCTTCCAGGTCTTCCAAAATAAATCATGACTTTTCTCTGTGTCCAGCTTTGTGTATATGAAATTTGTGGTGTCCAGCAGTGGTATGTTTTAGGGCTACTTAGGAATTTTCTGTTCCTCTATCAAATCTCTTGAAAAAATCTTTACAAGTGTTGATATCATATATAGCTTACTCTACGATATCTAGGGTGCACTGTGTGATGTGCTGTCCGTGTGGAGCTAGCCTTACTGCCAGGGCTGTTTAAAAGAGTCAGGAGATGCTGGGCATAATGTACAAAGGGACATGTAGATGTGTTAACTCTGTGTCAGCGCTTACGTCCGGCTCTGACCCACTGCACACTGGCTGTGGGCTCCCTTCAGAGCAGGAGCATGGGGACCCCAACTTTGAGAAACCTGGATGTTTGAGAACCTCATTCAAAACCAAAACCAAAACCTTCAGATTATCATAGAATCATAGAATGGTTAGAGTTGGAAGGGATCTTAAAGATCTTCTAGTTCAAACGCCCCTGCCATGGGCAGGGACACCTCCCACTTGAGCACCACCAGGTTGCTCAAAGCCCCATCCAGCCTGGTCTTGAACACTTCCAGGGAGGGGGTATCCACAACTTCCCTGGGCAACCTGTTCCAGCACCTCACCACCCTCACAGTAAAGAATTTCTTCCTAATATCTAATCTAAATTTCCCCTCTTTCAGTTTAAAACCATTACCCCTTGTCTTATCACTCCACTCCCTGATAAAGCGTCCCTCCCCATCTCTCCTATAGGCCCTCTTTGGGTACTGGAAGGCTGCTATAAGGTCTTCCCAGAGCCTTCTCCTCTCCAGGCTGAACAACCCCAACTCTCTCAGCCTGTCTTCACAGGAGAGGTGCTCCAGCCCTCTCATCATCTTTGTGGCCCTCCTCTGGACCCGTTCCAACAGGTCCGTGTCCTTCTTGTGCTGAGGACTTCAAAGCTGGACACAGTACTCCAGGTGGGGTCTCACGAGAGCAGAGGGGCAGAATCATCTCCCTTGACCTGCTGGCCACGCTCCTTTTGATGCAGCCCAGGATGTGGTTGGCAGAAGCTCTAGGCAGTTTCCATGGTCTGGGTTACTTTTAGCTCCAGGCTAAGTGGGTATTGATTTACCCATCAGGTCAGCCAGGGATTCCCTTGGCATAGAAGCCACCAAAATTGATTTAATACAGCATAGCAGCAGGAGAATTTGTTCCCTAATTAGAAACATAGCTCTTAGGAGCAGGTCTGAGCCTGCTAAGTTTGAAGTAGGACTCCTGTAGGAGTGACTTCGGCCTCTCGTTGGGCTGAAGGTGATGGAAACAGAAAAGTACATCGCTATTTCCCATATGCTCCCCACCACGGAAAGGCTGCCCGCTCCTTAACCCATGGCAAGCTGAACCTTTCCTCATGAGGCCCCTGGTGCTAAAAGTGTCAGTCAAACCTCTTAAATGGCCCCTACCCACTGCCCGCCTGAGCTTCTTCAGTCAGAAACCGATCTCTGTGTTACAGAGCTGTTTTATAGGGTAGGGTTAGGAACAGTTTAAGTAATAAAAACTCCCTGTGAAATGCTAGAGACTCATTGCTTATACCCAATCAGAACAGGAAATTACTTTCTTTTTAGGATATACTCCTTTTCTGGACTTACAACTGGCAAAACTATGGTATGAGGTGCCCGCTCAGTGAGACAAGAACTTGGTGAAATACAGGAGAAAACCAAATTCTTGGTTCTCTTAGACTTCAGAGTAATTAAACTATACTGGGAAAATGCTGTCCGTGTTCACGTCACCCGGTACTTGCTGAGTGTTCATTTAAAAAAAAAAAACAAAAAGAAACAGAAAGAAAAGCATCCAGAAGACAATTGGATTCTTGCAGAACATAGCAATTCATCAAACATAACCCACAAAAATAACTGAAACCACCTGTTTCCACTTCCTCCCTAGAAAAGAGTATTGCAACGTATAAAGCACAGAGCACTGAATGCAGCAAGTCCTGAAGAGGAATCACGGCAAACACAGCCGCACAGAACCTGGGTAGCAGGGAAATGGTCTATTCCCTTCTTTTTCGCTTTAAATCCAAGCATTTGTATTCACTATCTTTTGTATAGCTGCAGCTGCTAGGCGATAAACCTCACCTACTAGAAACCTGGCCTCAGATTATCTGCACTGTAGAATTTTATTAAGTTTTAGGGTTCTTTCCAGGCTTTATTTTAATTGTGTTTAGTTTGGAATCTAATGATGAAAACAGTCACGGGTTCTCACTGAAGAGTACAAAATACATTTTATTCTCGCGCCAGCTGAGGAGGTAATGAAGGCTACCATTGCAAAACCCTCCCATTTCTGGTGGTCTCCTGCTTAGGTCCAAAGAATACTGATGTTAAATGGTGCTTTACCCTGTGAGTGCCCTGTCAGTTCACGTTGACTTCATCTGTACGCTCACTGAGTAATTTGTACCTCTGGCCAGCAGATGATGCGTTCGTTCTGTGTGGTCTCCTCTGCTGCTGACCGACACGGAGGTGTTCTAAAACTTTACTCTCCTTGCATCCTTTAAAACACTATAAAGACCATTTTTAGGTCTCAATAGTTATCTCTCATTATTACTGCTGCCTTTACCAAGCCACTTGTTTTCAGGAATGCCAGGTTCTGCTGTTTCACATCATATACAGCCATGGCCCTACATACAATAGGTGTCTCTACAAGTGCGCTCCTAAAACTGCAACTGGTTGTTGCCCTAATATTGGAAGCCACTCTGTCTGCAAATAGCAAGACCTCATTATTTAGACCCTTTATCTTTTGTTATTTTAATTAACTTAAGGGAATGAAATAAGTAAAAGAAAAATGGAAAAAAAAAACTTTGGTCAGATCCTCAGCTGGCAAAACTTCAGGAAAGTTGCATCAGTTTATGGGGTGAGGCCTTCAAATGCTGGAGAAATTTCCTCTGAGAGGGCTGTATGCTATATACAACATGTATATAATGCTTTGCTCTGCAATAGCTGCTAATTGATCATTAAAAAAGCACTGCTAGCAATTCAGATAACATTAACTATATTATACATTTGCACTTCTTAATCTTCCTTTCACGTGCGATTATGACGTCCTTTGATTGACATTTATGTTGTCACCACTTACTCTGCAGCATGCATAGTTAAATAAGCATTAATGCTACAAAATCTGGTTTTAATTTCTGCTTGAAAACCACAGTTACCCAGCCTCCTTCATTCCTGTAGCATTGGCCTGAAGTAGAGACGCAGGATGTACTAGATGGTGAAATAATTTGTGATTTGATTCCCCAGAGCTGGTTTCCCTTCGGTCCTCCAGTAACATGAAGGTGACTCGACAGTGTTGGTAGCCAACGCAGCACCGCAGAGCGTGTTTGTTTGGTGTCTTTTCGCAGTTCTGTTCAGGTTTCCCTGGGGGGACAAAGCCGTTCGGGAACAATAGTGAAATGACATATGCTTGAACTAGGAGCACATGGCATCTGTAAAACTTCCATCCTTAATGGCTTGGCAGTGGATCATTTGGGAATTGGGGATGAAAGCAACAGATGTTATGCATTCAAGCACCTGGATAAAGAAATGAAAACCTGAAAACTACATATATTATTCTGACAAAGCAAAACGGTGAAACTTGCATTTGTCTGTGATGTCCCATCCTATTCAGATAAGGTACTGTTTGTTTTTAAATGGAAATATGGCTTGGCATAACATGACAAAACCATAAAGGCCCCTGTGGCCATGTTACATCTGGGTCAGATGTATTTGATGTTCTTACTTTGATCTCCTGTGTAATCAGTGTGTTTTCAGCTTAGATCTTGAATCCACGTCTCTTGTAAACAAGAACAATTCCCAGACCTTTTGATCTGCAAAATGACTCATTCTTCCACAACCCTACTCCAGGACAGCAGAGAGAAGTGATTCCTGTTCCTAGGGGTTTCTTTGGCATGCTCCTCCGAGACATATAAAGCTCTCTCCTAAAAAAATTAAAGGGTCTAAACAAGGTCTCTACTGGATCTCTTGGAGCTCGCTCTTTGACGTTCTTCCCATGGCTTTTCTTGGGACTTTAAAAACTTGGATGAAGTTCCCTATGATAACTGGATTCATTGACTGCATTGCCTGGGACTTCTTTGATAAAGAAACTGGGACTGTAAAGTAAGAAAGGAAATAATGGACTGTATAGAGGCTGGTGGATTGTGAAGGAAGCAAAGAAACTGTGGACAAGAACCAGGAAAGTGCAAGATAAGGTTGGACAGAGGGAGAACAGAGACTGCAGAGCCAACAAGGACTTGTTGATAGGTGGAGCTTTGAGATGGGCTAGGCAAGGACATGAGGACAAGAGGCTGAAGTGCCAGGGCAAGGGCGTTGTGACTGGCTGAGGAGTTTGAAGAAGAAGTTCGAAATCTGAACTCCTGGGATCAAGACCTGTGGTAGGGAGAAGCGATGGGAGGTGGGTGAGAGAGGAGCCAGGCTGTATGAGAAGCCCAGGGCAGGGGGAGTGGGACTGGCTTGGGGGGGAAATAGGAGCCGGCCTTGGAGGTAGGGATGTGGAAAAGACTGAGGCCAGCCCAGAGGGAGAGGGAGCCCTAGCAAAAATGCGTGAGAAGTGGTGACAACTAAAAACATGCTCTTCACCATATGACCACACTCCTGACCTTCACCATTCATCCACACTTACCACATTTTGTGGTACAAACTGGCAAAATGTCCCATTCCTTTCAGAGCTGGTGAAAATCTTTCACTCTCTTCTATGAATTTAAGGGGTGAGGTTTTGTATTAAAAACCCCCACATTAGCCTTATTAAAAGTTGAGTGTTCATTTCAGTTCAAAAAGAGATTTTTTTCTTTGAAAGCTTACAACTATTTGGGAAAAAAACATTTTTTTCCACCTGTCTCTATCCCATTCAACCTGCGAGTACTAAGTAAGATACGAATCTTGCTAAAAATAGGATGAGATCATGTACGGAAAGACAATGCCAATGCATTTACAGAAGCCTGAATTACAATAATCCTTTCTGCTGGTGCATTTCGACTTTTCAAATCGCCCTTAATCGTAGTCTTTTAAAACATACTTTTCCATTACTAGATAGAAACATTTCTACCCAGTATACTGAGACATTACGCGTGATTTCTATTTCTGCCTGCTTCCTCTATTGTGCTTCTTTTGTGTGACATACTCAGAATAGTGGGTAGTAGCTGTAAGCTATTTTTGGCATGTAATACTATGGATGTGAGCAATGGATCATGTGTTAGAGACAGAAGAGGATTCTGCAGAAGATATCTCATTAGGTGCTATTAAAAGTATATAAGTCACAAATAATGTGAAATGCAGCAAGCTCCCAGGACAGCAAGGCACGAAACACGATTGCGTGTAAGCAAACAGAAACGGAAAGCAGCGGCGCATTTTTCTAATTGATATGTGCCATCCACCTTCTGAACTGCTTATTTAGACACAAAGTCACTACACAGGCACAAATCTTATTTTTTATTTCAATTTCCCAATTAAAATTCTTTCTGTTTCTTGTCTTTTCTCAACCAGAGGGAAAGCACGTTGTCTGTGTGTCCTTATTTCTTTAACTTTATGTGGTTTTTACCTGAAAAGCACTTCCTGAGAGCCGTGCCGGAAAGCTCACTGTGACGTGTCATCTCCGAGCGTTTTGGCATTCTGGCTATCTGAGACCTGCAGCATCCATCGGGGTCATCCAGGCTGATGAGTTTCCCTGGCGTGGCTTTCACATCACGCACAAGCACATGCTTAAAATACGCAGTGTGGGCCACGTCAAGGCACCCCCGTTGCCCTTTCCTTACTAAAGGTGCCGCTGGCTCATCGGGTCATTTTTAGCTTTTGGCTAGAAAACTGCTGGAGTTTACTGAGAGGTGCTGGGAGTTCCCCTGCTGTTTTCCGTTGGAGGAACCTACATCCTGTTATTGGGGTGCTTTTCTTCTTCCCTTCGCAAAGTGAAAGAGGTCCAGGAATGCGATATTTATCTGTTCTGAGCTCTTTCTGGCTCGTGTCTGTCTACACGCAGCAAGTGCCTAAATAAAAAGGAAAAGCTCTCTAGTAGGGCTCTGATTTAAAAAACAACACAGAGTGAAAGGCATTAAGAAATGTATATGTACATGTAAGTGTATGCTTGTGTATAAATGTATTAAACATTGTGTGATTGGTCCTAAAAAGCTCATCCGTCAGGCCTAAAATACACTCATAACTGAAAATTTCGTACGTATGCCTAACTTTACCTATTTCTATACAACATCTACATATGAGTGCGTACCTGTTGGTTTCACTGCATTAACATTCGTGGACCCGACCTTTGGTCTTTAATTTAAAGCGCTGGTGAGGTTTCCCTGGTGTCAGCCAGCCACTGGAGGGGACTGTGACCCCGTGCCGGAGAAGCCGGATTTAGGGGCTTTGGAGCACAGGCTCTCTGTCGCTAAAAGGTATTTGTTTAACGTCTTGTTGCCAGGTCTGGCGTGTGTCTGTGATAAGCCCGGCCCAGGCAGGAGGCGGGTTGTGCCTGGAGCTTTCTCTTTCACCCAGTTGGACGATGATGGTGCTTCTGGCGGCGGCTCCGCGGGCGAGGGGCCGGACGGGGAGGGAGGCTGCTGCCCTCCCGCTAACGCCTGACCCCATGGCGGGAGGGAAGGGTGTCCCCGAGACCCCCACTGGCCCCCCCTGGGCATTTGATTCTAGAGATTTACAAGTGCTCGAGTGGTGTGTTTGGTGTGAGACCGCTGGGTTCACAAGGAAACCCGGTAAGAAAAGGGAATCTGGCAAAAGTTTGATCCATGCACATCCCCGACCCCCCACTTCCATAACACCAAATCAGACATGCTTGGCCGCACAAGAGATCCATTCAGTGATACTTCTTTAAATGATAAAGAAATTACTGTTTAGGTTTTTATGGAAAGGAGAAAGCTTAAAATATGCATGTGCTATCTAGATGTATTTGGGATATAGCAATCCATCATACAGTTATGACAGTTATTCAGGAAGAGTCAGTGGATAAAGTAAGCCTGGACAATAAGCATCCTGGTGGAGTTGAGACACCTGGTTCATGTCCACTCTTGTTTCCATGTCCCGTAAGTTTATTACGGAGACATGTGACAGCTTGCAAGAATAAACCCATGTCGACGAAATACCTTTGCTTCCCTTGTGGCAACAAGACAGCCTGTGAGCTCAGAGATATGGTAGTAATAATACTAATACCTTTTCCATTTATTTTGAGGATAAATACAAATATCTTCTCCTCTTGAGGCTTTCCCTATTACAGCTGAGTACTGTGCCAAGTCTCTGGCACATAGTTCAAAGATGCCAGGAGCCTTCTCACCTTCCCAATTCCCCCCAGCTTGCTTTACTGCACTTTCATGGTATGTTGTTCCCTTAAATCTTCCCAAAGTTCTCAAATACCTTGAAAACTTTTGGGGGTAGTCCAGTGTGATGGTCAGTGGAGTCAATTAGGAATGTTTCCCTGACTTCAGGCAATTTGGATAAAGCTTCCATCCTGCTCTAAATATTGTAATCTTTGTCTTATGTTTTCAAGCATTTGTGAGATGGAGAAGCGTGCTGATTAGCTTGCACTAAGCTTCCAGCTGTGTGAACCACCACATGTACTGTCACTAGAGAGGCTTTAATTTATACAACTGCCTGAGCACGGGGCAGTTGACTCTCAACGTCTCAGTTGAGCAGCAAAGACAAGAGCTGGGTTCCTAGAGCACCCTCCATGCTCTCGGAGCGTACTGGAGCCTTGTTTGCTTATGAAAATCAACCTGAAGACTTCCTCATCTGAGCTCTGGCTGAGTTTGATCCATGTGATGGATGAGGTGTCTGACCTTGAAGATTTCAAAGGGTCTGGCGTAACCATGGGAGCGTACGGTGTACAGTGGCACTGGGTTAGAGATTCCCAGCTGGGAGCTGGATGAGCCGGTATGTGGGAGCCTCTCAGCTGGGGAAAGGGACCCATAAGCAGGGGTACTAATTCTCTCTGGTTTGTGTATCGCTGCTCTGAGATACATTCAGAGAACAAAAGGCACTGGAGAAATCTTCAAGATTATTTAGTAGCTTCTCAGAAACCAGATGATGTAAGAAAATCAGCTGGAAATCCCTTTTCTTAAAAAAAAAAAAATAGGCAGGCAGGCAATTGCAGGTCAAAAGTGCAGAGTCGTTATAGACTGCAGCAAGCCCAGGACGGGGAAAGTGAGGACAGCCTGGAAACAGCTCTGCTAAAAGCAATAGGAGAGGGAATCCCCTGAGCTCCAATTTGTAAGGAAGCGTCAGGAGGCAGGAAGCAAGCACTGTGCTTCAACCACAGTGAGAAACAGGGCTTTTGTGGCTTTCCATGGCCACCTAGGGTCTCTGTGAGGTGACTTTTTTAAACACTGATAGCGATTGAGGTGAATCACTCAGGTAGGAGGAGAGCGAAAACTCCATGGTCATGCGGACTTCATCCTGGCCTCTGGAATCCAGCTGGGAATCTGCTACTCCTTGCATGTTCAGGGAGTCCCAGATATTGTCATTTTCTCTTTCCTGACAGTCTCTCAGAGGCCTCATGTGTGGTGGTGGCTTTAAACTCACAAAACCACACTAAAAAACAGCTTCTGAGTAACCAGGATATGGTAAAAAAGTTTCAGCCCCTGGTTTGAACAGGTGATTAAGTGCTTTATAGCCTGTGCTATGCACGCCAGACCCCATCCTACTCATATCCACACTAAGCAACATACACCATTTCCCTTTTTTCACTTATTTATCTTTGTGAGTTTTTATTGGGCTGTTTTCTCTGCTGCTTGGTTACAGGTTTGTGTTGGACTGAATAATTGCTTCCGTTGGTTTCTTGCTTGTTTGGCCTAACCGATCTCATTGATTTAAAGTAAGTTTTTTAAAAAATCCAAATGAATATAAAAACGAACCGAAGTGACTGCAAAGCAGGTTGTTTTTAAGGTCCTAATTTTCACTGGCTGTTTGACTTGGTCTGCCATGAAGGGCCAGGCGTCAGCGTTTGTGTCTGCACACACACACGTAAACACACACACAGAGATACAATGAACTCTTTCATAGTCAGACTTTACCAGTAAATGGAGAGTAATGTTGAGTGCCTGCTGCTCTCCTGTTCATACAATTAGTTTGGATTTGATTGTATTCATTTTTGAATGCTGCCTGTAAGGTGCTTCGTGACCTCGGATGTCACTCAACATCCCTCTCCCCCTCTAATGGTTAAGTACCGAGCTGCTAGAGCATCTCTGTGTGAAATGGATTTCAGACTCTTTGGAAAAGATGCTTTTTATTCAAAAATTCCTTATAAATATGCTCCAGTAAATGTTCCCTTTAGTTTAGACAAGGGCATGAAAGGCTTCACTTAACAGTATTACTGAGGTTGTGTAGTAGTGAAAAACGTAGGAGCCCAAGGATTCGTTTACCGCAGGTTTTTTGGCAGGTTGAAAGTAAAAAGTATAAAAAAAAATCAATGCATATAAATACCCCTGTATATAAATACCCCTGTATATACATTTTATAGTGCAATATTTCAAGAAAAATCCAATTCAACACAAATTTTGTTCTTTAAATATAAATGTCAATTTATGAGCAATGTTGTAGCCAAATCGTATCACCATGGAAAGACAAGGGCTCTCTTGCTTACCATGTCTCTCCGAATTACCTGCAATGAGTTGTGCAGACATGCATAAACTAAGCCCAAAATAATATTTTTCTAGGTATATTGCAAAGCCCAATTTTTACAACTGGTAATCGCAAGGGGCTGGGCAGTGACAAATGAACCAGATATAGAGTTAGCTGAGGACATAAATGTCAGGCACGCTATCATACTAGTGAAATGTGTGTATGGAATAGAACGATTTGAATTTGCATATTTGGCGCTGTTTATTTTTTAGTTCCCTAGAAGCATCGGGGATAGAGACGTATCGTATCAGCCAAATCTCATAAAATTGGCTCCTGCCTTGCACTGGCACGCTGTAAAACATGTATTTTAAATCCTAGCAGCAGTCTCCCTTCTGCTCTGTAAGTGGGATGCCAGCTGCCACCGGTCAACCTGATCTTGCACACTTGCGGAGCGGTCACTGAGTAGGAGGAAGGCCGTAATGCTGAGCAGCAGCTGGGGTAAGCATGTACCCAGCCCGGAGCCAAGATAACATTGCTGTGAATTTTTTCAAGCGTAGTGACTGCTCTGACTAAAGCTATCTGGGACTTGGGCATGCACCTCCTATTCATGTTGAGAGCACAAACAGGGTGTGTATATTTAATGCTTGTGATTCTAATGGCTGTGATCTCGTACTCTGCCTGATCATTTGGGAACAGGAGATCACTGGTAGTTAAAACCGTATGTGTAACGGGTGCAAAGTGATAAGAAAATGTGGAGGAAACATATATTCATTACGTGAACAAATATGGTAGGAACAAAGTTCATCTTACAGAATTTGCTCAAAAAGTTAGTTATTTAAATCCCAGATGTCAAAGTTCAAGTTTATTTCATCCTTGATTAGACTCATGTGCATCTGGATTCAGTTATCTAAATGTAGGTCCTGTGTAATTTTAAATACTTGTGAGACATCCCACCTGCTGTTCCAAAAAATTTCAAATCTTTTGCAAATTCAGTGTCATATCCTAGCCCTGTGACGATGCCTCAAATGACTTAGAGTACCTAAGTACTCGAAAGTAGCACAAGACACTTACAAGTATTCCTTGAATACCTTAAACACTTTTGACACGAAAACCTAGTTGTCTTAATCTAGCACTAAATCCCACTCCTAAAATTCAGTGACGTCAATTCCAATCAACAAACCTCAAAACTTCAGCTTTGCAAGTGTCCATCAATATGCTTGTTCTAGTAACTAGAAGATCAGTATCACACTGATTTATAATGATGAAGGCTTTGGACAGGAGTAACAGGCTTAAACTAAGATGAAAGACGGCAGAACTAATTACCATTCTTTGAAAATATAAAGGAGTTAGATTTTTGCCTCCTTGAATGTCTCAGGGACAAAAGAGCCTCACAACTCTTCAAATTTGGAAAGTAAAAAATATTGCTTTATGAATACTGATGAACAGAACAGCACTCAGTATTCTCACACATAATAAGCTGTCATCAGTTACTGAATCCAATCTGGAAGCTGGAGACATTACCGTGGTCCTTTCCGGAACCTGTCTTGTTTATGTAATGCAACATTTCATCCAGCCATGCTGCAAGGTCTCCTTGAGCCTCAAGTTTGTTCTGAAATACGGCAATTTGTGATTGTTAGCGAAATGAAGTTTGAGAGTCCCCCCTGGGAATGGGACCATCTGCTGTTATGATCTCATGGATAATGGCCATTCCATGAAGGAGTAAATCCTCGCCTGCATGAGAAGTCCTCTCCTACACAGCCATGTCAGTAAGGCACACTAGTGTAGATGCAGCATAATCCAAAGGGGATTTTTTTTTTTTTTTTAAGGGAAACTTTACACTTTTGAAGCTCTTCTGTGTCTCCTCTCCATTGGCATGGCACTTGACTACATGTAAAACTTAGTATGGTCTGGAAACTTTGTGATTTCACTGCACACTTTCTTCTCCAGGTCATCGATGAAGATATTAAATAAAACTAATTCCAACATCTGTACCTGGGATACTCCAGTATTTTCTCCATCCTGTAAGTGAAGCTTAAACCCTATTTTTTCTTCCTTTCTTTTAACCATCTCTCAAACAATTAACTAATGTTTCCCCCAGAATGATGGCATCTTCGTCTTGGTAACCTTTGGTGTGGAAGATCTTTAGTTAGTTTTTCTATACTGCTGGTTGTGTTATTACATATTTGTTTCTTCTGACCTTAATTAAGATGGTCGGATTTCCATGGCAGATGCTATCTCTTGATATTGTGTGAATGCCACGTAGCACAGACTAACAGTCCCCAAACAGTCACAATATCCTTTTTCATATTACTCTCAGATGATCAGCTCCCACTAAAAGGTTTTTTAATGCTGTGCTGTAAAACTTTCATACGCCACAGAACTGCCCAGGTACAGCTCTCTGGGACATGGACACAGACTCGGTTTCCATCAGAGAGTACAGAGGAGAAAAGAACCCCAGGACCTTCTGTTCCCCAAACGTGCGCATGAACACGGCTGCTGAAGTTCACCTCATTACTTTGTGATGACTGTGGCGGTTTCTAGCTTGAGCTAAATATGATCTAAGCAATTTAATTTGTCAATAAATGTGGTGCTGCTTCTCACCTTCATATCACCACTGAATATCATTGTGTCTGTTTTGGTCGCGGTGTGGAACTGCACATGGAATATGCTTCATGGTATTAATTAAGCCATAATTTTTGCTTGTACTGCGTCATTTGATCATTGATAATTCAAAGCCTTTGACATGAAAAGAGTCTTCTGCTTGTATCACTCATCCTTTTGTTATCTTGGCATTTTCCGGAGAGTGTTAGGTAATTAATTATGGTTTTGGTACAATGGCTGGTTTCTGGGGACGGGCCCCATTTGTATACAAAAGCAGCCACCCAGCCTTAGTGGAGCAGACCTATCACCTGGGAGCAGCCACACTTCAACAAAGCTCGTTATCAGTTAATCCAACCAGACACACAGCTGAAAGAGTATTCCACACTAGTTTTTAGACTTCTTGGAGAACGCTTCACAGTTTGATTTTACCATTTTAATTTAGACCATTTAGTCTGTAGTAACTGATGTCATTGGTTGTAGGGAATTAAACCCTCAACTTAAAAATCAAGTTTCTAGCTATGAAGTATAAGGTATGTATTTCTATTTTGCTTTGTGTGTTTTGTAGGAGGCAGTCTATCTCTTCCTCTCAAATGTTCCTGATTTATTGTCACAGAAAAAATAGATCTCTAATTTTGTAAAATGGATAAAAAAGATATTGTTTTACCTTGACAGAACTTAGGGATGGATGGAGCAATTTACTGAAGCGTCTTCAAAAATATTTCACCTTGGGACAGAAAGTAGAAAGGAAAGATTTAGACTATTACAAAATGCTGGGGTTTTAACCCACATATAACTGTGTACCTACATAGACATAGCAATTGAAAAGCAGTATCTCCTAACAAATCACAAGCGCTTTATATAGCTTCTAACAATGCATGGCCCCGTTATCCAAATATCTGCAGGCTTCACAATATTAATGTTTTCTCTCATAACATCCCTACTAAGGAGAGAGTGCCTCTGTCCTCCTTTAGCAGACGGAGAACCAGGAGGGAGTTCAAAGTGTGGCCTTACGTAGACCTCTGCACTGAACTTGGGCGTCTGAACTTGTTCCTGAATTTGTTCCAGCACACAAACTACTGTGGCTCAGACTTATGTGCTGTGCTCCTTCGCCCTCCCCGCTGCAGGGAAAGGAAACATCCAGGAGGGAATACACCTGTGTAACACCATCAGCAGTCATACAGGTAGGTATAGCTATAGCTGTACAGCTCTGCTAATGCAGGCATCAGTCCTGGCTGATGCGGAGCAATGTCAGCTGGTCCAGACAAACTACATGAACTGCAGAACCCGAGCCAGGTTGCTCAGAGCGTGCCTGGGTGCCACCTTGCACTTGCAGAGGTGGTCAAGCCTCTGTGGTTTGTGCCTCGAGGCACTGCTGCAGTAGCTAGTGGAGCTTTCTGGCATCTGTCTTAGATTTAAGCCAATTTGGGAGCAAATTAGCACACACTGTGGGTATTAAGTTCAGCGCAGAGCAAAGCAGTCATTTCCAAACCAACCACAGCTAAAGAAGACAGTGGTAGTACTGCACTTCATTTGTATCAAGTTTAGAGATATTAATCAAAAAGGGGGAGATCTGGTTTAGTATTTCCTTCATCTTGATGAGATTCAGATTGTCCTTCCCAGGAGACTGCACTCTTTGGCAGTCCACAGGCAAGCCTGTGGTGATGGTCATCTATTCTACAGGCAAAATGTGAGGCTGATGGCAGCACAGAAAGCAAAAAAGAGTCTAATCCTGTGGGCTGCTATTTATAGGTACATCCTTGGCAAGGAGAAAATCTTGATTGTGCTTTCTGCTTCCGTTTCAGTTTGTGCGCTTGATCCAATGACCTTTAATGAGCTAAATTCAACACAACGTGGCAAGGGTTTTATGTTATATGAGGTAGTCATGGCAAGGAGTAGAATGGAGCAACGTTAATCAGTAGTCACCATGACTGGCAAGCTGTTTCTCTTGGTCAGTGCTGGAGATTACTGCTGAAATATTGCCAGTAGTCGCTTCTCACAGGGGAAGTGGCAGGGGGTGGGGGGCATTCAAATGAATGGGATGAGGGCAACAGGTTAGCAGATTGCTTGGCGTGAAAGCAGGTGCCGGGACTGCTGGAAGACAGAGCTATTGCTGCTGGTGGTGGTGTCGCAGGACAAATAGGAATTGAGAGCCAAGAAGGAGCTGTGTCATGCAGTGTGTTTGCAGAGAGAGTGGGCTGTGCCAATGTGAGGAACAGCATAATGGGGAGTTGGTGTCATCTTTCCTTGTTCCTTTAAGTGAAAAATGAGAATAGGTATCTTCGCAGACACCTAATCTTTCTTCTACTCAGTGTATATATAATTCTAATTGAGACCTGCATGCCTCCCAGGCTGGGTCATGTGGCGGTAGTACTGCTCTCCCCTCTCCGTCTTGGGTCATTTGAAAAGGGAAGGATCTCACCATAAGGCTGCTACCCCAGCTCTTGTGGTTTCTTGACATTCGGGACCTCACTACCAAGGCTGTTGCCACAGCTTCTCTTTGTCTCTGTGACCCCCTGCCCAGGCACAGCACACGAGGAGCTTCGCTCCTGTGCCAAGGACGTGCAGGTGACCAGCACTGCCGCAGGGCAGAGGGGTGGGCAAGCATCATTGGAGAGATTTTCAATGTGTAAAGCTGGATACTCTGTATGGCTGCATGAACTCAAAGGAGATTTCATTTCCAGATGGAAGGATTTTCCTTGGACCTGTCCACATTTTAGCATATATAAAAATCCTTCAAAACAGATGCTTATCTTGAAAAGATTTGAAGAGGTTTCAGCAACTAAGGTGGGCAATGTTTAAGATGAATTGTTTCTGTACCAAACCATGCTCGTGGTGCTAGTCATCTTCTATTCTGTGGTCTCTGTTAAGAAACTGGACGGAATGAGGGGTGTACTATGAACTCATTGAGTTTCCTGTTTGTTCTTCAGGTTTGTTTTTCTTCTCTTCTCAGTGGGACAGGAGAGGTATTCTTTAGTTTTAAATTTTAATTGTTAGGTCTTTTAAGTCAGATTTCAAAACTGTAGAAATCCAGGTCAATCTTTGCAGCTCCAGGCTAGCAGAGAACAGAATGTTTGAGGCACAAAAGGAAGCAAATCAATCAATCAGTCAATCAAATGGTTAGGGTCCTTCTCTGGTAGGCAAATAATCCATAAAACATCATGTCAAATGTTTTAAATAAATGATCTCCCCTTAGTTCAGGGACTAGTGCAGGGTGTGCTGGCATTTCTCTTAATGCAGGATAATATTGCTTGCTAGAACGGGAGACTTTAATGAAGAATTTTGGCACTGTCTTGTGTTATAGTCAGCTGTCATTTATTATCTACTATCACAGTGTCATGACAAGTTTTTCTTGGCATTCTAGACACTTTCAGAGGACATTAGGAAGATATTCAAGTTGGGTGAGAGATGCAGTACCAAATGAGGACAGGATTTTGAAATCTAGGGATCAAGGGAAGGGATGTGTATGATGACTAGAAAGCTCCTATCTCCAAAATCCCAGTGATTGGTTAAACACAATTTAAACCAGTTTCCTCCTGGTTGATGGGCACTGAAGCCTGACCCAGCAACATGATAATGGGTCATCCTAACAATTGTTCAAAACCCTGCTAAATAACAAACACAAAGCTGAAATGCGATGAAGCATTAGGACTTGTTATTGGCCAACATTTATATAAAGAGTAACTGGGGTTGTTGGCTTAGGAAAGTTATAAACCCAAGATTTTGCCTTACTACCACACTTGAAAATAGTTACAGTGCCTCTTTTAAAATATGTAATCTCAATCATCCTGAATTGCTGAGTTATAGAACAGACTTGATCGGTATTCATTTTCTCAGGTGGCGTCCTGTGACTCTTTCTTTGTACTTTATTTCTTAAATAGTCAATTATCAAAAGTAATTACACTTCACAATTTTAAAATAGTTTAATACAAGGAAACACTAAATTTACTTCAGGTATCTACTTTTCCCCCCCCCCTCCCTCTATAAAAAGTGTGTCTAAATGCAGAAAAAATACTGGGAACTAAAACAAGTAGTTGCACAGTAGGTCCAGTAGTGAGCAGTGAGTAGCTGAAGCAGTTAGACACCAAAAAAGTCAGCATTTCATTTCTGATGCTTGGGCTTTAGCCTGCCACCAATGAGGCAAGACTAAATTTTGCAATGGTACATTCTTAAGAGAGCCCTAAGTTAGTGCTGAGGGAAAGCTGTCTACAAAGCACAATGCTGCACTAGATGCGGATGTTGGCTTGTTCATAGAAACAGTATGTTGCTATGAACACCGCTCTGAGCCCACACCGACTCTGCTTCTAGCTGGGTTCAAGGCTGCACAACCATCACTTCTCTACTTGTGCTCTCCTGGATTCAAGGATGAGCTACGTGGCTGCTCTGCACTGGGTGCCCTGGTACGCTGCTGGCGTATCCTGGGTGCTCTGCTGGCCTCAGATCTTGCTGCTGCAGGTCTGCACAGCTCCACTTACCTCTTGGTTACATTCCAAAGAATGGACAAGAAAGAGAGATTTGCTGGGCTTTATTTTGTTTTGTGGCCAATGGTTTTTGAAGGTTTTATAAACAATTCGGCCTCAGCTTATGGTGAATAGTGGTGAAGGACATCTCCATGACTCACTGGCCGTATGTTGATACCTGGCTTTCCTATATAGTTATGCAGTGGTCACTCATTAGCACATTAGCGGTTCTCTATTGCTTTGCAATTTGGCTAGTCAGAGATTTTTAAAAATAGATCATCTTCATAACCACAGTGCATCAGAGAAGAGTAACTGCCTTCCTTCTTTCAACTTTGAATGAATCATGGAATTAATCATGGACAGTTAGAAAGCTGTATTTCCAAATATCAGGCAGCTATTTAAAACCTGTGATCAGCTGTCATTTGTGTCCTGATGGAGGTTGGATGGCTCTGAAATGTTGACAAATGCACTATTTGAAAATAAAAGCAAGTTATAACACACCAGACTGCAAGCATCTGTACTGTGAAGGCTGGATGCAAAGCTTAGAAAGGAATGCGGAGTGGGATTACATGCTGACAGTTCTCAGGCGTTTTTATTCAAAGGTTTCATTTAGGATGATTTAAGACCTCCATGAGCAATGCCAGCAAAATAAATAAATAAATGCAGACAGGCTACGAGCATGCAGCTATCGTGGGAGAATGAAAAAAAAACCCAAACCCCACATATCATGTTCGAATGGGGTTCCAGCTTGTTCACTGCCTTGGTGCGACAGACTCTGTGGGTTTCTGAACGCTCTGACTCATGATGGTGTACAGATGTGACATCCCTAAACACTTGCAAGTGTGTGCATGCGTGCACACATGCAGACGTGCGCATTCCAATGCCTCTGTGGTTCTGTTTGTGAGGACAACACATTAATGGGAGAATAAACAGCATGGGAAACCACCTGGAGAGCTGAGGTGGCAGCAAATGGAAAAAGCGGAAGACATAGCCGTTGCCTCGTGCCTTCTCCCTTATCTCCTGCCCCAGGAGCCCCCTTTGGTAGAGTCCTCTGTTCCCAGTGGTCAAGGTCAGCTTTATTGCAGTGAAGAGAACTGCAGAGCCCTTCCTCATCTTCCTCTCCTTCACAGCATAGCTCAGGTGCCTGAATCACTCTTCCACTCATGATCCAAAGATTGTACATGCACTGTTGGAAGATCCCATGGACCATTCAAATGATCTCTAGTCACACTGATCCATCTCTAAGGGTGCTTGAAATGTCTTCGTCTCAACTCGGCAGCACCCCTTCATCGCAGTACGTTGCCATAGAAATGTCTAAGGGAAGGCATAGGAACAGGCTAATTGTCCAGTGATAAATTTCAGAATATTCTTCCAGCCAGCCAGGGGTTTCCCCAAGGTGGACATAGTGTCTTTGTCTTTAACAGCCTTTTATGGATTTTTCTTCCATAAATTTGTCAAAATTATTTTTGATCTTATGACAGCATTTAACATCTACTCTAATTTGAGAAAAAAAAAATCTGTAGCCTAACTCTGCACTGGGTGGAGGCATAACTTCTTGTATTTGTTTTACACTGCTTTTGCTAACACTGTGCTCTTCAGACATGGATCTCCATGACAGAGCCGCACTAGCTGAGAGCATGACCTGCATTCTTCATTTCTAGGCGTGTAACTTTGTACAGGCCTCTGTTAATATGTGTTTTGAAAGGCAATCGAGAAAATTGTTATACAGCATCTAATAGTGGTGTTATGGCACCTTTGAAGGATCCTGAGCCCGGGCTCTGGGTGAACTGTGCTAGGTGCTGTACATAGGTATAAATAGATATGCAGACCTTTGGTACTGAGGGTGAGTCTTATCTTTGGGCAGAGTCCTTTTCAAGGGCAAGTGAAACCAGAACGTTTTAAAGCTAAAGGACTTTATATTTGTGTATGGGTGTTTCCTTGTGTTTACGTCTTATAGTAAGACTGAAACCTAGGAAAGGCAGATAAAAGAGTAGAAAAAAAAAAGTATTATTAGCTACGATTTATAGGTGCAGAAGAGTGCATGCACAGAAGAGTGCATGAACTGCCTGGGGTTGCCCAGGAGATGTTTGTGCTTCTGCTGACTTGTGGCTCTTGATGAGATGGACATTTGCCAGAACACTTTCAGCCTGGGAAGCTCCTGAAAAGGTGCATCAGGATGCCGGGGAGTGTGGAAGAACAAGCATTCAGAGAGAGGAGAACAAGCATTCACAGAAGGGAACAAGCACTGACGGCTTTCATACTGCCTGATGGAGGTCATCTCTCGAGGGAGAACATGAGGGTTGAGGGCTTGCAAGTTTGTGCAGAGCTAGAGAAAAATGACTGAAATCTGAAGCTTGTAGATCCCACATAACAAATTCAAGAGAGAGTGGGCAGATGAGCATCTCAATGGAAGATGCTTTAAGAGGTTCATGACACATCCTCCCTTTTTCCCTTTCACAGTCCTATGACATTCCCTTCCTTCTCCCATTTAAACTGAATTTCTGTTCCCTTGGTATTAAACAGTTACCAGATTTCATCAAAGTGGCTGCAACAATTCAGCACTGGGTGAACTGATTTCTTTGTCTCAGTCTTCACCTCATTTTATATGTGAAAAGTGCTGTAGGATCTGTTAAAGAGGGAGGTATAGGTTAGGAAAAATCAGTGGATTAATCCTATGGCCTGATGGGTGAGACACGTATCTGTGTAGGTAAGAAATTCCTTCTGGTCTTGGAGGATTTTTTAAATACATTAGGCCACAGAAGTGATTAAGAGAGTCCCATGGCTTTTCGCTTAGGGAAAAATCTCCTGGATGATGGGGATTTAAATATCAAGCACAGCCTTGAACTTGCCACATCCCATGGATGTCCTAGTTGAGCATTATCTTTTGGCCTAAACAAACCCACCATCATAGTCATATTATGAATCTCGTATCTCCCTTTTTTTCCCAGCTGACAGTAATAAGCAATTCAACACAACCTGCAATATCCCCTGTCACCAGATAAGCCACTGCTATAGGAGGCCATGCAGCACGAGTGTAAAGGGACGAACACAAGCAGATCAGCAATTGTGGAGGATGGGCCTTCAAGGTTTGCATTTCTTTAGCTTTTTCTTTCTTAACATTATAATATCAATTAAGGTGGTATTAATGTATACTTCAGCATCTGGACCAAACTAAGCAGTTGTCTTTTATATTGCAAGCTCTTGCAATGCTCAGCCCTTCTGAAAGAGGATACATGAGAGCAAAAGCTTTATTTGAGCTTATTAACTCATCTGGTTTTACAATTGAGTTAAAAACTCCAGTAATTTACATTTTTAGTTAGGAAAAATCCAGACTAATTTTTGATGTTCTTTGTTATAATCAGAGATTAGAGTAAATCTGTGTGACGTGTTGCTCTAAATTTTTAGCCTCTCTACTTTGGCCCCTGCTTGTGTGCTCCCTCTGCTCCAAAACCTAAAACCAGACAGAAACTTCCCGGTTCAGGGACCACATCTTCCATTTAGAGTGTAGCACAGTGGTGCCTATGGGACACAAATTACAAAGTATGACTGTAATAATAGCTGACGCTCCAGAAACTCATCAGGGGTCAACCAGATTTAGTTTTCCAGACATTTCCCTCCTCTCCCAGTTTTCGCTTCTGAAGTGTTAGAGTTAATCCCTGGCATAATGCAAAAATAATATTCTCACTTGATAAGAGAAACAGTTTCTAGATTTCTGAGAAAGCTACGTAGTAATTTATAAGAAATCTTTTAGTAAAGACTTCACCGTACTTCTGCTCTTCGGCACCATGAACATAGCAGGTGTTTTCTCTTTAGGGCTACAAGACTGTAATCATTTCAGTCAATATAGCTATAAGAGAAAAAGACAACATATGTCAGTCTCGATCCCAGTGTGAAGATAGAGTTTTTCAATCACCTTGTATATTGATTTATATAATCTGGGACTCCTTCCGTTTTGTAAAAACTTACGAATCTGCCTAAAGTTAATATAAATCCAATCAAATACATTTTTTCAAGAAGCATCTGGGAATTGCAGGGATTTTAACTAAATCAGTTCAAAAATTTTTAGTTAAACTGATGTAACCTCTGCGTATAGCTAGCCCTTGGAACTTTGCATCATCTTTTATCTTTCTACCAAGCCAGTAGAAATTAGTGGTTGCATTGTGAGGTGACTCAACAAAAATAACACAGCATTAATCAGTGGGAACAAATCTTCATTTGCATAAGTGTAAACACATTTCCTGGAACAGTGCAAACATAACAAAAAGCTTCACTAGCCTGTCACTCCCATGTCAACAGGTTACAGCACCCAGCCTTCTCACAGAAGTGACAGTCCTCCTGGTGACTTTTCATACATCGCTTTCTTCAAGAACCTGCCTAACAGGAGGCAAAGAGAAGATGGCATTAACACCTAGCCAGGAGCAAACCTGCAAGTATCTGGGTCCCGGATTCATGCATGGAAACTCAGTATTAGATGATGATTACCTGTGTTAGCATGCATACTGTACCAGTGCAGCTGGGTTAACTCACTGGGGCACCTCATGGCATTGCACAAATGCTCTGTTGTGTTGGAGGGTGTTGACAGGTCTATGATTTCAGGATACCTGATCCCGGTGTAAGTTACAGCAGGTTTTCTTTTTTAATGAGTACCTGTTGAAGAAAAGTTTCCATGGGAATGAGAAAAAACAGAGACCTACCCTGGAATGTTACCTCCCTTTTGACACATTTCAGACTGTAACTCCCAAAACATGACCTGTCAAAGGCCAGGCAGCTGAAGGCAGCAGCAAAGACAGGACTAATGCGATCCTGGGAAGGTACATACCAGTGGAGGACTTTCCATAGCTAATCAGCCTGGAGAAGAGAAGGCTCTGGGGAGACCTGATAGCAGCCTTCCAGTACCTAAAGGGGGCCTACAGGAAGGATGGGGAGGGACTCTTTTATCAGGGACTGTTATGATAGGACATGGGGTAATGGCCTCAAACTGAAAGAGGGGAGATTTAGATTGGATATCAGGAAGAAATTCTTTACTGTGAGGGGGGTGAGGCAGTGGAACAGGTTGCCCAGAGAAGCTGTGGATGCCCCATCCCTGGAAGTGTCCAAGGCCAGGCTGGATGGGGCTTTGAGCAACCTGGTCTAGTGGGAGGTGTCCCTGCCCAGGGCAGGGGGTTGGAACTAGATGACCTTTAAGGTCCCTTCCAACCTGAACCATTCTATGATTCTATGATTCATTCTATAATCAGTGGCCTTTTATGACCGCTTTCTCCTGAAGATGACTCACATGCCCTACACTAAAAAAGGTACATGTATTTTAGGTGAAAAAGGCAATAGAAAGGCCAAAAACTGTTCTTGATGGAAGTTCTTCTATTGACTTCAGTGGTGTTCTGTGAGGATACCCTGACTCCTGGGGTAAAAGAGGCTGCTATTTATATTTGAACTTGTGTTTAAAGTCACTATTGTATACACAGGAAATGCAGAGAATAATAGTAAAGTTAGTAATAGAAATAATTTCAGTATTATATCATATAAAAAGCCTTGGACACTGGTGAGACTTTGATTTCCCTTATTGTAAACAAATGCACTGATTGAGGTTCAGAATATTTTCGTCTAAGTACTTGAAAGATGAACTCAGGCTTGGATCTAGCTTCTGTTTGGAGATGGTATTGCATCCAGCTGTGCATTCCCACCTCCCTCCTTCTTGTTTAAAGGTGGAGCAACAGGCTGCAGGCTGCAACAATTATCCCTTTGCCCGGCTACAGGAGCAGCTGCCTTTGGGAGAAAGAAGGAAAGAGTAGAAGACTTCGTGTGATAAGGAGTTTAGCTCAACTCAGGCCCTTCGAGTTCTAAATTTAGATATTTAAACTTTATAGAAGGGTACGTCACTAAAATGTAATGACCTAAATGTGTGAGAGTATGGACTAAATAATCTAGCCTTTTCTATAGAACAGCAGAAACTATAAACTCTGTATATACAGTACTCAATGCTGTTATCATTCGAGTGAATGGTTCAGATTTGTTCTGGGCACTGCTTCTGATTCTCCCAAATGCATGTGTCTGTGGTAGGAAAGTGATGTGCTAGGGCTTGGATTGCGTGCAGCTGGAGGGTAGATCTATTTTGTGCTTATAAAGTACAGCTGGGATGCAGAATTTTCATATATTTCATAAATAAATTGGCTGGATAGATATAAGTAAACAGCCAAAATAAAATGTGGTGTTTTTTTCCCTAAGGATCTGTTGGAATTAATGTAAGTTTGTTCTAAACACTAATATATCATGGTTTGGTGGGGTTTGTTTTTTTTTTTTTTTTAAATTTGCAAGAGAACTTTTGTCAGAAATGAATACTACCAACAGCCAAATATATAACTGATAAGAGCTAGAAGGAGACAATCTAGAGCAAGAGACATACAGAAACAGTTTGGACCCATGGAAGCTAACGATTAGCATGTGAGATCACTAGAGATAAGCCTGGGGGTGGCGTGACAGTGTTTGTGGGACAGTTACGTTAGTGAGGTCCTTCAGTCTGCTGTCTCAGTGAAGGTAGGGAATGGAGGTCCATGCGGCAGCAAAGTCTCAGGGGCTATTGATGGGTTAGAAACTACAGCAGTGCCTGGGAATGGTCAGGTAGGAATTAGGGCTTCTTCCAGCAAAAAGGTGGCGGGACCATTAGCCCAACTGAAGTGCATCTACACCAATGCTTGCAGCATGGGCAGCAAACAGGAGGAGCTGGAAGACATTGTGCAGCAGGAAAACTATGATATAATTGCCATTGTGGAAACGTGATGGGATGACTCACACGACTGGAATGCTGCAATGGATGGCTATAAACTCTTCATAAGGGATAGGCAAGGAAGGAGAGGCATTGGGGTGGCCCTGTGTGTTAGGGAGTGTTATGAATATCTAGACCTTAATGATGGTGACAATAGGGTTGAGTGTTTATGGGTAAGAATCAAGGGGAAGGCCCACAAGGCAGACATCATGGTCAGAGTCTGTTATAGACAGCACAACCAGGATGAAGAGACAGATAACTTATTCTATAAGCAGCTGGAAGAAGTCTCACAATCACTAGCCCTTTTCCTCACGGGGGACTTGATCTTATCAGATGTCTGCTGGAAATACAATACGGCAGAGAGGGAACAGTCTAGGAGGCTCGTGGAGTATGTTGAGGATAACTTCCTCACACAGCTGGTGAGGGAGCCAACTAGGGAAAGCACCCTACTGGACCTGTTGTTTGTGAACGAAGAAGGACTTGTGGGGTATGTGATGGTTGGAGGCCGTCTTGGGCATAGCAATCATAAAATGATAGTTTTTGACTCTTGGAGAAGTAAGGAGGGGGGTCAGCAGAACTGCTGCCTTGGATTTCTGGAGGGAGGACTTTGGTCTTTTCAGGAGCCTGCTTGACAGAGGCCCTTGGGAGGCAGTCCTGAAGGACAAAGGAGTCCAGGAAGGCTGGACATTCTTCAAGAAGGAAGTCTTAAAGGTGTAGAAGCATGCTGTCCCCATGTACCAAAAACCAAGCCGTTGTGAAAAAAGACCAGCCTGGCTGAAGAGAGAACTGTGGTCACAACTCAGTGTTAGATTAATGGTTGGACTCGGTGATCTTAAAGGTCCCTTCCAACCTAGATGATTCTATGATTCTGTTCTATGATCCTCGAGCTGCTTCTGCAAAGCCAAGAAGCTGCCCAGCAGAAATGCCTCAGAGGAACTCCATCACAAAGCCTGTCTCCTGAAACATGCTCAAGTTATATCCTACAAGCAGCAGCACTTTTTACGTCCACACAGGTCTTCTTCCTGGGGCTTGGTTTTCCACCTCAAAAAGTGTGGGAGGAGACACATACCTTGTGTGCTGTGTGCAGCAGAATACAGCCTAACCAGACACAGCCCCACAGAAGCAAGCCAATGAAATGCCTGGCAGTTTTTGCTCTCTTGCATGAACCAGACTAACTCTTACAGGGCCAGCCCTGGACCAGGACAGATAAACCCAGCGAGAACTGAACTGACTTCATATACATCTGCTAGAGCATCTCTGCAATATGCCCAGCAACATGACCTAGAGGTGCTTGAGCAGACGCCCTGCAGAGACAGCTTAAATTCATCATGGCTTACTAACTATCGTTCCCTGTCACCTGAAGCCACTCCTGAGCCGGAGCTGCCCCTGTGGCATGGATCCAGCCCAGTACAGTGCTGGGTCAGTGGGCTTAGTGTGGGTGTTCGTGCATCCCAGCCACCATTCATCAAGCATGCAGAGGGCTGACTGTGAACTCTGTCTTACCTTCCATGGTACTGGCATTTTTTGCTCAGCAGATTAAAGCCATCTGAATCATAGAATCATCTAGTTTGGAAGGGACCCTTAAGATCACAGAGTCCGACCATTAACCTAACGCTGCCAAAACCATCACTAAACCATGTCCCTAAGCACCACGTGTACCCATCTTTTAAACACCTCCAGGGATGGCAACTCCATTACTTCCCTGAGCAGCCTCTTCCAATGCTTGGTAAACATTTTGGTGAAGAAATTTTTCCTAATATCCAATCTAAACCTCCCCTGGCGTAACTTGAGGCCATTTCCTCTCGTCCTGTCGCTTGTTACTTGGGAGAAGAGATGAACCCCCACCTCTCTACACCCTCCTTTCAGGTAGTTGTAGAGGGCGATAAGGTCTTCCCTCACCCTCCTTTTCTCCAGGCTAAACAACCCCAGCTCCCTCAACTGCTCCTCATAAGACTTGTGCTCTAGACCCTTCACCAGCTTTGTTGCCCTTCTCTGGACTCGCTCCAGAACCTCAGTGTCTTTCTTGTAGTGAGGGGCCCAAAACTGAACACAATATTCGAAGTGGGGCCTCACCAGTGCTGAGTACAGGGGGATGATCACTTCCCTAGTCCTGCTGGCCACGCTATTCCTGATACAAGCCAGGATGCTATTGACCTTCTTGGCCTTCTTGCCCTCCTGGGCACACTGCTGGCTCATATTCAGCTGGCTGTTGAGCAACACTCCCAGGTCCTTTTCCACCAGGCAGCTTACCAGCTGCCCTTCCCCAGGCCTGTAGCGCTGCATGGGGTTGTTGTGACCCAAGTGCAGGAGCCAGCACTTGGCCTTGTTGAACGTCATACAATTGGTCTCAGCCCATTGATCCAGCCTGTCCAGATCCCTCTGTAGAGCCACCTGAAGTTAACTTGCATAATGCCAAGTTTTCTGAATTAAAATTAAAAGGACAAAAATATGTTGAGTCTCATTCCACAAAGCCATTGACAAAACTCTCCGCTAGGCCCATGGTGGCTTGAGACTTCATGTTGAGACTGATATTTAAGCGAAGGGGTCCTCTTAGTTGTCCCTAAAATGGAAGCAGTAGTGTGGCTTCATACACGTTATTAGTTATATCACATCCTAAATATGGCATATGTTGAGAAGTGGTGAATCTAGTCAAATAAACTACAGAAAAAAAATTCTTCCTATAATTAGAGACAGACTACAAAAAATTCCATCACAAAAATAAAACATAAATGCCAAGTGAAACAAGATTGTCAAGTTTAATGATTTATAACCTATTATTTTATATATATCCTGTAACATCAAAATTGCTGCACATATTTATAAACAAAAGAAGAAACAACTTTCAAAAATATGGGTGATTAAATAGCATAGACACGGTGCTTCTTTAGTGCCAAATCATTTAGATTCCTCTTTGATAGTTTGTCTCTCTGGATTTCATCCCTGTCTGTTTTTGTTTTTATAGATATCCTTGTACTTCAGCTCCAGCCTTGCAAAAATACAGATCTCAATGCAAATACAGACACAGAGGAATGCTTTAGAAGGGTTATTTTGTTCTGTTTAATGAAATGTAGGTAATATAGTTTAGACCATTTTAATATTTTTTAATCTTCTGCTTGATTTAGTATTTTTCATTCTTTTCAACAGTTAAATAAACGTTCACTTTATTTATCCCTATTACTCAAACATTCCCTTGATAAAACAAAATTTTTGCTGTGTACAAGCTGCTGGGGGAAAAATCATTGCTCTTCAGAAATCAATGTTTAACTAAAATTTAAATGAAAATTATTATTTCTGAAACTCTTAGACAACAATCTTGTCTTGCAAGGATCTGAAATAATTTAAATTGTGACAGTAAATGCCGGCCTCCATGCTGCCTCAAAAGCAGTTTAATGCTCTTCTGATATTAATGTCTACTGTTAAGAATATAAAGTCTATCACTTCATCCAGTGTGAAGCCAAAATAAAGCAGGCCAGACCCATTTATCCTTTCTTACTTTGCTGTTTTTGAACTTTTGGCTTGCTGTGCTGAAGAAAAAAGGTACAGATTCGTTTTTTTTTAAACATGAAGCTTAATGTGATCTTTGATCTTTGCACTTCAAAAAGTTTTTGCCTGGAACAGTCTTCCACAGATGAATTATAAATCCCTGAAAACAGAAATTTATAATGGAAAAGTTGTCACCACATTAATTATGGTAGCATAAATGTGGTGCTGCTTCTATAGTTGGTCACTGCTTAAAAATAAAAACAAGGAAAAGAAGATGTTCTGATATGAAGTCTATCCTTACAGTACTCACTGTTAAATGGTCAATATTTAGTCAACTCTGTTTTTAAAAAAGTGATAGCTATAGTGCATTCCTCTGCATTTTTTTTTCCTTTTGAGAACTTTCATTTGTTGGTATATGAAGGATTACATTTCCACCGACAGACAGGAGTTGGAAAAGAGTGAAGATTACACATGTAAAAAAGCTTCATTGCATGATAAAAAAAATCTTGGATGTTTATTTAGAAAAGCCATTAACTGGTTTACTTTTTTTTTTTTCACCCTGCAATCTTTGTCAGCAGTTTGGATTCAAAGACACTAAATTTAAAATTTCCTATCGATCTCCTGTAGGTCTTGGCTTCCTTCTGATTGCTTCTGGAATTATGCCGGTTCTTTAGGCTTTAAATGAATTTGGAGGAGAGGAGTCAAACATAATGTAAATGATCTAATATGGTAAACTTTGTAGGCATTTAATAGATTGTGTGTTTGTATTTGGTTTAGACATGATACTGAGAGCATATGTTGCAGTATATTAGTATGTATTTATCTGGCACAGGGAAAAAGCATAAATCATGAAACAGTACAAATTTCACGATGACAGTCTTCCAGGGAATATCCAAAGTAAATTCTAAAGGAAAAATTAGCTGGTGCTACAGCATGCTGTGCTGAAAGGTTTTCTGGATTTCAAAAGACATACAAAAAGCATAACAAATAAAAAATGCTTATGAAATGGAAATGGATACCTTTTGTGCTACAAAGTACTATCGTAAAGCTGACACTGCAATCCAAAGATTTTGGCTTTGGTTGCAATATTTGTGATCCACTGAATTTCAGCTGCTCACAGCAGATGTATTTAACCCTTTACGTGTTTCAGAATGTGGCAGAAGGATCTTTTAATATGACTGAAGATAACCCGAAACAGAGCAGCTAGCTGTAGCAGTCCCATTGAGGTATCTGTTAAGATGCTTGGTGTAACACAGAAAGAAAGACTTAATTTTTTGGGTTTGGTTTGAGTTGTCCCAGACTCCTCTCTGTGAAGTCTTCTGTGCCGTTCTCTTTCTGCATAACTGTGTCGTAGTCACCTTTTCTATTTCCAACTCTGTTTTAAAACACATTTCTTCCTAACAGGCTACCAAACGTTAAACCCTCCGTGGAAGGGTGTGATTGTAGGAATCTTCGGAGGGAGCAGCCCTTCTCAGTTCTGGTACTGGGCGACGTTATGGGATCTGGCAGTACTGCAAAACATGTTCATCTTATTCCAAGCACTGCTGGGCACAGAAAAACTGTTAAGTGCACGTTGAAATTAAAGTGTTTTCATCATTATCATCTCATTTATGCTACATTTTGACTGGTCTTCATTTTCCCTTCCTTGTGTCATAACACACAGACCAGCCAAAAATAACAGTGTGAAAAAATGCTGTTACTATTGGCCCTGGTCACAAACCAGCATAGGCAAAATAAGGTGCTCTCCTATCATTGCATGCAAAGCAGCAAAGGACTAGTGTCTTCTGCAGAATTCCTTCATTTTCCCCCTGGTACAGGAGGTCTGAGTGATACCTGTCATCCTTGGCATTGCCTCTGACCATGTGCAGTGTTCTGGCAGCACAGCCAAGTGATAAGTGTCCTAACATCAGTGCTTTAATATTTCTGCTTTTCTGAGGTTGGAAATAGGCCTTGCTCAGATACTTGGGTATTTTCCTCAGTAAAGATCTGTTTATAACCTGTAACTCAGAGCAATTAATGCACCATAATACTCCATTGAAGACAGGGCAGTTTATAGGCTTCAACTAAAGTAAACATTGAGCTGAAGACTGTAGGGAAGCCAAATGAAAACTATGAGTTTCTTTGCCTTTGCTAGGATTTTACCTTGAGCTAGCTAATTCAAAATAGGAACACACCTTTTCCTTTTATTTCTTTTTTTTTTTTTTTTAAAATTTTTCTTTTTTCCCCTTAGTGAAGGCGGGACCTTGCATCTGACACACCAAAGCAAAAGAACATTTAATTCAGGATCCAGATTTTGCAATTTGGGTCCATCTGTGGTAAGAACAGAGTGTGAACTCGTGGAAATGCTTGTGTGAATTTTTAATAAATTGTCACTAGCCCGTTATGATACAAGCTAGAACACCACACATAAATGCAGCAAGGAAATTCCATGCAGAAAAGAGGTGCTTCCCTAGCAGAGAGTCCAGCCCAGCCCAGCCCAGTCCAGTCCAGTGCTCTCCAGCAAGGTGCAGAGAGAAACAACTCCCCGCAGCAGCCGTTGGCTCCATCTCACAGAGCTGCTGCGGTGTTAACAGCGGGGCATGGTCAGAAGTGCTAAGTTCCTTCAGGACAGGACATAGAACAACAAACACTGGGAGGAGCACTTGCATTTAATCCGGTAACCTGATTAAAATGAAATACCTTATTTTCAGCAAAAAAGGTTGCTTGTTAACAAATGCAAATGTTTGTCGTAGGTTAAATAGGCTGAAAAAGCCATAAAGTCTAAAAAAAAGACATTTCATTTCTTTTTGGGCCTCAAATGATTTGCACTGATTTGTCTGTTTTTTCCAAGGAAATGAGAAAAGTTCATTTTAGGACAAAGTGTTTCTTATTTCTTTATTTGATCATTTTTTGGCAACCAAACCACACAGATATTCACATAGCTGTAGTTTGTAGTTCTGGCGATGGCTATTTTCCAAGATGTATTTGGGAAACAGTTAGGCTCCCACAAGTCCATTTATTAGGAAGAGAAGTATATTTGGGATTTTGTAATTCTTTCTTCCTTTACTCTTGTCTTCAGTTTTCAGGATTGCAAGGAAGGAAAAAAATGAATCTCTTTAAGATGAAGCACACAAAATACACAACGTGAAGAATGAAGATTCCTTTTCTGGGTAGAGTTTGAACACTCCTTTAGTAAATTTTGCGGACACACAGTAATAATCTGTATTATGTTAAGATATGCAAATAGTTTTCTATGGAAACCAAAAAAAGCTGCAAACTTTAAATCCCAGATGGAGTTCTTATTAAGGAAACCTCATACTTTTGAAAATCCTATTTCTCCATCTGCTTAAAATATCTTTCAAGTGTCTCACTGTATAATTGTAATGAAGATTTCTTTGGGTCATATTCTTTATTGTTTATTACATAATTCTACTCCTTCCCCAAAAATGCAAATATCCACCTTATCAGTCAGCAGGGACTAAATTCAATTTCTTCGCTGATCTGAGCAGGGGAAAGTGAAATATTCGCGGCCTCTGAGCAAAAGCTCCACAAAGGGAGTGTGTGGCTTGAAACTCTCTTCTTCCTCAAACGCTCTGTGGAGACTTTTGTGCCGGGGCCCCTCTCCCATCCCTGTGGTCTGACTCATTCTGACTCACTGAGTTTGAGAAATCAGTCAGCTTTACTTCTTTCTGGGAAAGTGCAAAGAAGGAGCAATCCTGTTCCAAAGAAATGCAAATAAGCAAGCTGCAAGCATCTGGGAAAAAGCAGTTAGAGAAGCGAGAAATTATTTCTCGTCATCCAATATTCAGCTTTAGTGTAATTTTGGTTGTTATCTTATTTTTCTTTCCTGACCGAGGGAGTGAAGTTCATAGGTTGTGAATCCAAGACCAGTACACGATTTGAGTAAATAACAGGCCACATTTGGTTAAATATCTATTTCAAAACTGTTGTTTGGAGGTGCTTATCCAGTCATTTCAGTTTAAGAATGCAAGCAATTTCATTGACTTCAGTACATTGTTCAAGTGCATTAGCTTAAGCCTTGGCTGATTTATTTGGAGAAATGTTATGGTTTCTCAAAGAACATTCTTGCCTCTCACCTAATTTGCTTGCATGTTCCTGAGAAGATAACACAAAACCTAGATGTTCACCCTGCTGATATAAACAAAAAACCCAAATCAGTATTTACTAGAGATTGCTTGTGCTAGGTGACAGCTTTTAGTTGGGAACATCAGAGAGTTGTGGTAATAAAATAACTGCACCTGCCCTGAGAGCAGCAATGGAAGGAGGGTGCCTGCCGCTAAGGAGCCCTCAGCTTTTTCAGCTTCCATAGGGTGCACACTGGTGGTGCTGGCTGTTCACTTGGGATCCCCCTACTTGGAACTGAAGGTTGAAATAAAGTATTTTTAGAGGTATAAAAGCAGTATGTCACACTGACGTTGTGATGCCTGCAAACTCTGTAGTAGCCAGATGGTGTCAGTCTTGTATTGAAGCTTCATAGTTACTCCCCCATGATGCTCAATAGAATATAATAAATTCTGCTGCTCACATTTTTTTCACCTGTACTTGCCTAACGAAAAAAAAAAAAAAGAAGAGTGACTTGCCAAAATCTGCTATGAGCAGGTCACACAGACTGTCCTTGAATTGCAGTGAACTTTCACAGACCATAGTGCAAAATCTGCAATTCTTCAAATCTAAGAGCTCTGCTCTGAAAAATTGCCTGATCTGTCTGTCTTGATTTTATTGTCAGGATGACCGACTCTTGCAGAAATGCTTCTTATCAGAGAAAGACATAGAAAATAGAGTGCCTGCAAGACTTTAAAGGGACTAAACCCTCCCAGAATTGGAAAAAAACAACAACAGTGAACGACAGACCATTTTAAGGCAGACACCATTAAGAATAAAAAAAAAAATCCTGTAATATGCAGAGCCACAACACATCGCTAAAATGGTAATTATTATATAATCCATTAGTTAATGCAAACATTATGGGCTTTTGGATGAGCTGTAAAACCAAGTTCTTGGCCACTCAACCTTCAGAAGTGCTTTGGCACTTTGGCCAAGAGCTGGGGTGTTAACACGAGGGCTCTGTCCAAATTCCATTTGGGTAACTATATTTTGCCTAACTGACATTTGCATGTAATTTAGTTAGATACATTTTCATTCCTTGCTTGCCTCACACTGTAGTACAGAGCTGCTGCATTAAGCTGCTGCTCTCTTGCCAGAGGTTTTAATAATCCAGGGACTGGTGAAGGGATTCCTGTTAGTACCAGAAGAGGGGTTGTGGTCAGTGTTTCGGGAGTTTGGAGTGAAAGTGCCCTATAAATAAATGTCCATAACTGAAGCCCTGTTTCAAATATCACAGATACCCTGGAAGCCTTGGCATTTGCTAGTGATGCTGAACTCCTGAGACTGCTGGCAATAATAAGGGAATTGGTTAGCATCCCTGCCGAGCCCTGAATGAGTAAAACAAGAAAACTGGTAAGAGGGCTCAAGAAACATATGCTGTGTGTCTTTTTCTTAGTTGAACTGAAACCATTTATTTAAACTATTTATGTTAAAAACTATGCATTTAGCAATCTATACAAAGTCTGTACACGGCTTCAAATGTGAGCAGCTTCTATCTCCAGGAGCAGACTTGACAGGGTCACTTTGCTGTTCGTCTGTGGGGACCGGGTAGGGGTTCGTGCTGTGATGGTGTTGTTGTTTTTCAGACAGGACATTTTGGAGGGTGTCTTTAGGAAATTTTCTGCGCCTCCCCTGGAAGGTTACTCCCTGACTGGATTCTCTGCAACATTAATGTTTGTTGTTTATCTTCCATGTACAGCATCTTAAATGTTGTGACCAGGACTGTTTTAGGGAAAGGCAGTTGTCATTGTAGTCAAGGCTCCTCAGTGCATGGTTATGCAGGACTTTTATTGGGGCAGACTGGTCTGCACTGCAGTGCTAAGGCAGAGGAGAAGCTCCCCATGGCAGCTAGCAGATGGTAAACCCAAGTCAGTGCAGTTACTGCTGAGTCCAGCAGTCCTTCCTGTCTTCTCGGCCTTCTGAAGGACCATGTGTATACCAGTAAAATGACCATGGCCGCAGTGATGGTTGGAGCGCTCTCCTGCGACTGCCCGCAGTGTCTGTTAGCCCAGCCCGTGGCATGTATTTGACTGGGCCACCCAGCACTCTCCCAGGTGGTACCTGGGCTTGTTTTAGGGATAGCGTGAGCGCGGGACTGTTCTCCCTCTGTGGCAGCAAGGAAGGGACCACTTTGCGGTGGAGGGGCAGAGAGCTAAGCTGAGAGGACGTGACCACTCCAGAGCTTGTTATATCTATACTTTGGGAGCAGAAAGGGAACTGGAGATGAAACCAAGCCTTGTGGTGGTGTCCCGTGGCTCAGGATTGTGCTTGGTTCTGTTCATGGTAAGCTACTTCAGTCCTGGGAAACTAAGGCAAATGGGACAGGGGAAGACACAGCAAAATTTTTCCAGGCCCATGGTTTACATACCCTGCTCTGCCTAACACAGCTAGCCGTACAAGAGACTACAGCAGCCTGGCTGGTCTGTGCAGGAAAGCTGAGATCTGTCAGCTCTGCGTAACAGTCAGGGACTTTGGGACCTCTTTAGGACTCAGTAGGCCATGGAGATGGAGAAACCTCTGACCACTGTGCACTCACAGCTTGCATTCACCAAGGCAGAGGACCCCTCTGAAACCCTGAATCTACTTTCCTCCTCCTGGCATAGTGAACCTCTTCGTCAGTCTGGATTTAGCTTGGTCATTTTACGCCTCTGGAAAAACGGTGACTCCTCTCTCTTCACAGCCTGACATCAGTGAGGTCTTCCAGTCACTGACAATTCATAGGCAGCCATCACCATGTGCCGCATGGGAGCCAGAGATGAAGCCGTTGTCTTCCAGTTCTCCCTCTTGTATCTTGCTACTGTAAAATAGGTTGTTCTTTTCCAGTAGCAATGACCTCCACTCCCCCCATCCTTCTATCCTTAAAAACATTATGCCAGGCTTGGCATTCTATTATTTAGGCTTCTGTCTCACTAGAAATATGATGAAACAAGCAGTGAAAGCAGGTACTGTGTCGTATATAGAGAAAAAGTGATACTTTATGAATTTTATGATGCAAAGCGTCGCTTCCAATGGGTAGCTCTCAGTTCATCATGCTCGTTGCTGTGCAGAATCTGGGGAAATGCTGGCTCTCACACAAATGAGTTTACAATACATTTTATGTGTTATAAAGTCAAAAGCACAACTTGTTTCCAAGTGGAAATAAACACAACGAAAACCTATTATGTGGAATGGAAACTAGATGAGTCTGATTTTCCCTTTTGCTCTGTTGGAGTTTGATTTCTTCTCCCAGGAGTGCTACTCTAAGAGTTATAACCTAGTAGTACCCTATTTATGGTTTTGGTGTCTACATAAGAGTCCTAAGAAATCTATGACTTTCTGGATTATTTTTTCCATTGAGTTCATAAGCCTAAAAAAGCCTCTTCCCAACTCATTTGTACCCTTGAAACCATGAGGAATTTAAAGGGGTATATTCTGTTTCTGCCTTTCTGTGATGCAGCTCCACAGGAAATCCCTTCACTTCCAAGGAGTTTATCTGGATCTAGTAAGTGTAAATCAGACCAGAATTTGGCCACTAAAAATGCAGCTGATTTAGACATTGGCTTAGCATGGCTGGCATTAATGGTCTCACTGTATTTAGAGATTCAGCCAGCTCTATTCCGACTTGATTTCCTTTTAGGTTTTGTTTTTTATATCCCCTGGTGGTAATACGGGTTGAGATGATGGGTTACCTTACCTAGCAATGCAGGATGTAGAGTGACAAAAAACATTGAAGCAGTGGGAGAGTGTGGGCCAGCGCTGACGGTAAAAGTGGCATCCACACCCTGGGAGCGCCTGAATCAGTGAAGACATAAGACATTTTCCAAGCATGCAGCAAAAATTAGAAAAAGGCCTTTTACGCCCTTCTTACTGCCAATGCTGTAGAGAAAGGAAATTAGCAAATTGAAACCAAGGGCCCTTCCCAGAACAAGCTCTTCCTTATCACAGGACATGCCACACAGCCTTTGTTACATCGCAGCTTGCTTTTGGCTTTCACAAGTCAGAATGAGCTTATCTGTGATTTTTTCATGTTTACTCAAGCTCTCAGCTTGATAGTGATGCACGACTAATATTTGGGTGGTGCCACGTTCCAGGAGTTTTGTAAAGTAAAATAAAGAGAGAGAGAGAGAGAGAGCGCGCTTTTATTATATGAAGTAGGTTTTGGAGCTTTGCTTTCCGCAACCGTTGCTATAAAATCTGCAGCAGCAACTTCAGCCCCATTTGGAGTCCTTTGTGCTCTGCTGGCAATACAGAGGGTCCCAGAAGCTGCCATCAGCACCTAACTGGGGATTTTTTTTCTGGCTGCATGTTGCCATTTGGCTACATCCACAGAGGAAGATTTGCCCATATATTCTGGGGCAGTTTCTATAGGAAACATGGTGGGGAACACTGGACATTCAGCATGGGTTAGACAGCCCTGAGACGCGCCCAGATAACACTGGGGATAGGATTAGTACGGAACAACTAGGAAGTTGCAAGAAGTTTCCCCTCCTTTGCTGCTGCATGGCTCTTTTGTGTACTTGTTGAAAACAGCCAAGGAAGGAGCTTCATATCTTCTGTTACCGCATTTTGAAGTACTTCCAAGAAATAGTAATATGATTTTTCTGTCTAATGACCTTGAATGACCATGATTTAGTTCATTTTTTAGTTTTTAAAGTAAGAAGTCTAACTGGAATTGATGATTTCTTTGGAAACATGGATCCCCGATGTCTTTTATTTTTAGAAGTTCTTTCATTACAGTGTAATTTTGAGACCCCTGGAATTGCCAGGTGAACCTGCAGGAAGACTGGACCTTTACAAAGATATAATGAAGGTGTTTTTATTCTGAAACAATGGACATGTTTTTATTCTGAACTTCTTTGATTATTTTTGGAAGAGAAGGTAATGGACAGGAATTTTGCTTGGTGCTTACACAAAAAGTGAAAAAGAACACCATCTTTGATTTTATTAAGTATTTCCTTGCAGTAGTGGTGCAAGATATTTTAAGGGTTTTTTCAGTTGTTTCTTGATCTCTCCCCTAATGGATGGTTTTTCCCACCTGCTCGGCATGGTTGAACAATGAAAACATGAACCAATAGGATCACTATTTTATTTTTCATGAGATCTGAAAAGGATAGAAGAAATAGTATACTCTCCACCAAGAGATCATACTGTAATCCTGGGGCTGTTTGCTTGTTGACCAAGACATCTTCCTTTGGCCTGTCTACCACAATGTTTCCAGTGGCACGCTAGGCACAAATTCTTTAACACAATGTCTCTACAGAAGGTAACTTCTGGTGTGCTCTCCGGGTGCCTTGGAGCATATCAGCTGTTGTATCCAGTGATCTGACCTCCAGGGACCTGCACCGTGTAGGTTTTCTCCCAGGCAGAGTGGATTACCCACCCTCTGACATATCTGCACCATCATACCAACCTCAGAGCACTCAGTCTTTCTATGCATACCTCAGAAAGTTATTTTGTGTAGCCTGCACCCATACTCATGATGTGGTTCTTCAAAAACTGTTGCATGACTATTTCATTTTTAACATAGCACCTTCCTGGCAAACATATCAGTATCACTTGCCATTACAGAGAAAGATGGACGTGCAGAGAGTCCCATGGATTCCTGTCCGTAAGTACATAAACCCAGAATTTAGGCTCTGTCACCCCAGACCGTGAGGTGGTAGTCTTTGTTATTTTGTTGTAGTAGTCCATGTCCTCTCTCCAATACCCAGCGATGATGCGTGGGATCACACCCAAAGATCAGCTGTGGGGGAAGGACTGGTTGGTGTACAATTTTGCAAATTTCCATGAGAAGACGAATCACAACGGACTTTTTCATGACAAATTGCTGGGCTACAGAACTGTGGGAATCTGGCCAGATTACAGAGAGCAGTGCCAAACCACTTCTGGCCAAAACCAGATGTATTACCGCCGCAGAGCTCCTGACAAAAAAAAAGAAAAAAAAAGGTGTGAGATTTTGCATCATGAAATTAGCAGCCCACTGGTTTATCATCCATGTCTGGAGTTACAGCTCTGCCTTTCAGCTGCGTGGCTGGAAGAGTGGATCACATGCCTCCTGGAGAAGCAGCATAAAATTGGATGGAATCATGCAAAGTATGTGGAAGGGCAGGAGAGTATGCTTATTTGAAACAAGTGAATAGTAATTCTGTACAAGTGAGGAGAGATGTTTGCTCTGGTAACTGGTCTGACCCATGGGAACGCTACGTTCCCAATGAATCCTATGAACATCCTGCCTCTCCATCTCGCTAAAGAACACCCTCAAATTCATTAGGTCAGATAAATAAGAGGAATTAAAACACCTAACAGTTAAGTACTTGGCCTCCTGACTGGATACCTTAACTCACTGGTAAGCATTTAACTGCTGTGGAGAGATTTCCAAAACCACTAATATGCTGAGTGTGCTGCTACTCAGCATTAACCACCAGGGGATGTTGAGGGTGGGATCATGTCTAAATCTAGATCCTTACTCTCTTTTTCTAGAAATACACACAAAATTGCTCTGGAGATGCAAGTTTTTCTTTCTCTACATGCATGGAAGAGGAAGCACAGCAATAATTTTTGCAACACTCCATTAATTACAGCGTAAGTCCAGGGAGTTGAAGACTTCAGTTATACAGCGGCAGTACTTTGTGATGGTTTGAACTTCCACTTCTCCAGTGGAAGGCGTTTCTGCAACTTACTGCCTGCTTTATCAGGAAATGCTTTTCATTGAACCCACTGCTGTGTTTCAATGATACATTTGGTGTGAGAAACCTTAGTGTTTGAGGGGGTAGATGGCTTTCTGACAATCCCTCTCCCCTTTGGGAGTGGGTATTACTGAGACTGAGACAATTAAATTCCACCTACACCTATCTTAGGCAACACAGTAGGTACTCAGAATACCCTCTGATTCTTATCGTGCGGTAGATGTTCCCTAGCTTGCAGACTCTGAGACAACTGGGTCCAGTAAGGACCCAACACGTAAGGACCATCGTTTGGTAATTATCCACCCAGAAAACAACAGCAAAAAAATACAGTCACAAGCCCCATGGTAAGAAATAGGGACCCTACTACCCTCGCTTCAGCATATTTTAGCAGGGCTTGGGAATGGATGTCTCTGACCAGTTTTTTCATAGGAAGCATCTGTACTGTTTATATAACTATTTGGTTAATGTGTCTTGTTTTTCACACTCATTGGTAAAGTTTAATAATAGTATGCTGCAGTAGAGTGCATAGAAAATCTGATGACTGAAGCTTCTTACCCAAGCAAATTTTATCTTTTAAAAAAGAACTGTCTTTTCAGGGCTCTGACACATAAATATTTCTCTCCTTTTCAAAGTGAGGGTGATAATATTACCTGGTAGAATTGGGAAGTGCGACAAAAAGCTATGCAACTGAAAAATGAGGTTGAATAGTGTCTCTAGGAAAACTCAATCTTTTCCTGTCTTTCTGGGTTGTGATTAGACAAGATGGCTGTCGGGCAGTTATATTTTCAGCAGGGAGGTGTATTTTCAGCATAGGCTCTGTGATTCTCATATTAACGACCATGGGATCATTAAAATTAGAATGGTGAGAGAAATCAGTGCATTACTGTTCACGTTGACCGTGAAGCTGCTGCTTTCAAACCAAATACTCTGTCTAATTGGCCATTTGATATACAGACGTCAGCCATAGCAAGATTTACAGAATAGTCAGGCACCAATACTGCTCTTAAAGTGTCTGTGAACAAGGGCAAGAAACTTGAGTACAGGTAAGAGCAAATAGCTGAATAAGGGTGAAAAAAAGGAAAAATGAAAAAAAGACAGAAACAAGGATGTAGAAAGATTATTTGGTGTAAATTTAGTGTATGTTTCGGCACAAATCACTGGGACTATGGTAGAAGTTGACAAACATTCTAAATTATGAACCCGAGTATTTAGGACACCTTTTGTAATTATTTCCATCAGTTTTAAAGAGACACTAAAGTGATATTGTTCTGAAATGGAAGTTGGATTGACTGGTAAATTTGTATACTTTTAAAAGTAATATTATTTAACGGGAAACTTGTTAAAAGTATTTCTGCTTTTTAGTTGTGTGTTGTCAATCACAACTGAAACAGTCCACATTTTAAAAAATACAACCAAAACTTATTTTAAATCATTCAAACACTATTTTTTTCATTCCAGTTAATGTAACAAAAATTGATTTTGAATTTTTGACAGAAGCTCAGAAAGAGTTTTTGAGTTCTACACACACGTTTTCAAGAGTTTTATCTGACTTTCGTAAATACCAGTGGAAATTTAACTCTTTTGTAGGAAATAGTGTTACATTGCACTCATGTAATGTTTTAACACGTCAAATGCTGTTGGAGTGGTTTTTAGGATTTTTTAGCAATTCTGCCAATATAAATAAAATAAAATAAAGGATAGAACCATATCGGAGGCTGTTTTCAATAATAAAAAATTGTTTTCAACTTGGTTCATAAGACTCTGTGGAAAAACATGAGCAATGCTTTTTAAGTGGTTACTGAGTTTGCAGTTTCAGTAGGTACTGAGGGTTCTGATTCAGATCCAAACTTTGTGATGCAGAATCAGCTTTGCCATAAATTCAAATATACCAAGGTCCAAGAAGGTTTAGTGCTTAATCCAAATATCAGAATGAAGAGCCATCTTTAACTTTGAGAAAGCTCCTACGGTCTGGTTGACATCTCACAGTGCTGTCAATAAAGAGCGACTTCATAAAATGCACTAATATAAAAGGTAAACCGAATAAGCTAATGTAAAATCAGTGTAATGGCAAGAGAATTGGGTGGTTTTCTACATGAAGGTTTAAATAATTCATTTTCTTCTTCCATTTTTGACATCTCAGCCCAGCTCAGGCAAAAATGTGGGCTGAGAAGACAGCTACACTAGGTAGGCAGCCAATTAAAACAAACTTTCATAAAAGAGCAGGATGATTTTTCAGGACAGGCATCGTTATTTTGTGAACACCAATATAACTTCCTAAATGTCTCACAGATGCAGTCTGAAAGAAATTGCATCCCCCTCCCAGTAAAAATATCTTAGCCACCTCAAAGAAGAGACCATCTGGAAGCTTACTAACTTTGGGGGATGCTGAGTTAATTGAGTGAAAGTCCAAATAACTCTGTAGGAAAGACATGCTGAAGAATAGCACTAGACTCTAAAGAGATTTAAAGGAATGTATCTCCAAATGAATTTGCTTCAGCATTGCTATTACTTAATCGGTTGTATTATCACCATAATTGGGAAGCCTAGTCATAGATCAGAGCTCATTTTGAAAGACTGAATAAAGGAATTTGCTGAGTACTGTTATATGTATTTACAGTAAAAAGTCAGTCAAAATCGAGTAATATTTCAATAATAAAATCAATGCAGTTAGTTACAATTTGCCTTGGCAGCTCTGTTTTCAGTCTAGTTTAAGGTAGCTTTCAGGCAGTTTAAGAAGAGTTTAAGCTTGTTCTCAGGTAGTTTAAGAAAATAATATTCACAAAGCCTCTGATATGATCTCTGAATTAAGACATATGACTCCCAGTAAAATCAGCCAAAAGTTTCCAACCAAATTTCTATATGCTTTGAGAACCAAAGGGCAGTGGCTGAAGAGTCAGAGTATTAGAGATTTTTATCCACATTATTTTCATTAAGTTTAATAGAAATCATACAGATTAACAAAATGTTTCTAAAAGAGGGTCCAGGGGATGAAATGTACATCAGGCCAACTATTGGTCAGCGCTGGGGACCAATACCTTTTAGTCAGAGAATCATAGAATCATTTAGGTTGGAAAAGACCTTTAAGATCATCATTATTCATTATGATGATTGTATTGTCATTCCTCCATTAAGGATCTCAATTATGGGACAGGATGCACCCTCAGCAAGTTTGCAGATGATACAGAACTGGGAGGAGTAGTTAGTAGATCAAGTGGGTGTTCTGCCATCCAAAGGGACCTCGCCAGGCTAGAGAAATGGGCCAACAGGGACCTAATGAACTTCAAGAAGAGAGAAATGCCAAGTCCTGCACCTCGAAGGAACAACCCCAAGTACCAGCACAGGCTCGGGGCTGACTGACTGGAAAGCGGCTTGGCCAGAAAAGATTTGGGTGTCCTTATAGATACCAAGCTGATTATGATCCACCTATGGGAGCAAAGCAGGACCTAGGCTGCATTAGGCAGAGTGGTGTCAGCAGGTTTAGGGATGATTGCCAGCTCTTCAAGTGAACAGGCAGTAGCAAAAGGTGCAGCACAGGTGTCCATCCAAGATACTTGAGAATGGTATAGGATTCCCAGTTCTCTGGTTCTTAGCTTTCCTGGCTGCTTTTCTCCTGGGTTTGATGGCTGCTGTTGGGAACTACTCTGCCTTTTCAGACCTTTCTATGTGTTCAGAGCTGCCATTTGTCTGATATGTTTTGAGAGTTTTTGTACTTCAAAGTGGCAATCCTGTGTTGAGGGGGTGCTGAGATATTTCAGTTGAGAAATCTCCAATATCATTTAGACATTTACAGATCACTCCTCAGGCTGCTGTCTCCAGCCTGGGGTCTCATCAGCCCCGAGCATTATAGATCCCTTGTGTTTGCAATCTCAATGCCAAGAACTGACACTGTTGAAGATAAAGGACTCTCTTCAGAAGCAGTTTTCTGACTGACTGCTAGTGCAGGATCTATAGCTTGAAGTTTTCTTCTGTTTGGCTCCTTCTATTGCCACCTTGGCTTTTTACATAGTATGAAAGGAGTCAGATTTACCATGTCACCTACATATTGCTCTTTTCTAGCCTGAGACTTTGCTTTGCTTTTTGATTCTTTCTTTGCATAGCAATTCTTCTTTCATTGGTTTTACCCTGGATAAGTTGAATTGATCCTGTCCTAATGACTGGAGATTTTTACATCTCAGACCTTAGCCTAATCCTTTAAGCCTTCCCTTCCCCCACTGTTAGAGTGGAATTACTTATCTACATCTATTTAATCTTTGATTCTACTGGAGCTAGGATTTTTAAAAATTTTGCAGATTGGGCCCTTTCCGATTCAGGTGAAGTTCATACCAAAATAAATGGGATTTAGGAACCTAAATATATTTGAGGATCTATGTCTCATTGCTTTTGGGTGATATCCAGAAACTGGCTTAGGAAAATGGTCTTAAAACTATATTGTGGTACCAAATTGTAATTAAAAAAAAAATCAGTTTCACCCTGCAGATTGTAATAACCTAGCAGTTAGTATAAGAATGGGACTTGAGAAAGAAAAGCTGAGTTCTCTTTGCTGCCTGAGAATGCTGAAACCAAGGACAGGCATCAGCTCCTGATGGTTGCTGTGAGTGAGACTCCACTCTTTCTCACATTAAGGTTGATGCAAAGAAAATCAAGGATATTTTCCCCAGTGAGAGAAGATTGACTCTTTAAAACAGATAGAACACTTAGAGCCTCAAAATGGAGGAAGAGAGTGCAGAGTGGCCCTAGTGGCTGAAATCCCTCTATTACTCCATTGTTTTCTGCAGCCGTCTGAATGCAAAGCCAATTTGCTCTAGAATTCCATGTTTGGAGGAAGGAGGAAATGGGAAGGAGATTCTTGCAGAGAAGGAGAAAGGAAAGGCCAGAAGAAGTAAGAAATGGACAGGGATAGTAAGGGAGATGTGACGTCAGAGGAGAAGGGGAAAATGGAGGAGGAAGGTGACCAAAGGGAAAGAAAGAAGAAATGTATGCTGGATCCAGAACAGAGGAATGACAGAATCTCAAAGCAAGAGAATTTGTGGAGAAAAAGGGGCAATTGCAAGAAAAGTTGGGGTTTAAAATGAGAAAATGAGCAATGGAAGCATGAAGAGAGGAAGAAGAATAAAGGTGTCATGATGCAGGGCCTCTACATCAAGTGATGGACTTCTAGATATCATAATGAAGGTAGATGAACCTCACCTTAATATGTGAAAAGAATTTATTTTTGAAAGTTTAGGGGTTACAGCAGAAATTTAAGTATTTTGTAGAAAATACAAAATGTCATGATTATTACAAGTGTTGGGCTCTGCTATATATTGCTTTGTAAAAAATGCCGAAGTAGAACAAGTTACATTGAGCTGTTCTGTAGAAATTAGGAAAAGAAAATAGAAATCAATAGAAAACAAGCAGGAAAGCAGAGTGTTATGTGTGCTATGACTTCCAAATCTGTGGAAGCTATTGTGACCTGTGTCCTGCCCTCACTTTATACATTACTCAGTGTAAAGGGTGATGTCACAGAAGGATTAGGTCTAATCCTGGATGAGAAAGCCTTCTGATGACTCAACAAGGAGCAGAAAAGAGGGAGCTAAATCAGCTTAAAGTCAGGCATTATGGGTTTGTATGGTATCAGCATTTTGCCTCTGTGGTCATGCTTTGCACATAACAACACACTTGGTTCCCGATGATACTGTCTATGACTCTCCTATTCCTGCCTTCCATTTCGGCACACTGCTGGCCCGGTCTCTGGCTGCTACTAACACAAAATAGGAGACTGTGCTCCAGGATCGATACAAGGAAAATTTTAATTAACAGTAGAGCTCTCTGCACCACATAAGTCTCACAGTGCATTGATCAGTGCAAATAGCCAATAGATAGGTCAGGGAAGGCCTTCAGTTGTCATGTATTAAAAATATGTGACTGCTAGATAAACCAGATTTAATTCTCGAGTTCTGTTGGTAGCTTTTGAATCTTCTGTCTAGCAAAGCACAGGCATAGTTTTAAGTGACGAAATTTGCCCACCTGTTAAATGATTGGCATGGATTACCCACTGGTTCCTCTGACCCTAGAGCTCTGTTAATCCCAGCTGAATGGCGGCAAGAGGACAGGTCTTTCTGGAGAGGATAGGTCTGTAATTTGTGTAGAAGCTATCGATCATAGAGTCATACAATCATAGAATATGTTGGGTTGGAAGGGACCTTTAAAGGTCATCTAGTCCAACCCCCCTGCAGTAAGCAGGGACTTCTTTAACTAGATCAGATTGCTCAGAGCCTTACCAAGCCTGGCCTTGAATGTCTCCAGAGATGGGGCCTCCACCACCTCTCTGGGCAACCTGTTCCAGTGCCTCACCACCCTCATTGTAAAGAACTTCTTCCTAACGTCTAATCTAAACCTACCCTGCTCTAGTTTAAAACCATTGCCCCTCGTCATATCGCTACATGTTCTTGCAAACAGCCCCTCCCCAGCTTTCTTGTAGGCCCCCTTCAGGTACTGGAAGGCCGCTATAAGGTCTCCCTGGGGCCTTCTCTTCTCCAGGCTGAACAACCCCAGCTCGATGAGCCGTGGAACATCTTTGCAACAAGCTCTTTAGTCAGATCATCACTTACATGGGAATCAACTAGGCAGTAAGGTGCTCACGGTACCACTTCATCACCGTTACCTGAATCAGAAGCAGACGGTAAGTGACTTGAGTGTTATCTGAAGTTGTCACTGCAAAGCAGACCTATTCTCATGTCTAGTACTGAAGAAAACTTTCTTGTATTGAAATAAAAGCAAAACATTTGCAGAGATTTATAGAACATTTAATTTAATTTTTGTTGGAAAAACACCAGAATCCTGTTTGGGGAGGTAATAAATGGAAAATTACTTTGCAGCTCATCATGGCTCTGATAGATAATTCCTTATTTATTTATTTATTTTGGAAAGTATTACAGAAGTGAGTGATAATTGTTGCAGACATGATTTAGTTTCTGTTTCAGGGAGGTACCATTTAAAAATTTTCTTTGGGTTTTAAGCAGATTAAGAAATGGGGAGTCCAGTGATATACCCCAGTGTAATGTTTCTTTATTCATACTGTTGTTTTTAGTCTCAAAAACAATTACCTCATTGAAAGGTGACATTTAGGCAACACAGATTTTCAAAAGACTTGCAGCTTTATTTCAAAAGTTTGCTAGACAGCGTGGGAGCTGCTATACAAGCTCTGTTTTGCAACTGTCAATTTAAAACCTTAAATAGGAGGGCCAAATCTGCCCCAGATGTAAGACCCTGATGTGGATGTAACAGTTGGAATGAATTTGGCCCATTATTTTCAGTGCTAGTTACTCAACTTCTAATTTAGTATTCCAAAGTTTACAGGTGTAAGAAAAGAGTACAGGAAGGAGACCCTAGCACATGGAAAAAAAATGAGGAAAATAACATTTTTTCCCTCTTAGGAAGTATGCAACTACACAATATTTCACAGTTAAAGCATTGTGTAAACTGGAAGAAACGTAGATACAGAAATAAATGAGAATCGTTATCTGACAGCTCTTTGTCACTCTTTGCGTAACAGCCTTGACATCCCAGTCACTTCCCAGTGGACAGTTATCAATCCAACTGTCAAAACCACATCTCAACTGGAATAGTTTTGAATAAGGAGGCTACAGGTCTCAGCCTGAGGACATGAGGGAATCCCAGCACCCTGGCCACATGGAGAGGAAGTCATGCTGTCCTTGTGTGCTCCCCTGACAGAGGATAATAGATGGAGCCAGCCCAGCGACTGGTGATCCCTTCCTCACTATGGAAAAGTGTCCTGGCAGGGGGGTCTCATTTCTCTCTTCTCTATCCAGTTGCAGAGTTTTTTCTTGCCTCATCATGAGTTTCTGGCTTTTGGGAGGAGACAGCATGAATATTCATCAGGAACTGGTAAATTGCTGTGACAGCATCTCCTAATCGCTCCTATAAAGCCTTCTTAGATTATTGAACCACTGTACCAAATCTCCTGTCCAAGTATGGAGGACAAAAGGAGAAAAACACTTCAACATCATGTGTTTCTGAGAATGATCTGGAAGAGATTTTGAAGCACTGATAGTTAAAAAAAACAAAAAAAAAAAAATCAAAACAAGGGCAGATCTGCAAAAAAACTCAGGGTTGAACCAATGAAGAGCTGAGGAAGTTCTGGAGAAACTTGGGTGTAGCTGAGTGTAATTATGATCCCTAAATCCCCTGCTCAGCTGTAGCTAACCCAATATAGATACCTAAACTCACCAGGGGCCTCTTTGTTTGATGTTAAACATTACTATTATGAGAATTCTGTTCTGTGCAGCCCATCTCAGATTGCCCCAGTATGAGAAGCTCAGCAGCTGGTTCAACACTTGATCAGGTTTCAGAAATAGGAATTTTCCCTTAAGTCTAACTTGTAAAATATTCTCAGAACATTCCTAGCAAACATAGTGTGCTGCTTGAAAAACAGTTATGCGTATTTTTTTAAAGGAACCAGAAGGGATCTTTTTAATTTCTTCATAATATGATAAGATAGCATTTCTAATACTTGTAAAAATTGTGAAATTTGGTCTCCAGGCCTTCCTTGGCTAGACTGAGAAAGTTCAAAGTCAAGTCCTTCATTTTTCAACTGAGCATCAGAAGTCTTCACATGCAGGTTGTTCTGTGTTTCTTATCGCATCTTCTCGAGTTGAAGCTGGAATATTTCACAGGAAAAAAAAAAAAGACTAATAAAATCAAAAAAGGTCACATTAGGGGGCTCAATCCTGAAAATTAGGGGCTATAAAATAAACATCACAGAGAGAGATTTATTTATTTGGCTTGCCATTTCCAGGAATGTTTGTTCACTGTACCCAGCGACTACTTAATATCAAAATAGGAGGCGAAATGGGTTTGAATTCCCACGGGCTGAAGATGAAAATGGAACTTGATGCTCATACTTCTTGTGTTGGGTTTGTGTGGCAAGGTTTTGGTGGTGGTGAGGGCTACAGGGATGGCTTCTGTGAGAAGGTGCTAGAAGCTTCCCCTATGTCCGATAGAGCCAATGCCAGATGGCTCCAAGACAGACTCGCCACTGGCCAAGGCCGAGCCCATCAGCAATGGGGGTAGCGCCTCTGTGATAATATATTTAAGAAGGGCGGAAAAAAACAGCTAGGGTAGAGTTGCCAGAGGAGATGAGTGAGAATATGTGAGAGAAACAACTCTGCAGACACTCAGATCAGTGAAGAAGGAGGGGGAGGAGGTAGTCCAGGCACCAGGGCAGAGTTTCCCTTGCGGCCCATGGTGAAGACCATGGTGAGGCAGGCTGTCCTCCTGCAGCCCGTGGAGTTTAACGGTGAAGCAGATAGCCACCTGCAGCCCATGGAGGACCCACGCTGGAGCAGGTGGATGTGCCTGAAGGAGGCTGTGACCCCGTGGAGACCCCACACTGGAGCAGGCTCCTGGCAGGATCTGTGGAGAGAGGAGCCCACGGTGGAGCAGGTTTGGTGGCAGGACTTATGACCCCGTGAGGCACCCACGCTGGAGCAGTCTGTTTCTGAAGGACTGCACCCCATGGAAAGAATCCACGCTGGAGCGGTTAGTGAAGAACTGCAGCCCATGGGAAGGACCCCTGTTGGAGAGGTTCATGGAGAACTGTCTCCAGTGGGAGGGACCCCATGACAGAGCAGGGGAAAAGCATGAGGAGTCCTCCCCCTGAGAAGGACAGAGCAACAGACACAACATGTGACAAACTGACTGTAACCCCCATTCCCCGTCCCACCACACTGCTCCGGAGGAGGAGGTAAAGAAAATCAGGAGTGAAGTTGAGCCTGGGAAGAAGGGAGGGGTGGGGGCAAGGTGTTTGAAGATTTGGGTTTTTTTCTCATTATCCTACTGTGACTTGATTGGTAATAAATTCAACTAATTTCCCCAAGCTGAGTCTGTTTTGCCTGTGATGGTAATTGCTGAGTGATCTCCCTCTCCTTATTTTGACCCATGAAACTTTTGCTATATTTCTCTTGCCATGTCCAGTTTAGGAGAGGAGTGATAGAGCAGTTTTGGTGGGCACCTGGCCAACCCACCTTAAAATCCAGGCTTGGACATTCAAAATTTTGTTCCAAATTCAGTATTTTGTGGAAAGGGGATACAACAAAATTCATTAGCAATAAAGTGCTTTCATAGCCATTAGCACATTATAATGTGCTATACCTTACATAACCAAAATCATAACTAGGAGAATTCACGTTTTACAGTGACCTTACTACTTATTACATGTGACAATTTGGGTACAAAAGCTTTTGCCCTGGGATTGACTGAGTCAAAGCAATAAAAATGTATATCTCTATTTTTTCTTCAATTAGCCTCTCCAGTAAAGTGCTATCCTTGTTCATGGCACAAGGTTGGGATCACAGTCCAATTGATGCCAGATTAAGCTGTTCCAGAAACATATGACAGGAAAGACCAAAGGGCCAGGATTAATTTCCAGTGGCTCTGCTCCAGGACGTCTCCTTCCGCTCCCAAAAGCTCTCTGATCACCTGCCATTTCATACAGTCTGTCTCTTATTTCACTTTTGCCTTAACATTCACTGCTAGATCTCTCAGGTCAAAACACTTAGATGCTCTGGGCTCTTCTTTTTGATATCCTGCATCACAGTCATCCCCATGGTGCCCTCGGCTTTGCCTGATACATTTAGCTTCTTGCTCTCCTAGTTGTAGTGAGCATCCTTGGGATCCTGGAGCAAGGGAACTGCCTACCTCTGCTGTTCCCAGCGCACCTGGAGGTCAGGGCTGTGGAACAGACCACAGAAGGTGAAGCCTGCCCCTTTTGGGAACTCTGGAAGAGACTCTTCAAGAGGCTTCATGCTTCAAGGCAAAGTAGTAAGTGTAATCTTGTACATATGCATTTTACACAGTGTGCTCACGCCCACTGGATCGGGCTTCTCAACCAAGAGGGACAGAGAATATGTCCTTTAGGAAACCTGACCATGTTTATAAATAAATTAGATTGACTTTGAACTGCTCAGTCCATGTCAAGCTCTAGGGATGCACAAAACTACACTTTCAGTTGTCCATGGAAACTGGGTTTTAAAAAAATAAGCCTTATTAGACATCAATGTCTAATTCATTCTTTGACCAAAGCATACATGCCTGTGAACATCTATTTCTGAGCTAGTTCCAGTTCCCAGATGGAAGTCATTGGTTCTAGAGTTGTAATGTGACTGAAAACTTCTTAGATTCATTTTTTTTTGGTATTGGTAAGACAGGAGTTTTGGAATTGCCATGCATTTCTTTCCAATTTTAATTTTCTTTCCTCGGTCAGTAGAATTTAATGAAGATGTAACCAAAAGCAGAATTTTTACCGCCCTGTATTTATTCTGACATGATAGCAATAAACTTTATTTTATTATATGATTCCATTTATAATTGCAATATAATTACTCTTGTGTAAATTGGAAATAAGTATATTTTAATTGTAATTTGTTTTGTGAATTTAAAATGAATCTGTTGGTGCTGAGTGAGGTATATACTTTAATACTAATTTCATAACTAAATAGGAAAAGATATGTAATTAAACAGTATATGGAAAAGCGTAGAAGTTTTTTTTAGGCTCAAGTAACTACATAATAACAAAAAAGTGTAGTATTTACTAATTACATTCTGCATTTCTTAAAGAATAATTTTCTATTTCGTAAACTATTTTTCATCCTTATGTTTTCCCTGTCATTGTATCTATTCTTGATGACAATTTTGTATTTGGATTTTTTTTCTTTTTATGTAAAGAAAATGAATCGAACGAATTTTCAGGTTATTATTTTAAAATAATAGCAATAAAATAACAATTAAAAATAAGCTTTTATATACAACACCTTCAGCTACACTATACATATCTTCCTCTACTCTCAGAGTCCTGTCTTGGTTGATTTCTGATGAGTGACATCTGTGTCCAGGATCTCCAGATAGTTTCTCTGAGATTGACCCAAGGAAGGGGAAGGCTCGTCTGGAGGCAGAGGTTGATGAGAAGGTACTATTGACTCGTGCCCATCAACAGGAAGGTAATAAATGGGTAATGAATGAACAGTAGCATCTGGGAGATGGGAACCAGGGTGGGAATACTGAGATGAGGGTGTGGAGCTCAGTGGCTGCAGGGATGGCTGCAGGAAATGGGAATAGGGATTAGAGAGGGAATTTAAGATCTGTGGAAATACTTGATAGAGGGACTGGAGAAGAATGCTGGCAGATGGGAAAAGAGGGTTGGGCTTCAAAAAGGATTAAGAAGGCCTTATTTCTCTAGTTTGGAGGTTTGGGGATTGCGAGGACTGGCTCTGGAGGAACAGTGAGTTTGGATCAGTGAAAGGTATGGGAAAATAATTGTCAGAGATGAAGTAAATCTAAGCAAGGAGAGCTGGGGAGGAAGATGAATGGCTTTGGTATGGGAGATAGGTGCTTTGAAATGGCAGAGATCTTGGGAAAGGACAACATGGGAGGGGACCCTGGGCAGAATGTGTTTGGTAGAGTTTTTTATGCAGGAAGGACTTGGGTTTTTGAGGGGGAGGTTAGGGTTACCAGTTTGGAGAATGTTTTTATCTGGGCCCTGATGTTAGAGCAGAGGCATCTACACAGAGAACTGTCTCCCTGCCTCCATGCAAAGAACAGCCCTTCCCTTATTCTCTATTCGTAGCAATTACAATAGCCCTGTTTGGTCTAAATAACCCAGAGAACACCCTTAAAGTCATAAATGACATGAATTCTGAGTGATTTGGGGAATTATTTTGCCATATGAAATTTCTCCAAGTGGCAGTCAATCTGAGATATTTCTGAACTTGTTTCACACAGTAAGTGTGCCTAATAAATCCAAGTTTAAAACCAGACACTCTTCCACACAGTGACATGCATCACTTTCATCTTAGGTGTTTCCTTAAATAATCTCCGCTCTGCAGGAAATTGGTCCTAAATCCTTCTTTCAGATCCCAGATCCTTCAGTAGATGGCCAGATAATCCTACTTTCCCTATGCTATGAGCACTGACTTTGTGTAAATTCATGTCAGCACACATTAGTGTTCTACTTTAGCTTTAGTTTACTTTTCTTTTTGGATAAGGCAATACTGAGCTCACTTGAAATCCTGTCCATAATGCACGGTTATTTACAAACCACTTCATACAGAAGTCACAGCACATATTTGTGTTGGCTGATAATCCTTTGTAAATGATGGATGAAGATCAGGTGTCGTTTCTGATTCTTTTGGATGTGTCAGCTGCCTCCAGTACTGTTGACCATGAACTGACCTGTACTTTGGCTGTCTGGAAGCAAGGACAAATGGGATGAGTTGTGGAGCTGAGAGTTACGCACAGCTTTGAGTCCTGAAGCAGGTTGGCAGTAGATTGAGGCAATGATCTCTTCTATGTTAAAAAAATTGAACAGCTGATTCTTCATTTCACAGAGTTTTTGTTAATATGTTTACCTATTAACACTTTTATAATGCAGCTTTAACACTTATCTAGGTGTCTGCTTGCTTATCTCATAAATTTTAAAAAATGCTGTAAGCTTATACAAAATGCTTTCTACAAATATTTTCCCCTACAGTCTTTTGCCTTTAGCTCATACTTCCTCCAACTGCCTCAAAAAATAGAGGAAAAAAAGCTGTACTCCACGTAGCATGCTCAGAAATGCCGCCCTTGTCTTCCCTCTCCCCCAACAAGCAGCCAAACAAGCTAGTCTCTGTTGGACCTGGCGGTATGGGGCAGGTGTTGTAATCAAAGGTGGAGGCAATTCTGCTAGATAGATCCTCTTGTCCTTGTTGGTTCCACTGCCAGTATCTCTACTGTTCTCAGCTGTGAGATGTTGCAGCATACTAATTTCCTCCATTCTGTCAGAATTTGGGTTATACACAGCTCCAGGGGTCTCTTTCTTACTAAATATTCCAATTTAAATGATGGGGGAGGAGAGAAGGGAAGCTTATACTTTTCTGCCTTCACTTCTCTGTTCTGTGTGGGGCAGCAGAGATGTTACCTTGAGTTGCCTCCAAGTTGCAGTTCCAAAACCAACAGCCTGAAGTCTACCTGGAAAGAGTTGCCAACCACTCAGGCATGGGTTCGAGCACTATCTGCATGTACAGCTCTTCAGGAAGTCTGTGTGAGCCATCAGACAGAGCCACCAGGTGATCCCAGCGCCTAGGGACACGTAGAGAACTTTGCATCCCAAGGTGAGAAAGGCATGGGTGGCACCGACAGCACAGTCTGAAGGGAGCCAACATCTTGATCCAATTCCTATGGCAAAGCATGTTATGCCATGTCAGCTCAAGCGTGGGAGGAGTCCATGTTTAAAGTACTAGTCAGGTGCAAACATGAGATAAATAGATACAAGCTTCTCTCCCTTGTATTTACTGGCCTCCTAGATACGATTAGTCAGGGAGGTAGGTAATTAGGTGGAGAGATAATTCAATGATTAATAGCAAATGCTGATCAGTGCAACACAGGCATCTTGGGTAAGCACTTTAAGGACAGGAAGTTTTGCCTTTTACAAATGGGTGCAGCAGAGGGATTTTCTCTTTCTTCTAAAGATTCAGTTACAAGTCAGCATAGTTGTATCGTTAGAAACAGCCTATGAAACCCTACATTAGTAAGACACAGTTAAATCCATGTCCTCTACCAAGAGAAATAAGACATTCCCTCATGACTTGCATACGTTGAATTAATTCCTCCAGTTCTTTGCTGAGGAGGGGAAAAAAGAACAAATAATAAGGTGGTTGATTACACAATCCTGACATTTGTCCACTTGCTGTTGCTTTTTTTGGCCACTCTTTAGCCAAGAAAGACATGAGCGTCGGGAAGCAGACGGATTTCCCTGAGGGACCTGAACTAGCGCCGTGCCACAGCCAACAGCTTCAGCCTTGGAAAAAGTGCTGTGTTGTGTCTTCCAAAAACTGTTCCCAGGGCTTCATAATATTTGATGATTAGACCAGGGTTGTTTACTGTAGGGTGGCAGCTACACTCAGTACAAACTTGTTGCTTTATTATGCACTGGCTCGATCGGTTTGTGCAACACTTCACATGTGGTGATAAAGTCAGTAAAATATTGTCCATGGTGTAGTGCTATTTACTAAACTATGAATGTCTTTGTTTTCCTCTTTCCAGAGTACTGAGGATAGATGGATTTCAACCGCCTTGTAGTTTTAAAAGAAAGAAAATTACTATGTGTAATCAATTACTTTGACATTGGTCTATTATCTAGCCTCAAATCTGCCCCGTAATCTTATAATACTCCACCCCAGCCTTTGTTCACTGCCATCCCTGGCCGCCTTCTGCATCAGCTGTTAGTCAGCACCTCTGTGTTTTTCCTCCAAGACATCTACCCAAGGCGTGAGAGGCAGGTGCAGGAGGCAGGCACAGCTGCTCATGATTGTTTTAACATCACTGCACGTGTTTTCCAGTTGTAAAGTATTTCCAAAGTTTGTTTTCCTTAGCGAGGTGAAAACAACAAAATGAGCAAATCTGTTTGTGTTCCCATAAAGTAAGTACCCAAACATTTTTAAACCTAACTTTTACATACAGTTTTCATTGTAAGACCTAAGTTGACTGCGTTTCTTTGGTTTAGTTTTGTTTTTCATTATTCTATAATCCTCTGTGGCTTGAGACAACAGGGGTTGAGTTTCATTTACGTAGATAAGTTATACAAGGAACATTACCACAGCAACTAAGATCCTGATTTATAAGACAAAACAAGCTCCTCCCCGCCCCCCCCTTCAGACAGGACTTACAGGTATTTTGCTAATCATACATCCACAGTTCCTTTGATTTCCAAATGAAGTGCTGCCTATATTATTAATAGTGCTGTCACCTTGCCTGGTGCAAATTCACCCAGCTGTTTTATGTCAGCTGAAGGGTTGGCTTTTCAGTTTCAAAGTTTCCTGTTCACATCTTCCTTTGCCCTGAGACAAGGCACTGTCCTAGAAGTGATTACATTAAATGTGTTGGACCGTTTGGGTGATGTTTCTTGTTTAAGCAGTTGTTGCCGTATCCTCCAGGGAATAGGTGGTGAGCAGGCTGGTGTAGCATTAGAAGTAATATGTCCTGAAGCTTGAGACTCCCTGAGGAACTTAAGAAATCCTCTTGTCTCAGAAGTACCAAACAAGTTCTCAAATGAAGACTACATTCTGGACTCACTTACATGCAAAAAGTCTGTTTCTAGCCCTCAAAGCCAGTCAAAGTCACAAAGACCCCACTTTTTTCACTGGAATGTGAAATTCTAAGAGTTCACTGGAATGAACTTCTCAACTCCAAATTTTTTTTTCTGGTTTGAGGCATTTCCTATGAAAAAAATAGGAAGGAAGATTCCAAAAGGAAACACTTCTGTAAAGGCTGAAAAAAAAAAAGCCCCAGTTGCAAATGCGTTGCGCATATCTCATTTGGAGTACATGCAGAACTCAAAGCAACTTTGCTGATAGGAAAGCCATGTTATAAATCCAGTTAGTTTGTGAGACTGCACCAGTTGAGAGCATGCAGAATTGCTAGGAGTGGGCAAGAGGGGTGTGGGGGTGAAGGGTCCCTGCCCTTGTACTCACAGAGAATCACATTTTCTACATCTGTGGGAAAAAGAGAGATTGTGCCATCCGTGGCCCTTACCACCATAAGAGCACCTGTTCCAGCTTGATTAATGATAGGCTTTATCTTATGAGTATTCTATATAAATATAGGCGTGAACCTCATCAAGCCCAGACATCTCATGTGCAGGATGGTGAGCACGGGCTTAGCAAATGTGAGGTGAGAGCCAAGCATCTACAGACCTGCAGTGTACACAGGTCAGGGTGCTGTGTCAGCCCGGCCTTGGTGCTACTGCCTTTCTGCCTTTGTGCTGATGCCAGGTAATGATGGAAAGCTTGGAAAGCTGGTTCCTGGAACAAGAGTCCTGGGTCTTCCATCATGCGGACAATGAGCTTTTCTGGTCCTTGTGTGAGAGCGTCTTTCTGTAGGCTAAGCCACAGGTATTTCACAGACACACAGACTGTGCAATGCACTGATTTGCTGATGGCCAGGGTAGTCAAAGTGGCTTTCTGGTGGAAGAATTGTAGCACAGATTGGTAAAACCTGGGTGAACATTTTCGGTGGATCAGCTACATTGCCTTTGAAAATAGAGGCTGGACCTGTCTTCAAAACACATGAACATGGAGAACACCTTGTTGAGAGTAAAGCTGTTCAAAAGGGACTAAGACTGAGTTTTTTTTCACTTTTTGTTGCTGTTTAAACTTTTACAATCCTTGCTGGGTCTTCCTATGCAACATAAATCTTACAACTGAAACAACATAGAAACAGCAATACAGAGCCTAATAAATTCAATCATAGGTATGCTTTGACTTCATTAGCTACAGAGAATAACTGTAAGAAAAGAAAGAACTAAGGTTACCATTAAGGCTAAGAGTATAATTATATAATACAAGAAGTTTTTGTCTGCTTGTTCATTAGTTGTTAACTAGCACATCTGTAATCCTCCGCTTGCTGATAATTTAGGCCGGGGTCATGTGAATTCACTTTAAAAACACTGTACTTTAGTTAAAGAACCTCCTAATGTCCAACAACATGGTATTTCCAAGAACAGATCAGATGAGTGTCTGTGTTAATTTACTATCCTCAGTCTACCTGGAATAAGCCAGTAGCTGATTAAACACACACCGAGGACTAATCAATAAAAAGCCATAACTCTGATCTTGTTAGTGCTGCTTCTGATTACATAAAGTAATGCCCTTAATGAAAGAGGGTTCTCTTGCCTTTTCAGTGTAAAATCCTGTGTTTCAAATGGTTGCTTATTAAAACATTACGAAATAACAACAAGAAGTTGCTCGTGTTTGCTCGCTTCAAAGAGTGCAATAGGAGCTTGCACATGCTTTTCTTAACTGGTTTGTTTTTATTTAGAGATTTTTACATGTGACCCAGAAGTCACGCTTTGATCTTTGTCAATAGCAAATGGCATGATTTCCTAAAGACACAGTTCACATCTATTTTGTAACGTTAAATGGGGCAAGTTGGTGTCCCAATGTCACAAGATGCAATTGCTGAATTCCCTAGGGTTGAGTCCTGGCTTTAGCTGACATAAGAGGAAGCAAAGCAGGACCAGCACCGGGCATCTGTGTGCTGTCAGTCTGCTTTGACCCTACCTCACATATGTGTATTTTATTTCCTTGCAATGCAATGAAACATACCTGTTCACCAGCTCTGATTTCATCTGTCTAAACTGATTTTAAAAGTTGCAACTGACTGCACCCCTCCCCGCACCATAGCTCTAAGTGCTCCCTCATTGACAAGTATTTTAGTTACCTCTTCGTAGTCCTTTGAAAATGCCAGTTGAAACAAATGAATCCTTCGCTAGCTTTGAGCTATCTGCTGTAAGGGATGCCAAGGTGGCCCAGAGTCTCCTGGACAATTTCTGCTGTAGAGAGCTGAAATGTCACTGAACTTGAGGATGGAAGCGGAAATTCACCCTTCCTTGCCAGGATTAATTTTAGTTTGTGTTGACAGACTTTATACCCTTGCTAATCCTTTCCTTCTGGTGTTCCTGCAGTTTGGGATGGGCCAAACTGTTCTCCATTAAAAATAAAAATGATAAGGCCACTGTCAATGCCTTTCTACACGTCTCACTGCTCTCCTCTCCCGCTCAGCACATGCCATAGATGTGAACAGATCCTACAGATGGCTTTATCTATGTGAGCCAACATATGAGGTATGGCTGTACCAAGCTTTCTTGTACCCTCCAGATCTAGTCTCTGGCTCACCTAGGACAGAGTCCTGGCTGGAGCATACCAGAGCTCCTTGTTGGCTTTTGTGTCCACCAAAGAAAATATAGCTACGGGTAGGGATGGGAGGGAGAAAGGAAGGGCAAGAAGTTGATTCTGGTTCCTGCTTTAACTACTGCCAGTATGCTTTTCCTGGTGACTCTCACCTGTAAAATGGTGCCAGAGGAGTTCTCATGAAACTTTGAGAAGGTGTTTTCCCCTGTAGTCTCTCTCAGATGACAGGTAACCTGGCTGTAACAAGAAGGGTATGAAACAGTTTAGCAGAGAAATCTCTAAAATGTGCTTACTGGTACCACAGGCACAGCCCGCTCTCTGTGGAGGATACGCTCCTGAAAGGTGTAATGGTTAGCGAGTCATGACATGCACACAAGCTAAATAGATGGGCCGGGGTATGCTATGGGGTGGACAGAGAGGCAGAAACAAGATCCTTAGGATGGTCAATCAGCTGAAAGAGAAGCTGACTTCTCAGCAGCTGAGGATGCTGATTGAAATGGTGATATATTCATCAACGACTTGGATGAGGGGATAAGAGAGAACCCTCAGCAAGTTTGCTGATGACACAAAGCTGTGGGGGGTGGCTGACAC